>NJPS01000010.1:1200000-1600803 GCA_002946415.1 Rutstroemia sp. NJR-2017a BVV2 | reverse complement strand
CAACTCCCATTACCAGCAAAATATCAATGATAAGACTATGATATGTATTGTTTTTTCTTATTACAGTCACAATAAAAGGATACTCTATAGGCGTCACACCCACTCCCCCCCCCCCCAACCACCCCCCCCCCCCCCCCCCCCCCCCCCCCCCCCCCCCCCGAAGTGATAATAGTAACATTCCGCCGTGTTGGATGCAACCCATCAACCTGCTCAGGTAATCAACGCAAGCCGTCGATACGACCGACTTGGAGTCTTTCTAGGACAATCAAGGCCAACCAGCACGAGACGATCGAATAACGCAGATCCGTGGTAGCAATGAACTTGGAGAATCAGTTGACTGACTGACCAGTAAAAGCATTCAATTCAGACGAAGTTCTTCCATGGATACCATCGAGGCGTATGTATGAAGCTGAAACGAGTGGTATGACACTCAGTCTGACAATCTATGATCAGACACGCGTAAGATAAGCAAAGCCCTATCATGAGGCACGTCGAGCAACTGGCTGAGTGGAACGATGTCTTTCATCAGCCTTAGGACAATCCCGAGTAAGCGGCGTAGACACTGTCCAGGTGGTGAGATTTGGATATTCCATGATGAAGAGATACCCGCCGAGCTTTCGCATGAAGCAAACACCAGAGCTCCATGGCGTTCTCTTTTTGGGACATGATCGGTTGCCCGGCGACATCGTAGACGATTTGAATAAGGTCGTAAGGACTGCAGCGTATGCTATCCAACACACTGAGATTTCTCTTGCTGTTGTATGCAGACTACGTACCGTGCCTATTTGATAGGCTTGAAGGTGGCGCATTACCGAAGACATTGAGGCTTCTTCCCCAACCGAATCCTGCCGTTGCTGCAGATGTGAGCGGAAAAGGATTCTGAAGGGTAGAAGTTGCGTCTCGCTAAGTTTGGTGGTACCACTTCCTGTACACAGGGACTTCCCCGCCCCCGCCTTTTGCCCTTAAGGTTCTCCAGCCTCGCAACGAATTCAGAAAATCTCGATGGCAGGAAGACGAATTACAAAGCCCTTGGTTACTCGATCCATTGAGCCAGACATTGCATTTGGATGTCCCAAAACATAAAAAGAGGGGTAGCAGAGAAGGCACGATGAACCATGCACACTTCAGCCATGAAAGCCCAAGTTTTCGTGCCTTTGCTGCCGCCAAGGGAACTTCTAAGAAACAACATCAGAATGAGATTATCTTGCAGATCATCAATGTTGGTCAGCAGTGAGAGGCGGTGCGAGGCGGGCGATGAAAAGCAAACATGCAATTGATGCACGACTTCTTACACAGGAGATAGGTTGCGCCATAGCCAGCCTTCTCAATACATGCCGTCGAAGTTGTAAAATCTGACGAATGTTATATCGTCTGACCGTATCTCTCTTTCAGCTCTATGGTCAGCAAAACACGGGTGAAGAGATTACTAGCCCTCATATCAATCAAGGAAGTCGACCCTTAATCAATTAGACTTTTTCTCGAAGTTTCGTTGCGTACCAAGTACGCAGAGTTCGCGAATTGTTGCATTGCAGACCAAACAGCCAGCCAGCCATGATGTCGTTCTTCATATATTTCTTCACCAACAATCTAGCAAGACTTACCAAGACAAAAACTCGGACTCGCAAACAGGCCATTCATCATTGCGATGATTTACTCAAGGATCCAAATCCTCCATGGGAATTTCCTGGAATTTTGAGTGACTTCAGAGCTCAATCTTGCTTGACGTTGATACCAGAAGACGCGCGCGAAGAAAGTCTAGAAAATCTCGGTCTAGATGTTGCTGATGACGTAGCGAATTTGGGTGGAGACATTGACGAGAGAAAGGAGGAAAACTTGTTACTTCAGCAATTGCGACCGACACCAAAGACTAAATCCCAACCTCATCTTTATTCTACTCTTCTTGCACCTGCTCTTCCTCCTCCTCCTCCTACTCCGGTCCAAATTTCAATCGACTTGAACCTTCGCACCAAAACCTCACTCTGTCGCATTCCTTCAGACTCTTCCCTCAGCGTATATTCATCGGACCCTTATTCATGCGACACCATGGATCCCACCGACACCAAGTTCTGGCGAAGAGCTAAAACCCCTGTCTTCGCAATCGGCCAATTGGAACGCAAGGCACAGGAGCATAAATCGGACCCGTCAGAATCAATAGCTGCCGGTTATCGATGTCTCCTCCCACCACGACGTTCCATCGCTCCACAACTCGATCTGGATATACCTCACAAACCTCTTCGCCCGGTTAGAAAAAGTCTACGAAAGATCAAATCTCAAGAAAGCCTTCGAGATCTTTGCAAAAGTCATTCCGTATCACCGTTTTCGGCTTCGGATTGCGAAACTCTCGTCGGTTCGGATGGAGGGACATCACCGCGTCACTCTTTATATCAAGACGAACTTAAAAACAATCCATTCGATGCCGGTACCGGCGATTTACCCAGGCCGAACAAGATATTGGAAGAGTCCTCCCCGGTCGAGCAAGACGTTGGCCTCCAGATTTGCTCCGATCTACTTACTAGCAAGCTGAGAACGGCCTTACATCGGCAAGATCTAAACGACAAGAAGCTTTCAGGTCTACAGATTCTGTTGATGATTGAAGCATATGAATCTGTGAGGGAACAGCTGCGAGAAGACTATCAGCGTGATAGGCACGTGACAGATACTGAAGCCGTCCTTGACAACTGGATCGAAGCTTTATATACGATATATGAAGAGTCGATTCTATCAAAGAGGTATGACAAAGGAAACAATCGGTTCCCATTAAGGCGTCCATCGATGTCCAGCAGTCAGGGAAGCGACGACTCATTGTACCGACGGAAATGGAGTCCAAGACTATCACCAAAACCGCTTTCGACTTTCGCTGAACACTTCAATAGCCGTGGCGGACGTTGCGTCTCTAACGTTTATGGCTGATTGTCTGCTTCAAATGGAAGTAGATCAATGGGACTGGTGGATGGAGCTATGTCGTCGGAAATCGAGGTTCATGGGCTGCAAGCTATTTAACGACTACTATTGACGCGCTCACCATAAATGATCGATTGCGATAACACTGTCTAGTCGACTAGCATTAGTCGCGCGGTCCGGTGCTGTCCACAAGCATGGACCTTTAGCCGCACCCCAGTTCCGATGCAATGTTTAGGCTTTCATCGCACAATATCCTACCAAGTTCTCAGTTATTAGAACTTAGCAAACGCCCCGACGACAGACATAGTGTCCATAGGACACGGGGAACCATATGCCTAGTTTTATGTCTGGAGTACTCATCAACAGAGCATGAGAATCCACAAGTAGGACGCATTCATCTGGGAGCAGTTCACAACCTGGACTACGGGCACTTAGGATATGATTTTGAGTGTTTCTGTTGCGTTGGCTTAGTGCTCATTATTAAAATCTATCTGGATCGCAGCGCATGAAGGAAAAGAGTTTCTACGATCTCGGTACGACATCACATCACGATTATGAATGAACGACCTTGCGGGTTATGGACATCGAACCATACTGCATACCTACCCAGGACGAATGGATGTGCTTCAAACGACTAAGGATAACCGACAAGTAACGACGAGCGAGGAATGAAAGTAAAGGAAAGCGTGGACGAGGATTATTAATCTCCTCTCTTTTGTTTGTATCACGACTCATGGGTTACGAATGATAATAGCTTTGTATTTTCTAATACTTAATGAATAATGAATTATATGTCACTTCCTATGATTTCTCTTCGGGTTTTGGCTAGATTAAGCTGGATAATCGCGCGATGATCTTTTGGGTGGGATGAAAAGGTGCTTCAGATATTTATATCAAGCTCAGTGAGACTGGGAGGAATCTCCTTTCGTAGATATACACCGTGCGGCTATTGGGTCCCCTCAATGTCGGATTTTCGTTGCAAAAGCGGGATAGGCTCGTTTGTGAAAGAGTTGTAGAAGTACCGTGTAACCCCAAGCTACCAGACCAAACAATGTCTGCTCGGGCTGACTGGCGGAACACAAGTGCTGTCAATTAATAATATTTCGAAAATGGTCTTTCACCCAAGAGACAAGACTCAATGATCGATGCGACAAGAACTTTACTTCTTTAAATAGTCAACAGTAGTCTGTCTCAATGGAAATATCGTCGCAACCATAACATCAAACTATGAATCTTAACAACTCCTCGCGAATACCTCTCACGGCCACCAGGGCCTGAGTAAGAAATGAAGAGTTAACAAACATGAGCAAGGGTGCAAGAACATGAGGTAAAAGATACCAGGACGTCTCCTAGTGTCATTTACCGGTGCAAGAACGAAGTGAAGATACCGGGACGTCTCCCAGTACCATTCACCGCATTCTTGCCCTTTTCATGATTCACCAGAGTGTTGCCGCCTCCTCATATCAAGTCGATTCAGTTTGGTGTCTCTCGTCCCTCTTGTCGATGGATTCACCAAGTGTCCGTTCCTCTTCGGATATGTCCTTCCGTCACCTCCAGCCGGCCCCAAATAACTGGCAGATTTTCATTGTTCCCATTCCGACCCAATGCCGCATCAGACTGTGATAATAGAAATCTGTTTTTCCCCCCATCCACCCATCAACACCTCCCCTAACACCCATAATGCTCATCACGATAGCTGCTCCCTCCTTCCCCTTCAGGCTGGTCGGTCAGAATGGCGGTTGCGTCAGAACTGGACTGCTTTGCTCGACGATCCGTTACCGTCGGATCTATTGTTTTTGCTCCTGGGCGACGAAGGTTTGTAGTCAGGATCCGCGGGTCGCCACCTCCCCGGTTAGTGTAGAATCACTGGTCTCGCAACCACACGGCTCTGTATATTCAGTGCCGTTTCCTTCCTCCGTCCCAGACCAGTGTAGATCACTTGTCTCGCAGTCACAGAGCTCTGTATATTCAGTATGCTCAGTGTCGTTTCCCTCCCCAGCCCCAGCCCCATCCTCTCCCTAAACCTCATCTCTATCCTCCTTCCCATCCCCATCCTCATCCGTATCCTCCTCCGTATCCAAATCAATAACCACCCTCCCCGCACCCTCATCCCCTCCCCATTGTTGATCCTCCAAAATTAATCCATGATTCGAGATGGTATGATCTCCGTAGCCCGAAGACCCTTCCCCACGATCAGGAGTGACGGTAACGCGGTACCCCTTTCGAGCAGGATCGAACCGAATATTCGGTTGGTGGATTTCGTTAGTGAGGGACGACGACTCTTCTGATCGTGCCCTGGGTCGAGAATTTTCGTTCTCGACTATGAAACCTTGTTGGTTGTTAACGCGGGGTTGGTAATATGTGTGGTGGTGGTGGTAGTGGTGGTGATAAGTGGTGTCTGCGTAGTAAGATGCACTTGGTGCGTGAGTGTAATATTCTTCTCCTGGTGGTACAGCCACCGAGAGGTATTCGTGCTCCTCATGGGGTGATTCTAGGATGCTAAAAGGTTGTCGATCATCGACTCTCGATAGATCGGGGTGTACATGTCTATGCATGTTCCTGTAATATCTCTCCGCACCGTATTCCTCTGCAGCAAACCGTGTGCCCGCGTGCGAACTCTCACCCGGCGAAGGGATCGAGACGTCAAAAGCTGTCGGACCCATGTCCCTTCCCTTTCCCTTCCACTTCCTATTGACCGGGCCGATATTTTCGACCTCTTGCGTCTCCTCCCAATCTCCATCATCCTCCGAGACCTCTATCGTCTCGTAGGGGGGTCGTCCTCCGCTAATAACCTCCCCCTGCATATCCACAATATCCTGCAGATTTGCGACCTTCCTCTTCAATGCAGCAGTATTCAGATCGAGATAGACCTCGCGATCCTCAATCTCTCTCTCCAGTTCGGCTTTCATCTCAGATCGTAATTCGTCCGAGTATATGATTGCCTCTTGGTAACCAGTAACTTCACTTTCGAGAAACGCTACTTGCTCACGTAGGCCGCTATCTACGCGTGCAGCATACTGAAGTTCAGTTTGGTGGGCGTCGGATAGGCTTTGAATGGTGGTGGCATGTTCGCGCTCTTTTGCTGCGACAATTTCTTTATGTCCGGCACTCTGCTCTTGCAGGGCCTCGTAGAATTGCTTCGCTTGAGCTGTGAGTTCGAGTTTGTGTTGGTCTTCTTTCTCCAGAAGTTTTTGGGCCAACTCCTCGTTCCTGCGGGTGATTTCGCGGGCGTGTCGCTCCTCGATTTCTTTAATCTTGTCGGCTAGCTCCTGACGGCGTCGCCGATCCAAGTCTATGAGCATCTTCTTGTGCACTCTGACAGCATCTGTGCGCTGTTGGTCTTTCTTTTGTAATTCTCTCGTGAGAGACTCCTTTTCTTTAACGAGGGTTTGCGAAAGTTTCTGTTGCTCAGCTAGTCGGTCCGAAAGGTATTTGATATGAGAGACTGCCCTCTCATGCTCCTTTTCTTGAGAATCAATAGTGGTGGAGAGATTGGAAGATTTTTCGCTGGGGGCTCGAGGAGCGCCAGGATATGGAATGCGAGTGGAAGATATGGTTGATGTGTTGGAGCGTTTATTTGCCGACTCCGTTGTGTCATCGACTTCGTCGATTCTGCGTTTTTTAGAAACGGGTTTGTTGCTTTCGTTGTTAGAGGAAGATGGAGTAGAAGAGGATGAAGTAGAAGAGAAGAAGGAGGGGTGACTAGATGTAAAGGAGGTAGTGCTAGATGTGAAAGAAGTAGACACGAAAGTTGGTTTAGACGACGTTCCGACATGGTCGCCGCCGAAAGGTGCTGGGGAAGACATATTCGCGGCAATTAAATGGTTATAAAACACTTGGTATTGTAGTTGTCGTTCGTATGAAGATGTCTGGACTGAAATGGTGGTAGCTGCTCTCAACAGTTGCTAAGTACTCGTCTAATGGAAGTTGGCAAGTTGTTCTAACGAAGGTCAAAGAGTAGAAGAAGGTAAAATTTCTCGAAGGTTTACGTTCAACGATAGAAAAGGTTGGCTGAGAAATGGTAGAAGATGGGGATTCAGAGACTTTTATTCAACAACTGGATGGACCAGCCCCCTTGACCTAGAGGAGATAAATGCATTCACTCAAATCTAATCTACGCATATTGTTGGCTCACAATATCAATCATGAGATTCACTGTTTCCATGAAACGCTTGACTGTAGTGAAGGTATATAAGCGAAAAGAGATGGCCGGGATAAATGCATTTGAGCGAATGGAGGTGACTCCAAGGTCGCCGACTATCATTTTGTGCTAATCTGAAGCTACAGGAGGAGCCCATCTCTTTGTACTTCGAGCGTTGGTGGTTCGAGTATTGTATGGATAAATGTTCATCCAGTACTACAGGAGAGGTTCAGTCGTACGGTATCTTCCACGTGAGACATCCGGCCAGGTGGTTGTTACAAGAGATGTAGGCATATAACGCGGCCCTTCTCTCCCACTTCGATAGGGAATAGTCAAACCCAAATTCACCATACAATCTGAGCCCCATTGCCCTCCACTTTAGTGCATGCCAAGGTTCGGAGGTGTACCAACTAGTACACTGTGCAGATGTTCGGAGCAAAGGGGTGATGTCGGCTGGCTGGAGCCTGAATGGTGTGAGATGTTGGAAACGGCCCGATGCAGAGCCGAGAGAGAACTGAGTGCGTGACCGGGAAGTTAGAAATGGAGAAGACCAGGCAATAATTGGAGAATCCAAATTCACTTGTATCTGACTGAAGCCAATCATCACAGCCACATATAAATAGTAAGCAGCAGAGTGGAGAATGTCATGTAATGTAGAAGGGGTCAAGCGTCGGCCTTCGCGTCTGCTTCCTAGAATGCCGACGATTAGGGCAGACGATCTATCAAAAGTAAAATCATAAGGGGATAGAGAATTGCAAGCCTGAGACGGGACGAGTGACTAACCACGTCGAGACCTTCACAAATAATGATTCACCAATAATGATATACAAGTGATTATTCACAAGTAACCTATCCATCTTTAATAGACAATATGAAAAGAAATGAAGAAGTTCTAACTCCACGAAGGTACAATGGGTATCTCAAGCAAAATATAAAACGCACCAAAGTAATAGGATACTTATCCAGAATAAGTTTACAGTATGTACTGCTCCCATAAGCTTTAGAAGCCCTGCACTGTACCATACTCATCAAGTCCCAGACTTGCGTTTGTAGAACCAATATACCTCTGGTTCGCAGCAGTCCAAACATCAAAGCCCGCCCGACCTGACATATGCGTGGACCCATCCCAAATGTCTTCCATCTCTTCCCCGAATTCAATCTTCTCTTCCCCATTCGCGATCCTGAGCTTCTCGAAATAGCAGTATCCCGCGTAATATATGCCTGTGGTGTTACCGGCCTTGGGACCGTCTTTTGCCATGAATGTCTTCAGCTGGGCCGATGAAAGCTTCTTGCCTCCTGGAAGACATTTTGAAACTTCTCGTAGAAAGCCAGCTTGTGTGATGCCATCTTGCTCCAGGTGATCGGATATCTTTTCACATAAGGAATTGCAGGTGTCGTATACTTCGACAGTCCCATCCTCCTCACCTGGTAATTCAATACTAGAAACATCAACCATATCACATTCTTTTGCGGTTGTCTTCTTTGCCTTCTTTGTGACCGAAGTCTCTGGCCCGTCAGATGCTTTGGCGCTCTTACTCTTGGTGTCCGTTTTCATCACAGTCGGTGTCTTGTCCACTTTCTCTTTCTTCGCTCTTATGGGCATCGTCGTAGATGCAGTGGTTTGTTTTCCATTCTGAGCTGTGGTAGGGTTGTTCTCTTTATTGGCTGTGCGATGTCTTTTCATCCATCGTAGATACTGTTCTTCTGAGTCGAAAATTAATGGTTCCTCTTCCTTCATTTCCTTCTCCAATTGTCTAAAGAAGTCCCACCCTTTACGGCAAACGACATTCTAGCTCCCAACTTCAAAACCTAGCGTCTGACAGGACATAAACTTTTTGTGTTCCTTCTCTGGGACGTCGATGATCTCCTACATAGGCCTCTTGCAGCCTCCTCTTTTCAACTCCATGCTTACGCTTTCAAGCTCCTCTTGAACAGGCCAATCACGGTATTTTTTCTTTGGGTTGCAAAAGAATTTATCTTCTGGGGGAAGTATTCGCTTTATGAAATATCTGATCAGCTCTTCCCTTGTTAGTGAACAAGGCCGCGGCCTTTTGTATTGAAGTATATGAAACACTACAGCGATGCCAATGCATGATGGATAGACGTAAGTTGATGAGACATACCCATTTTTCGTCAAAATGAGGAGCAGGTGCGGTCGAAGCGTTCGCATCTGCGACACCTAAAGGTTTCCTTGCTCGAGGCATATTGGCTTTTGAGGTAGAAGGAGTTACTTGATCAAAATTCTCCTCTATTGATGCTGATATGAAGACTGTTGATTGTTGTTTACAAACTCCGACCTCTATCAATCAACTGGTTACCCAGGCTACCACGACCTTCGTGCTGGATAATCGAGCTGAAGGGCGGGCGGTGAGCGTATCACGTGTTTGGTTTAAGTGGTTTTTCGCGAGCGCGGCGCGAACTGTCGCGTTTCCACTCAAGGGTTCTGCCTCCGAGCTCGAACAACCGCGAAAATCCACATCATTGGTCATCGGCGCAAAATTCCACTTTCTTGTGAACTACTGGCGTTCGATAAGAAGATGGGTTCCGATGAGCTTGCTATATACTTCTGACAATAGATCTCTGCAGCTATGGTGGAAATTTCATCGGCTCCTGCGAAATCGATCAACCTTGAAACAAGACCGCCGACACCTCCACGAGAATCCGAAAATAGTGAACGACAGCCTGTAACGGCTGGTTACTTTCGTGGGTTCTTTGCCTCGAAAGCTAGCTCCCCAAGGCAACCGGCCACAATTACACCAAAGTCGTCTGCCGAGTTATCTACTCCCACCACATCGAGGAAGAAGGTTGGCTGGTCCGATTTGTACAATTACGATGACCCTACAACCGTATCCTCAAATACCGACGCACCGAACGAGAAGAGTCTCCAGCGACTACCACCATCTGCAGATCGTGTTGCGACGAAGTCAATTTTGAAGGCATATCATGGGCCTAGTCTTACAAGAAGCACGTCCGACTCGTCCGACCTTAAAGACAAAAAATCCATCTCGAAGCCTATGATACTCGAACCCAGGATGCTCGAATCAACAACAAAGCAGCTGGCAGGAACAGATAGGAGTTCTAAGCTGGATGCTTACGTGATTTTATCACAGGCGCTCAAGGCATGCGACAATGTTCCGAACAAGAAGGCACTCTCGGATAAAATGGGTCTTCTTCTGCAGTTCATACGACGAGATCTCAACGCCAAAAATGATTCCGGAGCCCTAGATGTACAAATCGCAAAGGAGGCTCTGATTTTGGTATCGAGTTTTCTGGAGAAGAAAGTTGTTGCAGATATGTTAGATTCGGAATTTAATAACTTTCTGGTCAGCTATGCGATCAAAACCTTCGAGGACCCGCAAATGTCAAAGGAATTGGTCAAACTACTTATGTTCATTCTTGCTCAACAAAACTTTCCGCCGAAGATTATGACTGCTGAGAGAGTTGTTAGACTCATCTCTGATCTTCACAAAATTGAGGAATATGTCAAGGGCAAAAGTATTGTAGAGCAGCGCATCAACATCTATCGGACTCTCCTTAGACAATCGCAACCTCAAATGATTTCCGAAACGGAATGGCTCAAGGACTTGTTCAGCGACATGTTGAGTTCTTATCCTAATGTAAGATCTCCGGCAATTTTATTCGGTGAAGAGGTTGCTGCCACGTTGGGTACGAATAGCAAAGTTTCTGGAAAGTTTTTAGAGCTGTTCAAAGAATCGGATGGAAGCGGCCAAAGATATGGCACGTATTATATTGATCGATTGAAGAAGATGGTTGCCAAAAAGCCACCTGCTCCTGTTCCTCAGATATGGAGTGTTGTCATCCTATTTCTTCGCGCTCGACCCAGACAGCTCGAACAATGGACATTCGCAAAGCCAATGTTGGAAGTCATTCAGATGTGTTTTAACTCGAGCGACAAAACTACTCAACTCGCTGCAAATGCAGCCTGGAACCGCATGGTGTATGTTATTCGTCCAGACGAAAAGACCACTCCGAACATGGTCGCGACACTCAGCCAACCAATGATTGGGCAACTCCAACGGAGGGATGTCAGAAGGACGTCTAAATCAGAAAATGAGCATCGGAAGTCTATTCTGAGTAGTATTTGTAATCTTTTATATTACGCACTGAAGCCGAGCGCACCATGGACCCAGATCGAAAAGTATTGGGATGAGTACATTATGAACATTGTCGGGAAACAACTCATTCGCAGCGACTCAGGAAACCCTGGGGAATCCGTGGACAAGGATCTTTTCGACGCCTGCTCGATTCTCCGAGGCTTATTTGATTCAAGTACCCCGAGACCTTGGAATGAATCTAGAGCGACTTCTGGAAATGATATCACTGTCAATGAACTTCCCGCTTTAGACCCCCGATGGCTACGGAAGAATTCTTTTCGCGCATTTCAGCTACTTGATCCTTTGATTGAATTACTCTATTGGGATCTGGTCCGACCTTCCAGTGGTATCAGACTACTCTGGAAAACCTATATTTCTTCTATTGCTTCTGCGGCAGCTAAAGAAGTCAAGACTTCAAATGATACAATGTCATACATTGCTGTCTTCTTTGGTACATTGTATAGAATTTGGCAAAAGGGACCTCATGGTTTGGAATGCCAAGTGCGACCTAAGGACGGTGAAGAAGATTTCTTTGGGAGTTTTGGAACACTTGTTACCTCATCCATATCCGGTTTTGGGGTTATTCCTTTTACCGAAAGACAACTCTCCATGGGTCAAAAGGACCAGTTTCTAGTTGTTACCACACCTTCGCAACGATCGGTAAAACCATTAGGCCGGATCGAGTCCCCTCTACATCATATACTTCTATTGCTCACTACCGTTTCACCTGGGGCTCAGTATGGTTCTAGATTTGTTGCTATGGTAGTGAGTATTCTTACCCCCTTCTTTGATGCTCGTCGTTTGAGTAAGGGCAAGATGGACCTTGTCAAGGATCTTTTGGAGCTTCTCCCAACAACTGGAAACATAGAATCTTGTGGCCCTATCTGGTCTTTACTGGCAAAAATTGCGACACAGGCTATCAACATGCGCGACGAAACTGTTACTAAGAACAGTATACACACAGAACGTCCTGTAGGAGGCGAATACCGTAACATTGTCAAGATACTGGAGATCGGACTTGCGCTTTCGCCCAACGAGCCTCTCGAAGCATGGGATACTTTATTCGGGGCTCTTGTGACTTCTGCTTCTACTGACGCCGGCGATGGCGGCAGAGCTCTTGCCGTCATCGAGCCTGTAGCCAAGGCTCTCGTTTCAAAGTGGTTACCAAATGACAGACAAGCTCCGTGTAACATGTTCTATTGTCAACTGTTACTGTCAGGAGCAAGGTATCCCAAAGATCGACAAGCATTGGATGCAGCTCGCACGATTCTGTGGGGGACATCAACCGCTGGACCGAAGATTGTGGCTTTCGATCCTTACTTTCATCTTTATGATTATACATCTCGTTGCTTGGAAGCCTCTTATGTCAATCTCTCTGCGATCAATGAAGCTCAGGCTTCTGGTATGCTAGTAACTTTGGAAGCACTCTTGAAACGATGTCCGCAAAAATTGTGGATTAATTTCCTCATCCAAGTTCAGGACGGATTATCATTCTGGTTTTGCGACCAAGACGCAAAGATTACCCATGGAAGTGTCTTGTTGTCAAATGTAAGATATCTAGTTGCAATATCACGTCTTATGCTAATTCTTATAGGTCATCTCCCTTTGGACTACCGTCTCATCTCTGCTTGCCCATACAGAAAACGAGCCCTCATCAATACTAACCGATTTGGAACATTTGATATCTTCGAGCTTGGAAAGTAAGCATGCTTCGATAGCGAACATTGCGGTTGAAATGTGGAAGACAACATTTGAATCTACCGACCAAGATCCACAATATCCGATTAATATTCGGAACGCTTTGCATAAGCTCGCCTCTGTTGTGGATATTGAAATCCCACATACTTCAGGAAATTTAGAAGCCAGTAGCTTTCCCACGCACGGGCAATTCCTTCCATCTCTTGACCAGCAAGACGAACTGAAAACCAACTCAATCCCCAGATTTATGCACAAGGGCAAGAAGCTAGTAACCGAATCTCAGACTCGCAATGACCGGTCACGGAAAAGTGTTGGAAAATCGTCTCCATGCGTTCTGATTACAGTACCAGCCAATCAACCGAGGAGCAAGAGATCGCACGAGACAACGCCTGAGCCAGGTAAAAGAAAATCGCGAAAGAAGAGCTCGGTTGGAAAACTGCGACACGAAAACTCCCAGATACAATTCGAAGCGATTACTGGGTCTTCACCTGTTTCAGATGCAATGGAAGAGTCGCAGCACTTGACTGAACGACAGAAAGAAGTTCGTGAGCGTCAGAGAGAAGAAGCTGCCTTTATGTTTCCAGATATTAGATCTAGCCCACGCCCTAGATCCGGCACGCCATCTAAGGCGTCTGAAAACTCACAGCCTTTACCTCCTCATTCGTCTACAAAAACACGTCTACTTGTATCAGCCAATGCTGTAAGGCAGACAACACCAGATCTGCGAGTTTTAGATCAGGATAATTTCATTGCCTCGTCACCCACACCAGCACGAAAGTTATCTGTATCGAGGGGCATCTCTGGTCCTCTCTCTTCTTCGCCAGAACTAGCGAGTCAGCGAGACTCATTATCGCCACTATTTGAGGAAGAAGCCTTGGACATCCCGTCATCACCTCCACAGCCGACAACTGTACAACAAAATTCGCGAAGACTTACCACTTCGTTTAATTCTACATCCCAAAACACCCCAGCACCACAAGCGCAAGGTTTCCCTTTGACTGCCTCGGAAGATTTTGATGCTACTTCCTTCCCCAACGAAGTTATAGATTCGTTTGGCGGCGATCAACACAATCGCGAGATCTCCAAGCCCCCGACACAAGTCCATATTGTCGGTCTTGATCTTGGGCAGACTTTCTCGACATATCGCAGCACGCCACAAGAACATGCAGATGCGGACATGGATACTACGATAGAGCTCACTAGCACTGAAGAACAGACTCGAGAAGCTTATCTCCGAAGTCACTTTGAAAATGAAAGAGCTGATAGAACAATAAGTTCTCCAATCGCCAAATCGCCGATTCTTAATGATACTCCAGACCTACCATCAACACCAAGAAGAAACCTGCGAAATGTGTCCACGCAACAAGTGCCAAATACACCAAAAGATGTTTTCCTTGATGCTAGGTCCAGTCCCTTGTCATCAGACAGAGCTGCTGGAAGTGATGAGAACTTTCAAGACGCGGTTTCCTCACCCCGACAAGTGGAAGTAGAATCACAAACCCCACCCGTGATGCCCTCGGCTTCTTTACCGCTGAGTGATCTCGACGAATCTAGTCTTTTCAGAATAGTCGATCAATGCGAAAAAGACCTTAGTACTACTATTGTCTCTACACCTGTAAAAACATCAAAGCAAAATGCTGCTGATATCGACGAGGAGTCCGTGGGTACTGGGGCAAATTCGACCCAGCGGCGTCTGGCACCCAACCCCAAAACCACTCATGCTAGTCGACAATCCAAAACCCAAATTAGCCGTCCGAATGAATCATGTGTGTCATCGGGTCTCTCATTGATACCTGAAACTCCAGCGCCTCTACCTCTAGAGAAAATTACCAGAGAATTGGGAATGGAAGATGCCGATGAAAATCTGGATCACGACCTGGCGGTGGTTGTGCAAGCCCCAGATTCTTGGAAGCTGTTCAACCCCACCAAGTCACCAAATGCTGGGAAGAAACGCAACTGGACTCCTATAAAGACTGAAGATCAGGACGAAGCACCATTGAAGAAGCGAAAGCTCACTGGTATTTATCGAACAGGAAGTGAGGTGTCGGATAGTCAGGATGCACCTGCTAATTGTAAGTAAACTCACATCAGTCAGCTTTATGTTTCAGAGCTAACCATGAAATTAGTACAATCAACCGCGTTCGCTACGTTCCAAGGCAATCGGCGACAAAGGCGAGGTCGTTCCTCAAACCGAAGTAACGATAGTCGAGATGCCTCCTATTTAATGTCGGTGGAGATTGATTCGCCATCCCTAGGTCAAAGTATAACTAGCAGCATGGCGAAGGCTAAACTCAATCGTTCTAAGATATCTGAGCCGGTGGCCACTCCAGAGCCTACCACGGGTCCGATTGGCGCTACTCCTTCATCAACTCGAGCGGAACGGGCTAGTCGACGACGCAACCGGACTGCAGAGATCGGGGCCTCTGGTGTAGATACCGCAAGTGTAGAGCTTGGAGAATCTAGCTCCGCTCCGATTTTGATGCAAACGAGTTCTATTATTGCTTCGGAGCAGCTGCTTGCTGCCAACTCTATAAGTTCAGCGGCCGTTGCTCAGACGAGACTTGACGAGGATGACGGTGAAAACCCCGATACGGAAGCTGACAGGTCGGAATTCGACATTGTGGAAGAGACACTTTTGCAATCTCAACTGGCTGAGGAGATGGAAATGGAAGGAGGGGAGGATGAAACAGTCGCCGCTGAGATGGAAGCTTCTGATCTCCCTACATATCAGAGTATGAGGGCAAAGTTGTCAAGTCTGGTCGACGATCTAGGGAAGGCCTCGTTAACTCGAAGCGAGATCAGCGACATGGAGGACTTGTTTATGGAGGCGAAGATTAAATTGTTTGGAACAATGAGACGAATGTAATTGGTATGACAGCTTTGTGTGACCACGTCATATCTGGAGTTTTTGGTTTGGGCCTGCTAGTGCCACATGGGACGGAAGGGTCTAGCATGGCATCCTCAGGTTGGGATCAGGAATGAGAATGAGTGTTATGAAAGGAAGGCAAGAATTTGTAATTACTACGATACCACTGCAGATACTGAATCATATTACTCGTACATGCTAAAGCTGCGAGGTGCCATTGGACTACATCATTTGAGATCCGCCGTGTAACTAGATGTGATATACAGGTACTGCATGCGCTATGCGCAGCTCAGCTTCGCATTGGCAGGTCGTCGACATTATATTTACTAATTTTGCCCTCTGCATTTGTCCTACATGATTCACCTGTCATAGGCACTGTCTGCTTCTGCTCAGTACGTTTCGCCCTTTCCCTTACTTAAGAACGAAGCACACGGTGACGTCGCAACCAATCGTTGTCGCCCATCTGCTACTTCGTATGCTCATCCAAGCTTTATCCCACCTTTAGCCTCAATTGGTTTCCGGACTAAACTCTATTGAAACGCCGAGCACTTTTCACACCCTTGTCAGCATGCACGTCCCCTTCGTGTTTCATGTTTCTCGCTTACATCCCACATTCCGTTTCCAGCTCCGTCTGAGGTTAGGTAACGCTCACCGAACTTCTACCCCTCCTCTTCCCTTCGTGTCTTACTTCGACCAGAACAACCAACCAATTCGAATACCTTCATCTTCCTCTTCGCCTTCTGCAGGAATCTGACTGAAGGGCGTACGCAGTTGTAGGTATTTGCCCTCTCTTCGCCCTACTCATTCTTTCATGCTGCATTTGATGTTTACCAGCAAGAAACTAACTATAAGTACCTCGCTATAGTAGACTTATTCCCCTCCTCCAAACGGCATCCACACCATAATACGACTTGGAACATTCTATCATTACGACATCCCACACATTCAAAATGGTCGACCGCCCAAAGAAACCTTCTGCCCTCTCCTCTACTCCGGGTCTTGCTCCTCAGCCCCAAATCAACATCACACACTCCAACTCCCGCGTATCCGCCGTCCTCCCTACCGGCGAATCTATCGAAATTCTCCTCTATGGTGCCACAATCATAAGCTGGAAAGATGCCTCCGGCGCCGAAAAGCTCTGGCTTAGCGACAAGGCCGTACTTGACGGAACGAAAGCTGTTCGCGGTGGTATTCCTCTTGTATTCCCTATGTTCGGGAAAGTCGAAGGAGATGAAGGTAAAGCTAAGGGCGTGGACAAATTGCCTCAGCATGGATTCGCGCGAAACTGCAGATGGGAATTCTTGGGTAAAAGTACGAGTGAGAGTAGCAGCACCCAGGAAGAAGGTGGCGATAGTAGTGTGAAGTTGGATTTCGGCTTGAGTGGAAGTAACTTGCCGGAGGAGACGAGGAAGTTGTGGGGTGAGGAATTCGGCTTGATTTACAGTGTCACGCTTGGCAGAGAAGGGCTGGGTACCAGTATGGTCGTGAGAAATGAGGGTTCAAAGGCTTGGGAGTTCCAGATTTTGATGCACACTTATTTGAGGATTCAGGTACAGTTCAGATTTCATTTTTACCTAAAAGGTCTAGGTCAACAACGACCATGGGCTAATTTTAAATCTACATAGGATATCTCTCAAATCTCCGTCACTGGTCTGGAATCCTCAAAATATACAGACAAGGTTACCGACCCAATCTCTACGACAACCTCTCCCTCCGAAGCCCTTACCATTTCATCCAAGACCGATCGTGTCTACACCCCCGCTGGTGGCCCTAGCGCTCCAATCGTTGTTTCAGAAGGTGACAAGAAGAAATTCACAGTCGCTAGAGATAACATGAATGAAGTTGTGGTATGGAATCCATGGATTGACGCAAAGGATATCGGAGACTTTGGACCGAAGGATGGATGGAGAGAGATGATCTGTGTCGAAGCAGGATGTGTCAGTGGCTGGCAAAAGTTGGAAGCTGGAGAGACCTGGGAAGGTGGTCAAATTATTACAGCTCACAACTAGCAGTTAAAGGGGATCAGACATGAGGTAGCGCGGATTTGAGTAGGTTGCTTGACACGATTGCAAAATTTGAAGACAGATATCAATTGAACGATAATGTTTTGGCATGTTCCGTTGATTCTCTGCAAAATCATTTCGACTCAGGTGATTCCTCGATAGTGGTAATATTTAAAACCGTATCGGTTTAGATGGCACGATGGGCTGCCCAGAGTTTTCATCGGCTCGCCGTACAGAAGTACCGCGCTGCAGCCGGAATTGTTTCCATTTAGGGACTTTTCACAACGTAAGCCGGGTAAGATGAATGGCCACTTACCCCTCTCTTCAATCAGCAGATGCTGCACATCCTGAGACAGGATGTATAGTGGGGTAGTCTCCTCGAAGGGCGAACTCTTCTATCTCTTCACGATTTTGGAATTTCTAGATATCGTGGTATACTGGCATTCAGTATTCAGAACATGAGGAGATATCTATCCCAAGTAGCCATGATTGAAATCAGGTCCACTGACCTGATTATAAACGCGATTCAGACTACACTTATCGTGTTGCTGACATGGTTCGCTGGACGGAGTCTCTATCGACTCTACCTCCATCCTCTAGCCAAACTCCCCGGCCCCAAACAAGCCGCAATCACGCACTGGTACGAGGGCTACTACGACATTATCCACAAAGGGCGATACATCTTCCACATCGAAGAGCTACACAAGAAATACGGTAAACCCCACCAATCTCACACCTCTTTCCACACCATCACTAACCCCAACCCCCAGGCCCAATCATCCGTATCGGCCCTAACGAACTCCACATCCTCGACCCCGAATTCTACCACACCCTCTACTCCACCACGAACCTTCACGTCAACAAATCCCCCTACTTCTACTCCATGCTCGGCAACCCCCTTGCCACATTCCCCTGCATTGACTCCGCCGTCCACCGTAAACGCCGCGCCGCCCTCTCCCCCTTTTTCTCCGCCGGCGCGATCGCTAAATTTGAGCCGTTTATCCAATCGCGTATTGATGCGCTGTGCGCTCGTATAGCTATTTGTGCGGAGAGGGATGAGCCTGTTCCGCTGTTCTATGCGTATCGCTGCTTGACTGTGGATATTATCTCAGAGTACGTATTTGGTGGGGAGTTCGGCATGTTGGGGCGGGAGGATTGGGGAGAGGGGTTTTATGCGGCGTGGAGGGCGTTGTGGGAGTTGTCGGGGGTGATTAGGCAAGTGCCGGTTTTGATGCGGGTTTTTGAGGGAATGCCGAGGTGGATGACGCGGTTGGTAAATAGTAAGGCGGGGGAGGTGCTGGATATGCAGGATAAGACTGATGAGGCTACGAAGAGGGTTTTGGAGTTGAAGAGAGACGATATGGAAGGTAGAGAGTGGAAATCTATTATTTGGGAAGTTGCGAGAAGTAGGGAATTGGAGGAAGAGGAGAAAAGTTTTAGGAGGTTGGCCGTGGAGGCTAATAGTCTGTTGGCGGCGGGGTTTGAGAGCACCGGTGCGATGTTGGGAGGGATTACGTTGGAGGTTTTGAGAGATGAGGAGGTGCATACGCAGTTGAAGAGGGAGTTAGAAGAGGCGATACCGGATGAGGGTAGGATACCGGCGTGGAGGGAGTTGGAGAGGTTACCGGTGTTGTCGGGGGTGGTGAGGGAGAGTTTGA
The DNA here is from genome assembly GCA_002946415.1 of Rutstroemia sp. NJR-2017a BVV2. Classification (NCBI taxonomy): domain Eukaryota; kingdom Fungi; phylum Ascomycota; class Leotiomycetes; order Helotiales; family Rutstroemiaceae; genus Rutstroemia; species Rutstroemia sp. NJR-2017a BVV2. The sequence goes on along the minus strand of NJPS01000010.1, from coordinate 1,581,421 downwards.
GGTGAGGTTATGTCGGAATTGGTGGTGATGGTTGACTAATGTGTTCTGCTTTTGTGCATAGGATGAGCGTGGGTGCCTTTTCAAGACTTCCAAGAGTCTTCAACCAAGCCATTCAGTACAAAGAGTGGACTATCCCCGCCGGTGTAAGTCTCTCCCTTCCCTCCCCTCCCACTGCACCAACAAGCTAACCCCCTCCCCCCCAAGACCGAAATCGGCCAATCCAACCTCTTCATCTCCCACTCCTCCTCAATCTTCCCCGAACCCCACAAATTCATTCCCTCCCGTTGGGGCACTCCTAACAGCGCCGAGCGTCGACGATTAGAGCATCATTTGCACCCGTTTGGACGTGGCTCGCGTCAGTGCGTGGCTATGAATTTGGCATATGCGGAGCTGTATAGAGGTATTGCGACGCTTTTTAGGCGGTTTCCGCACTTGAGATTGGATGGCATGGGAGAGGAGGATGGAAAGTGAGTATGGGGGATTCTAGAAGAGAAGAATCGATGCTAATTATGGGTTTAGGTTGGTGCATGATTATTTTGCGGGGATGCATAGGGAGGGGACGAGGGTTTTGACTGTTAAAGCTGGGGGGGCAAAGAGGAGCTGGTAGAAAGATTTTCGCCCCTGCGCCGGAATGTTAAATGAACTGAAGCGGCTCTGTGTGAGTAGACAGCTGAGTTCCCAGGACTTGTTCTAAGAATAATTATGATTATTTCTCGTGCCAGAAATTAGCACATTAACTTTCCATCGGATAACTGTAAGACGCGCTCAACGTCTAGCGTCGTATATAAAAGTGCGTCACGTCGCGTTTCTTCGAAACTCAAAACGTGGCTAGAATAAATAAATCGCGCCCCTAAACGTGAATATACATCTACCGTGTTTAATGCACAGTTTTTTCACCACGGAGATGAAGTCGGAGCACCTGCGCCGCACGCGATATGCTCGAAGGTGCTTTTGTTTAGGAGGAAGGCAGGGGTGGCTGAGGAGGATGGGCATGGAAGCGAGGAGAGCGCTGTAGATGATGCTGACGATGATGAAATGGCGGTAAATGGATCGAATGTGGTAGAGGGTAACTTGGGGGTGGAGATGGTATAAACGGCGGGTAATTTGCGCTTAACAATGGATAGTGCTGGTTGCTGGTCTCGATCTTGATTTTCTCCGACTATATGAGCTGGGTCGGGACATTTTTACTGCATATTTTGGACACGGAAGGTGTGCAAGCAGAAGTTACTTGCCCATGTTATCTAGCGAGTGATTGGCCAGGAAGCTTTTGCACTTTTGTCACGTAGCCTCGTTATGCAGCAGGTGGTCGCAGTGTGGGCTTGGATCCATGTCCGAATGGAAATGCACTTTTGTCACTTGTCGTGATTGGTCAAGAGGCTTTTGCACCTTTGTCATGGAGACTCATTCCGCAGAAGGTCGCAATGCGGGCTGAAATCCAGATCCTGAATGGGAATGCGCTCTTGTCATTGGGCGTAATTAGCTGGCCTTGCACTGCGATTATATAAATGCGAGGTAGAGACGAATATTCAGAGAAAAGAAGACGAAGCAATTCTCACCATTCTCCAACTCAGAATTCCTCGGTATATCATCTTGTATGAACCTTGATCACACGATGGAAGTCGATCCTCCAACCTCTTCTGGCGGCGTTTCAAACCTGGCGGCGCAACCTGGAAGCATCAAAGCTAAGAATGATGCGAAATGGGACGCGATGCGAGAACGTATCCACCACATCTATGTGGAGGAGAATAACACTCTCTCAACTACACGGGATATTATCTACAAAGAGTATTCTTTCAGAGCTGGGTATGTCTACGTATGCTCTCTACCGTCTTATTGCTCATCCTAATCATCCACGAAGGACTCGGAAATGGAAAGACAAACTCAAAGAATGGAAGTTCGACAAAAATCTCAGTATCAATGACATGAATGTCGTTGTAGCCAAACAACAGAAGCGAGCCAGAGAAGGAAAAGATACTGTTTTCATACATGGCTCAGCGGAAATCACTTCTGAGCGGATTGAAACCTTCAAGCGAAGGAAATTATCAAAGACGATCAATGCTGTGTCTCCAAGTGCTGGTAAGTAGAATAAAATAACAACTCTAGCGAGTATCGCGTTCGAAAGCTGATAATCTTAAATAGAGACTCCGAAGAACATCACATACCACACGCCAAGTCCTTGCTCTAATGAAATAGAAACGATGATCTACCATAACTACGACAATAAATTTGTACAAGACGTAATGCTACTCGGTATATCCGACAAGATATCCGAGAGACGGTATGAGGTCAATCTAGAATCCAACACAAATTTTAGTCTTATAAATACCTCGGAGCAACCAGTTAGCTTTGCAAAAAATTTCGCCTTACCGGCAATGTCCTCAAACGAACCGATAGGATCGGCTCACTCTGAGAAGTTGCAGCATGACCATAACAGCTCACCACTCCAAAGCACAAGCGAGCCTGAGTGTGCTGCCAGCACATCCACTGATGAGCCCATCTCTGGGATTGGGAAGCTGCACGACGATGAACTTCGAACTTTTGAGGAACTGCTCAGGAGAAAATACGGGAGTTTTTGCTGTTTCTATGAAGCACAAACCTTCATAGGCAACCGTGTCTCGGAATTGGATGCCGTTGAACGCCTTGTAGTTCTCCGCGCTTGCTCCCAACTTAGGACAGGCCTCCTGGGGGAAAAATTGATCCGTCGGTCATTATTCAGACATGGGATATTTCGCATTGTGCCGTTTATTATCTCATATTCGAAGTCTCTCACACCTGAGGATAAACATTCTCTGACGCTGAGAGCAGCCGAAGTGATATTCCGTATGGGAATAAACTACTTCGCAAACGACGTCGAAATGCGGGGCCCCTGCTGCTTTCACCTCGCAATGATGTTGCAATGCAATGGGCGCTCACGGTCGGATGAAATCCCCAAACTACTTTGCTCTGCTCTTGCGACCAACCTAATGGTCTCGCGTAGGCCTTCCACTGAGTGGTGCGAATGTATCGCAGTCGAAGCGGTGCAGAAGTTAGGAGACTTCTACTCGAAAGTCGACAGTCGTCTGTGGCAGGGCGTAACGGAATCTCTAAAAGTTTTACATGAAATGATCTTGCTAGACAAGGCGCAGCGACCTGGAGTGATCAATAGCTTCGATGGGTTGGCTTTTCAAACCCAATGCTATATTGTTACCCTTGCCGGCCTCTTCTCAAAAATGCTCGAATTTTCCATCGCTGACACGATCCTACCAAAGCCCGACGGTTCCAATCCATTGTGTGTAATGATTCACCTACAGCGTTCCTTGAACTTTCAAAGACAAGAGAAATTAGAAAAGAGCTTCATAGAGGTAGAGGCTGCTAGCTGTGCACTACACACGGGGATTGATGAAGCATTCGCAAAGGTCGGATGGAGTGCAGCAGATCTATGCGACTACATCGCTTTTATCAAAAGATTGCTTTCAGCAGTTAAAAACGATCGCATTAGACTTTCGACCTTGATCAACATGGAGAAAGAACTTGATTATTTGCTGTTGCCTCCTCATCTCAAAAATGAGGCGTTGTTTATTACAACAAAGAATTACATAGATACTTCCAAGACCACAGTGTCGAGCTCGAGCGTCGAGTCGTATCGATACGGCGTTACCTATTCTGTCAGTACTATCACCGGAGTCAGTGATTCAGTGTTCATGGTGCCCTGATCTATGCGAATGGTGTAGCTGCAGCCACCATGATCTTTCAACTATATATTCCGAAAGATGGACGAGATTAAATAGTAACTTATACTTTGATACGGATTGAGAGCATATCACTATCGCTACGAAGAGGAGTGAAAGGCGGGGCAGAGCTGGGCCGAGCCGAAGCGGAGTAATGACATGGTAGAAACTCCTTTCATTGCTAGTTGCGATTAGAGCTGGGATAAAGAGGAGCTAGTAGAAAGGCATTCGCCTCTGCACCCGAATACTATATGAACTGAAGCGGCTCGGTGTGGGTAGATGGTACTTGTTCTAAAAATAAATCAGAATTAGTTCACATGCCGCAAAAGCGCGTTACGTCGCGTTGTTCCAAAACTCAAAACGTGCCTGCAGTAAACAAATCGCGCCTCTAAACGTAAGTTAAACTTGCATCTACCGCGTTTAACGCACAGACTACCATCACCATGGAGATGAAATCGGAGCACCTGCGCCGCACAAGATATGCTCGAAGGTGCTTTTGTATAGGCAGGGATGGCTGAGGACGGTGGGTATGGACGGGAGGCTGTTAATGATGATGACGATGAAACGGTGGTAGCTGGATCGAATGTGAAGGAACTGCTGCGGCAACTAGTACGAACTTCGAAGTAGATGGTGCTGGCAAGGCTGCGGGGGCAAGTTTGGGGCGGAGATACTGAGAGGGGTATAAACTCTCTGGGTGGAAATGAGGATGGAATTGCCAAGAGGCAGCAAAAGTAAACTTCTGGTAATTTGCACTTTGGTTTGGATTGTGCTACGGTTTGGAGTTCATGTGCCCTGGACATATCTTGTGTTCCCCCATATTCTCGGGCCTGGATCACGACATGGATAGCCGATTGCGAAAGATTAATCTACCATCCGGCCCATGCCTGTATGCGCAATCTGACGATCTGGAAAAACGATTGGTAAATGTCTTCTGCACCTTTGTCGTTGAGGCTTCCCCTGCGGCAAGTTGCATCATGTCTTAGAACCCATGTCTGGGGAAATTGCACTTTTGTCAGCCATCGTGATTGGCTAGTCTTACTACAGACCCGGTAGTTGCAACATGGAGAGAAGCATTTAAAGCAAAGACGACGGACTTCTTCTTCAGTAAATTCTCGATCTCATATATCGAGAGCGGAAGACTCGAGAATTATATCTATCAGACAATGGAAGTTACTCATCAGAACTCTGGTGGTGGCGACTCAAGCCTGGTTTCGCATCCAGGAGTCCCAGCACGCGCCAAAGCAAAAAGAGATGCTGAGTGGAAAAGCATTCGATCATTCGTTCACGATATCTATGTGAAAGACAAGAAAACACTTAAGGAGACGAAGGATGCCGTATGGAGAAAGTACTCATTTCAGTCCGGGTGAGCCGCATTGTTTCATCTGACGGGATCAATGCTAATAATTTTGATAGTACTCGAAAATGGAAGGAAAAGCTGAAGGAATGGAAGTTCGAGAAACACATCAGTATGGGTGATATGAATATCATCGTTGCGAAACAACAACAGCGACACAAGGAAGGGAAGGACACGGTATTTACACATTGTTCAAATGAGGTCTCAGCGGAGCGGATTGAAACGTTCAAAAGGAGGAAGGTAGCCAATGAATCATTACCCATCTCTCCGAGTGCTGGTAGGTACCAATGATATACCAGTGCCATATAATGCCGGTTCGAAGAGCTAACGTCATTCGAAAAAGCGACTCCGGAAAACATCACGTACCATACACCCAACTCTCACCCTGTAGAATTGGGGGCAGCAATAGTCCAGGAACTATCGGAAGATACATCGGAGCGTCCAGACGGGCTCTTTTCCCCGGTGCATCTATTCCCAGAGTCTAGATGCATCGATATATCCGTGCAGCCAGCAGCTTCCTCGTGGATTGGAACTGAAGTTTTTCCTGAGATCAAAATCTACGGAGCTTGGTGTCAAGATGATACTTCTTCGCTAGACTCGAAAACGATCGAAGAATCGACCAGCATCGGTGATATATTGCCCCATGTTAATATACTTCCACATAAAGGCGACACAAGTGGCGATATAAATGATATCGGATCGTCCATGAACTCCCAGGAGAACTGTGTGCCTACTCTGGACTTGCATTCTGCAGGCGATGAGCTACAACGTCTCGAAGACTATCGCATGCGTTGTTGTGCCAATGGGATACGATCCCCAAGCGCTAAATCAATTTTCGACTCTTACACCGTATCTGAGAAGGATCTCTTCTCTCACTTCTTGAGAATTCTGTCTGGTTCTGCTTCGGATGAAGCCTTCTCTAGCGCACGAGACGCGCACGCTCAATTCCAATGCGTTGCTTTTCTTATTGATCACAAAGAGTCTTTTGTGAGAAAGGATGAGTATGAATTGATCATTGAAGAGGCCAAGAATGTCTTTCGTAAAGGTATAGGCTACTTTGATAGCGATCCAGAACTCCAACTTAGATACTCCTATTATCTAGGTAGATTATTGCGAGCCCACGGATGTCGCCAGTCGGGAGAGATATGTCGTCTCTTATGCTCCGTTATTTCGATGAATGTTCGCTTTCCAACGGCATTCACTCAAAAATGCAAATGCATACTTAGTGGCGCAATAAAAGAATTCTCCGAGTTCTATCGGCAGATTGACGAAGAATTTTGGCGTAACATCACGGAAACTTTAGATGAACTATCAGAAATGGTAAACAAGAAAGATGAGAAGTCGTTCTTCTTTGGCGGCCATGTGCTGTCTTTCGAAATCCGATGCTCTGTTATCGCTCTCGCAGGCCAGTTGTCGGAACACCTCGAGTTCGCCGTCACCAAAATGTTGTTGTTTGTACCGGATAAGTATGATCCTTTAAGCGCATACGTTTATCTGCAACGTTGCTTGAACTACCAGAGACAAGACAAGCTGCAGAAGAGCTTTCGGGAGCTCCAAAATGCTAGCAGGGCACTCTTTACAAATCTTCCTACATTACTCAACTTTGAGAGAACTGAACTGGAAATTTGTAATTATCTCGGCCTCGTTTTGGCCTCGCTTCATAAAGTTAACAACGACGAGTTGCGACTGACTATCAAAATGGATATGAAGAGAGGAATTGATGAGTGGCTGCGAAGAAACGTAAGTCGCAATGGATCTGCAAAATTTCCAGACAAGAAGAGCATCCTTGATTCTCTGATGTCCAAGTCTAAGAGGATAGGGTCGAGCGACAATTCAAGTGCTCGATACGGCGTTACCTATTCTGTCAGTACTGTCACCGGAGTCAGTGATTCAGTGTTCATGGTGCCCTGATCTATACGAACAGTGTAGCTGCAACCACCATGATCCTCCAATCATATAACATATAATCCTACGAATGGATGGGATGAGGTGGAAACTCGATAGGAAGAGAAGGAGTGAAATGCGGGGCAGAGCCGGGCCGAGCCGAAGCGGAAGAATCCCACCGCCAGTTGCGGATTAATAAACATGTACTTTTAAATAGCAACAATTCTTACCACTTTTTACGGGACTAAATATTACTACTACATCTTTCCTGCTGTCGTCGCTGCTTTCGCTGCTTTCGCTGGTCTCGGATGTTGATGGACGTGAGTACTCGCACCGTAATTCGCTCTGTCGAACGCACCTCGTATTGCATCTCGTATTATGCACAACGACGGTTACCTCTGCAAGATACTTATGTAAGAAAGAAATGCTTGTTGTCACCCCACGATTTCCACCATAGAAGTCATAACATAAATCGTATCTCAGCTTGGATGATCAGCAAAGCTTATACAGAACTGGCAAGAAGAGCTAGTGAATACGAGGTTTTTCCTCGGCATCGTCATGCCACATGACCAACTGCATGATGATTTGCACCTTCCTAACATCGTGAGTTTTTTCCTTAAATAGAGCTTCCTCGAATCTTCACCAAAATGAATTTCTATCGTGAATATCAGTCTACATTTCTTCTATCTCTCCTATAATATTAATTTCAACGTACCAACACACTCGCTACACATCCTTTGCAACTCAACATCCCTCCTCCAGAATGCGTATTTCCGCTATCTCCGCGAGCTTTCTTGCTCTAGCAGCCCAAGTCACTGCACAATACCTCAACCAATCCGACCTATTCACACTCGTTCTCCTCTCCGATACCGAGTCCTTGAATGGCACGACTCTGTACCCGTGCCACGAAGGTGCAGCCATAGAAGGATTGTGTCTTGGTCCCTCCATCACCCAGACCAATGCAAGCTTCGCCGTCTATCATTTCAACACCTCAATCTACGACACCAACCCCAACACCACCATCGGTCAAAACGGCATTATCAGCTGGGAGCTTCATGGTGCAAACTTCAACCTCACATCCCCTCTTGGTCTGAGCTTCAGCGCTACCAGCAATGTGGCCATACCGCTCTTTACACCGGGTACCACTGAACAGACAGCCGTGGCATTTGATGAAAACGGATTGTTGAACATCCAAGGGTATTTGGATGATACTGTGGTGCCGGTCGGGTTTGGTACTCAGGCTTACTATCGCTGGGTTGTTTGTGATACCTACTATGGGTATGCTTATACAACACTGGCGTGGGTGGTTGGAGATGAAGATCCTCAGAATCCTACTTGTGTGGATGTTGATGTTACGAGGGTGTTCCTCTGAACCTTGGAGAGTTGTTAGATGAGTCGAACGGCGGATTAATGGCGAATAGTTTGGATGATGGTTACTTTGGAGATTGATGAGAGGAGAACGCGACGGGAACAAGAATGACGATACGCCTACGACACCTAATGAGAACGATTACGAGAATACGCAACTTCGCTGGCATGCCTACATAAGTATTGTTTAGTTCAGATTATTAGATTCAAAGGAATAACAAAATGTTTAATTAGTCCAGAGAGAGTCATTCGAAGATATGAAAGCCTCGAGGTCGGTGAGCAACCACTCATGTGATGCCCAACCCAATTTCCCCCTATTGCATTTCGTGAAGATTCTTTCTAGTATATCTGCCAGCCTACCTAGAACATCTGCATCACCATTCTCCGCTATCTTCTTTAACGTGCGCATATTCTCTTTGGCTCATTTCCTCTCATCCCCAATCACCGGCAACACTATCCTAGCCTATCACCAAAGCAAGACCGGCTTTGACGCCTACGAACAACAACTTGCTGTCTCCTTTCATTCCTAGAGTTTCTTCCCATGATATCCCAACTTTCCGGTACGCATCATCTTACTCACTTTGCGATTGAAAACCTCTGGGACCGTTCGTAAGGAAGTTGGCCATGATCATATCAGTGAATACCTGCGCTTATATTAGCATTCCATCTTACGATGAGTCTATGGCTATGGCGGATGAAGCAACTAACAGATCTTTCGCCAACAAAAATCGTTTCTTGGATCAATCTCCCAAGGCTACGGCGAAAGTGAAAATCAGGAATGGAGTGATAAATAGGTCTGCATGGATTTTCGTAACAGCCAGCGCAAGAGTATCCTATTGTTAGGTCGTCCGATCACAACCATTTCCAACGGTCTAAAGGGCATCTTTACGACAAACACGAAATTCTTTCCTGATGACTTGAGACATGCACACAAACTATACCCACGATGCGGGGCATAACATTTAGTTCCGCATGTAACGAGGGACCCCTCGCCAGCCACGTCTCCGTCACTTCCGACGAAAACCACCATCGGAGGAAAGCCAACCGACGCACTCAAACAAACCTCAGAGCTTCCAAGTTCTACACCGCGGGATGACGGATAGTCTCTATTTCTTGGCCGGATCTTGATTAGTATTTCCCGCCGGCATTCAAATGCCAAGACCCCTACGGTAATGGCGTCTGTCCCTTGTCGGTCTACCCCGCATTATGCATTAGCAGTTGCCGTGCTGAGTATCGATCAGCGATCCGAACTGTCAAAGGCATCGCAGATGGTGTACACATGAGGGGAATTGTAACGTCGTATGCGGATCGTGAAGGGATAAGTGGATCGTGTTGGTAGGGAGTGCTGCTGGGGATTTGTATGAAAGATGGAGGATGTCCAGATTTCTGTGAGAGTTTATATGTTTCGTTTCATTCAAGCTTTCTGTGTTTATATCGCAGCGCGGCGTATGCAAGATGGAACTTGTATATAACTGGCGAACTCTTATCATAGGGGCATTGGCCGCTACAAGGACTGGAGTGGAAGCTTCTTTGGACAAAAGAGACTTTGACGTCTTTCAATATGTGGACCCCTTCATTGGGACAATCAACGGAGGTATGAAAAGCGTTCCCAGGAGCGAGCAGCTCTAATTCATACTTAAGGTCATGTCTTTCCGGGAGCAACATTACCTTTCGGTAAGTTTTCTGCCCAATCTCAGGAGCACAACGGAATTTGACTCGTGGAAGGCATGGCAAAAGCTGTAGCGGATATCAATAACCCCAATGAGAAACAGGGAGGGTTTGCTTCAGACAATTCCGACATCACGGGATTCTCTCATATGCACGACTCCGGTACAGGAGGGGTAGAGTCAGCCTATTCCCATTCAAAATGACATGTACTGACTTGTTTGTTAGTCGCCTTCACTTGGAAACTTCCCACTTTTCCCACAGACCGGGTGCCCAGGGGACGAATTGAACAACTGCTTCTTCACGAAAACAGACAGGGCATCGAGAAGAATCAACGGAACCGCGCAAGCACACCCGGGATATTTTGCTGTGACCTTGAATACCTCCATTCATACCGAAGCAACGGTCACGAACCACACTGCTTTATACAGATTTACCTTTCCTAGTAACACCACATCTTCACCGTCCTATGGAGGGAACACAAGTATGCCATATAGCCCTCTGATACTGGTTGATTTGACCGACTTACCTGATTCTCGATCAAATGCATCGGTACAAGTCGATCCAGACACGGGCAGGCTTTCAGGGACCGGAACATTCAGTCCTTCATTTGGTATTGGCACTTATGATCTACACTTTTGCGCAGATTTCAAAGGAGCAAAAATCCGTGATACAGGGGTTTTCATGAACAATCGAGCCGGCAGTCAACCCAAGAATCTGAGTGTAACTCCAGACGGCGTAAACTCTCCTCCTTTACCAGCTGGCGCATGGACTCAGTTTGAAGCACCCGAAAATGACCAGATATTGGCTCGAGTTGGTCTTTCGTTCATCAGTATCGATCAAGCTTGCAGTAATGCGGAAAATCAAACTCCGGCTTTTGATTTCGAGAAGGCTCTGAGCGCAGCGGAGGATGCGTGGAGGCAGAAACTTTCGGTCATTCAGATAGATGCTACGGGTGTTAGCGATGAGCTTCAGACTGTTTTCTGGTCGGGTGCTTATAGAGCCATGATCTCGCCGCAGGACTATACTGGAGAGAATCCGCTGTGGGAAAGTGATGAGCCGTATTATGATTCGTACTATTGTATCTGGGACTCGTTCAGAAGTATTCATCCTTTACTTACGTTGCTGGATCCTTATAGTCAAACGCAAATGGTTCGGAGTTTGATCGATATTTATCGTCATGAAGGTACGTCTACCCAAACTTTGATGTGAATGCTTCGGATGAGTGGTGCGGTGCTGATGAACTTTCCAGGAAAGCTACCGGATTGTCGCATGTCACTTTGTAAAGGATTTACTCAAGGTGGATCCAATGCAGATATTGTTTTGGCAGACTCATATCTGAAGAACATCACACAGGACGTGGATTGGCAGACCGGCTATGAAGCAGTCGTATCTGATGCTGAAGGTAGACCACTCACTCCAACATGCGCTTCCTAGCCTCTCACTAACATGGTATAGATGAACCCAAAGACTGGTCTGTCGAAGGTCGTGGTGGATTATTGAGCTGGAAAACATTAGGATACATCCCCACCGACGATTTCGATCCTTACGGCGTTGGTCCATTCACGCGCTCAATTTCTCGAACCGTAGAATACGCCTACAACGACTTCTGCATCGCCGAAATCGCGCACGGCTTAGGAAAAACAGGTGACGTAGAAAAATACCTCTCTCGGTCCGAAAACTGGAAAAACATGTACAAGGCCGACCAAACATCCATGGTGAATGGTTCCACCAACGCACCCGATTCAGTCGTCGACACCGGCTTCGTCGGGTTTCTCCAACCCCGCTACCTAAACGGCACATTCGGCTACCAAGACCCCACTCTCTGCTCTCCCCTCTACAACTTCACCTCCTGCTACCTCAACCCTACCGGCCACGAAACCTACGAGGGCAGCTCCTGGATGTACACCTTCTTCGTCCCCCAAGACATGGCCACCCTCGTCGCCACACTCGGCGGCCCCACCGAATTCGTAAACCGCCTCAGCTACCTACACACATCCGGTCTCCTCTACATAGGCGACGAACAGGCCTTCCTCCCTGTCTTCCAATTCCACTACGCCGGCCGCCCAGGCCTCTCTGCGTATTTCTCGCACTTCTACATCCCGTCCCAGTTCAACGACACCACAACCGGAATCGCAGGAAACGACGACTCCGGCGCCATGGGCAGTTTTACCACCTTGGCTATGATGGGTTTGTGGCCGGTTTCGGGACAAGATGTGTATCTGATCACACCGCCGTATTTCCCCGAGGTGAATGTGACGAATGGTCAGACGGGGAAGACGGCGACGGTGAGGAATGTCGGGTTTGATGCGGGGTATGAGAATATTTATGTGCAGAGTGCGACGCTGAATGGGGTGCCGTATAGTAAGAGTTGGGTTACGCATGCGTTTTGGTTGGAGGGTGGGGTGCTGGAGTTGACGTTGGGGAGGAATGAAAGTAGTTGGGGGACGAGGGATGAGGATTTGCCGCCGAGTGCTTCCACTAGTAAGTGGTGAGTGGTTATGATAAAAAGGTTGGGTAGGGAATGGAGGAGAGGAGGGGGTTTGAACTACTTCTCGGGAAGCTGCTGGTTATATTGAACGTATAATATATAATTCCTTTCAAATCCCGTCGCCCAGTGTCATTTTCTCCTCACGGAACCCTGCAGAGTCTGACAACTCCATTTCGATCCGTTGTGATAGTTCGTTAAACACATTACAGTCACTTTATTGCACGACTATGAGTGATGACTTTCAGGCTACAACGGCTGCTCGAGATTTAGTAGTCGTATCTTTTCGATATCAGAACCAAAAGACTGTAAACCAATTTAGTGTCATTAAAGGCTCCACGTTCGCCAATCTGTGCTACTGCATCTAGAGTTGGTTCCTAGACTTTCGGAGATGGGCTGCTAGATGGGTAGTGGGGTTTCTAGCTGCACATTCTATCCACCCAGAACCCACCCAGCAACCCAGCAACGGACTGCCAATGCCGGAATCGGGGGTAGCACAGGCAACCGGTAGTCAATGTCTTTTGTGACCCACCCAATGGGTACCTATTAGTTATCACAACCCACCTATGGGTGCCTTAACTCGGTGAGCGGGTGAGTACCTGCCGGATTTAGTTCGCAGCCTATTTAGAGATATCAACGTCTATATGATCATCATGAAGATAGATATAGAGCACGTAAACGGTCCGATATTCTTGAACCTAGTATCGAGGTGGACTGGCCATAAGGTTAGATGAACATCCTTTTGAAAGTTCCAGGCGTAGTACAGGGGTCATCTCTAATACAGTGCCGTTGAACAGACCATCTTTCTGTCTATCAAGGGTACTGACAGGATGCAACGACAGCCTGTAAAAACGATCGCAATTTAATAGTCGACCCAGGCCTTGCCGAAAAGACACTTTACATCCGAGCATGTCATAGAATATGTTTGACAACGTTCGTGAAGAATCCAAGCGGCAGGTAATCGATAACGCGTAATGCTTGCTTGGCATCCAGAAGATAGGAGACTGGGTGGAGGCTGAGTAAACGTTTCTTCGTTGCAACACTGCATGAAGATTGCGAAACCTCCATAATATAAGTAGATCTTGCTGAAGGACGTCTGAACGGAGGTGGTGGCCTGTGCTCAACACGCGTGTTGACCTGCGAACCGCCCACAGCTCGTACGTTGATAGGGCTGTCCGAATACGCGTATTCGAAAGTGAGCGTCCAGCCCCTTGAACTCTGCTTTCTTATCGAGACAGTAGGTGTGTTGTTGCTGTCCACACTGTTTATACCGACTATTCGAAATGGTTGAAAATATAGATAAGGTTGATTTTCCGATTTTGAAAATGCCAGAATCAATTCTTCGCAAGCCCAGTCTGAACTTCCTATCGAATCTGTACACACATAGCTGTTGAAATCTCATTCTGTTTTTGGGGTCAGATATTGAACCCATAATTCTTCCGGTCTAAAAACCAGCTTCCTCTGCCCTTCTTTTACAGTCATCCACCAGTATGGCTCAACTCAAATCGCATATGGGTTATTACCTTTGGAATTATGTACCGTCGGTCGCAGCTGCTGTCATCTTCATCCTTCTGTTCATCGTTATGACCGGCCTCCATGGCTGGCGGATGTTCAAGACGCGCACATGGTTCTGCATTCCGTTCTTTATCGGCTGTTTCTGTAAGTAGCTTCACAATCGTTTGGGATGTGATGTTTGGACTAATTCCTACTTAGTTGAGATCATGGGGTATATCGGACGAGCACTTGCTCATAACTCAACGGACGCCTTAGGTCCTTATATCCTCCAAAGCATCTTCACCCTTCTCGCACCAGCTCTTTTCGCCGCTTCAATATACATGACTCTTGGACGTATCATGCGCCACGTTAAGGGCGAGCATCACTCTGTGATAAGAATCAAATGGTTGACAAGAAGCTTCGTGATTGGAGATGTGCTATCATTCATGGTCCAAGGAAACTCTGCGGCTCTAATGTTCAAGGCATCGACCGTCAAGATGGGAGAGAACCTCGTATTGGCCGGTCTCTTCATTCAGGTCATATCCTTCGGTCTTTTCTTCCTTACGGCAATCATTTTCGAACGGCGCATGCGAAAAGAACCGACAGCTGAGTCCTTCGTTGTTGAAGCTTCTTGGCTTCAACATCTTCGCGTTCTCTACACCATGAGTGTTCTCATCATGATTCGATCAATCTTTAGGGTGGTTGAATATGCGCAAGGCCAGACAGGGTATTCCCTAAAACACGAATGGACACTGTACATGTTCGACGCGGTACCAATGTTCATCGTTACGGTGATCTATTTCGTTTGGTATCCGAGTGAACTTACGGCACCGTTAGCATCAGCGCCATCGATTGAAGCACAAGGAATCCACCTGGTGCAGAATCCGAGCGATCTGGAAGCAAAGAGATATCCCAGAGCACAAGTGTTAGGGGCGAGGGCGATGCCATGATTCTGCCGTCTTGAACAGTTTTGATGGCTGGCTGCTTCAAAAAGCAAGGTGGTTGGGATGGTCCTAAGGGGAGTGGAAACAAACGATCGGTAAATTACTGTAGTTATTTTCAGAGAATTGTTCCAATCAGCATGGAATGACGATTAGGTCCATGAAAGATCTCGAAGGGCGGGGCAGTGCCGAGTGATGGCAGTAAATGTAATAAGACACCCGTGTACTGTATGCCACATCCGAAGAAACAGGTCCATAAAGACGATAGAAACGACCAAAATAGAACATAACGAGACTAAATCCTGACGAACACTGTTGATTTTGGAGACAATTCTCAAATGCGTAATTTTGTGAGGTTACTACTGGCTATCGACTGCCGGCTGCCGGTTACCGTAATTTAGCCGTTGACTCGGGGAATGATAGGGCTCATGGGGCTGAGACAAAGCCAGCTAGTCATGCCAATATTGAGCTAGCATAGCCACAACGCAAGCTTCGACCCAAAATATTTTGGAGTCTATCCATACTCCGTAATCTCCCATACATATCATTCTCGTAGTATCCGTCCAGTACCGACACAGAAAAACAAGTCGCCTCTCAATTGTCAGCAGTCATTGTCAGGAGTGGATCAGAATGAACCGCCGTACTCACAAGAAGTCCAGGAAGGGATGTGCAGAGTGTAAGCGTAGGCATATCAAGGTATGTAGTTAGCAAAGTAACCGGCAGAGGTACCCCAGGTTACTCTTACTCTTGTCTTGTGTCCTTGGTCTACCTAGCTCCGAATGTTTTGATTCGTCCGTTTTCGAGACTGACTTATTAACTTATTCTACAGTGCGATGAATCTCGTCCGGGATGCGTGAACTGTAGTACCGCCAACTATCAATGTTCATATCTCAAGCCTCCGACGTCGGGGACGAGCACCCCAACGGCGTCTGTCACTACCCCGGAGTCTTTCAAGAGTCCTTCGGATACCCATCCAGATTCCCAGGCCTCTCCACACCCCTCAATATCTTTGGTAGCGGTGCCACCACCACCATTGGTTAACCTCATGCATCTAGAGCTATTTCAACTCATATATAATGGTAGTATCTTCCTGTGGGATACCGATGCGTACCAGACCAGACCTGCACAAGTAATTCAAATGGGATTCTCTGCGCCGTATCTCATGCACGAGTTGCTAGCTTGTGCGGCGCTTTACATCTACAAGACTCGCCCAGATCGGAACGACTTCTATCATGACGAGTCGACGAAGCTTCAAGGAGAATCTTTAAGACTCTTTAATGAAACTGTGAAGGATATTGATACTGAGAACATAGTTCCAGCTTTCTTATACTCCGGGATTCTTGGCTTTCATCTTTTCATCGATACCTTTTCGATGTCGACTGCTCATATGGACGAGTTTCTAGACCAGCTAGTACACTCGATAACAATAATGCGCGGGATTCGTACTATATTCGGTCCAAAATGGTGGGCGTACCTGAAGACTTCTGAAATCAGCGACCTACTACAACATGGTGATGGTGATCCTAACCACAAAGATGATATTTCGGACATTCTCGACTGGCTGCGGGCTGAGCTACCTCAATATCCTGCTTTAGAGGAGAATGAGTGCCAAATTCTGCAAGATGCCGTTGGGAAATTACGATGGGCTTACGTCTCTGGCCTAGCTTTTATGCAGAACGGAATGTATGCTTCTCGAATAGTCACAGCTTGGCCTATTACTGTATCGTCGGAGTACACAGTTCTTCTAGCTCAACGACGACCAGGAGCCATACTCTTACTAGCATACTTTAGTATCGTTTTACATGCATGCCGAAATCACTGGGCAGTCGGCCAAAGTGGCATGTATCTTTTGAATATGGTTGGCACATACTTGGGCGAGGAGCACGAGAAATGGCTGCAAGGGCCACGAAGTAGGGTCTTTCAATCAACCTAAACGCTTCAAACATTGTCGCAGCTCGGCCCGGATAGCATATCACCTCGGATTTGCTTTAAGCCCAAAACACGGACGAAGAATATTATTTGATCATCGTGCACTACTTTCTGAGATAACCCAGCAATGTTTTTGACAGCCTACCAGCCGGGTTTGTAGCATTTGATTATCTCTTCAAAGAGCGCTCATTGAGTCCTGTGTATGCCAAGCACAACTACGAATGGGTGACGCCCGCCTCAGGTCTTTCCTGAAAGAGATGTTGTTCGATAATTAAGTACATTGGCCCTACGCTCGTGTTAGCTCATCTACGAACAAGTGGCCAGAGATTGGGTCGACGACAAGGGTGTCAGGAATACCGTCATGAATTTTTTCTAGACCACATGGACAAAATATGCAGGCGAAGATAGCAAAGTCGCCAAGAGGCGATCGGGAGGAACTTATATGGAAGCTTCAGGTCGTTGTTGGAAAATCGAATCATTATATCCGGGTATACGCATGTAAGCGAAGACATTACTACAAACGAACTAAACCAGAACATATCCAGAACTCCTCGAACCAGACCAGAACGCCTCTTTCGCTACATTCATTCATTCCATCATACATAGTTTTCTTAGTGACCACTCCTCGCGAACCCCCACCTTCCATCTTGGCCCATATCATATTTGACCATCATTCTCTTCTTAGCGCTCCTGAATGCACTGTTCTCGTGGTTCTTACTAACGGAGTACAAGTCGTCTGCAATCGGTCGCAACAACAGACTCATGCTCAAATATGCATCATCGTGTATATACACACGATTCGCCCAGAACGCAATGATAAAGCACATTGCCAACTGGACGATCGGTATCATGAACACGCTCAGCACGAAGAGGTATTGATGGCTGATGCCAAGTTTGAATCCTGTATGCGGTTCCATCCCCGAGTAAGTAATCGTCGGGTTGAACGTGGCGGCACCCGATATAGTGGAGAGTCCGTAGGCGGCGATCTTTCGACCCATATTAGTGGCGCTTCCATGCAGAGGAGCGCCCAATTGGGTTTTATTCGGATAATAAGTCGTCTGCTGTAGGTCCCAAGAGAACCCCATCTGGGCAATAGCACCAGCCGCCATCCGCGCCATCCTATCGCTGATGAACGAAACATTGTGTGGATCATTCTTCGTAGCGCTCAATGTCATATTGCATATATAATACCAAGGATCGGTATCTGATGCTTCGAAGGCTTGGACGACGAAACAGCGATCTTGGCCCGAGGCGGCACAGGGGTTAGTGTTGTTGGTGATATACGTCGTGGCATATGAACTAAAGTCTTCCATATAGACTTCGCCAACATCTTGGACGACTGGGTTATCATAGTCTGATCCGTTGCCGTTGCTGGTAACTTTATGGGAGTTGCAAGAATAGTGCATACTTATCGTTCTATCCGTATAGACACCCAATATGCTGGAGTCGTTTCTGGTTGCTGCTGAGAATTCCGGGAACACATATGTCATCGTATTATTTGGCTGGTCCTCCCATATATTCCAATATTCAGAACTACTCCAGTTCTGGGTGCGGGGGAAGACATCTCTTGCACGTGGGATCTCGACGATTGGAGAACCTTGGGCTGACTGCCATCCACGGCTTCCAAGCACCTGAGCGGTGTACTGTTCCATCTCAGGATCGGGCTGGCTGCTGTTCCCCTGGGAATAGAAGAATGTCATATCCGGAACCTTGACGGTGCCAGGAAAGAAAAGGTAGGCTTCGGTGCTGGTGTCGAAGCCGTAGGTCAAGCTGACACCCGCAACAGCGACTTGAGTAGCCTATGTCATTTCAAGTCAACTCATGGCGTCGCATTCATTAAGCAAAGGTCGACTTACGATATTGAAAACCAACCACACTATTGCGGCAATGAACACCATAGGCCTCCCTGAAATAAAAGCCAATTTACCCATCGCTGTCAAACTATCCGCCCTGAGAGTAAGATCGAGCTGTATCCACAGTAAGTATATGCTTGCCACAAGAATGTCTCGTTTCAAGCTCACCTCGTTAAGGTTTCTCTTCCTATTATTCATTATCGGCCACCGGGCAATCATAGCGTAATCCTTCAACGCGGTCGCAATGTTAAGACCCAACGCAATACTAATTCCCGTCGTCAAAGCATTGAAAACCCTCTTCGACGGCTCCGTCACCGTTCCTTTTATGCTCCACACTCCTATCGCAAAAAGATATGCGACACACAATGCGACCGTAATAACCCATCGTGCAAGGCTCTTCAGCAAGATATTCCAGAATTGTTTCTTTGAACCGGCTCTGTGCGGGATGATCGTCGATTGTCTGTTTGAATTCTCGGTCTTGTGGATGAATGGTTGAGAGGATGGATCGCTGCCGATATACGGTGTCGATGCTGCGCTGGATTGCGAGAATCCACTGCCCTGGTGGATGGGCGGACTCGGTCGTGATATATGGGATTGCCTATCCAATTCAATTTGCGGCGAGGAGATTGGGTCATAATATGCGGCCGTCATCTTAGCGACCGTATTCGTCCCTTTCTTGTTCCTAGGTGGAATATTTTTAATTTATCGACACTCAATTCACATTCTACATCGAAAGAGAAAGCAAAAAGGTGCTCGAAGTAGCATATATAGGTCTCAAGGTCTAGACTCCAAGAAAAGTACAAGATATGGGACGGAAGCTTAAATCCACCACCACCACGTCCTTCCCCAGCCTCTACCCAGTGCCCATACCGATCAATTTCCCATTTTGTGCAAAACCCCCACCTGTGCTTACGGCGAAGGAGAATAGAAAACTATTTTTACCCACTCCGTGCAACTCTTCGCTCTGCGATTGGTGCATTGACATAAAATCATGCATGAGCACCACGTTGCGACCAAGACTTGAGCCTCCAGCTGAAAAGCTTTTGGGGGCCACTGTTTACCGAATGCGATTTGGATTCATGACTCCATGGACGGCGAAATTGCTTTATCGTAAGCTTAGCTGATACGCGTGGCATTTTGCTCCGTATGACGATAGGTTTGGGAGGGAAGAAGATAGGAAAGCTGCTTTGTAGTGTGCATGATATAAGAACTGTGTTTCATGTTGTGGTGTGTTATGCGGGTTGTTTAGTAAGGAGGAGTAAAGCAGGTACAGTGAGGCTAAGGTCACAATTAACCTTATAATTATGATTGTACCGTAGTACGTTGACTGAGAGCGAGTTATTAGTAGAAAAAAGATGAGTAGATGTTCTTACTCGTGCAATTTGCGAGGAATGAAAACCGCATAACGGATTCGGGCCGCCTAGGCTGTGCACTTCGGTTCCCATCCGACGCACAACCTAATTGGCACACTTGGTCCCAAGTATGTCAAGTTTCCCAGGTCTCCCATGTAGTGCCTGGAAATCAGGGTTGACTGAAATAGTCCAGACGTTTCATGACTTCCTGTGAGGCTATGTCCAGCTTTGCATATATAGTATCAGGAACATGTTCGGGGGCTAAAGTCGAAACGAAATAAGTTACATTATCCAGCTTTCACATCCCACAAAATTTACATTGAATCAATTTTCCCCACGAACCATTGTAAATGTCTATAACTACTCTCGGCTGAAACTGCGGCTGTGTATTTCTGCGTTTCTACCCACATCAGCCCCCTCTCCAAAATGCCTGACCCCCACTATCCCTTGAAAACACTAACCTTTCTCCGCAACGACCTCCCCGCACTGCAAATCCAGCGACATGGTAACAAGTTGGCCTACTCGGCTGTGCCATTTTACGTCATGATCTAAATAGCTAGTAACGTCCTACCGGGTAGAGATACTAGAGATCAGTGGGGTAGCCCAGGGTGTCGGGTTAGAGAGGACATGGGGAAGTGATCTTTTAGACGTTGAAATAGGGGTTGTAACCGTAGGCGCGTTGTAGATTAGTCCTCAGATATCGCAACAGAGGTCGGTATTCTTGAGTGGTTGAAGAATTTGGCTGGTTGGCTGGTTGGCTGCGAGATGAAGTCTTTGTACCCGCAAGATCGATGTAGAGCTTCTAAATAGATGATGGCGGATGCACGGCGGTGCCCAACCCCAGGTGTATAGCTACGAATATCCCATAGGGGGTGGGTAGTAATCGCCTACAGCTGCAGCACTGAATGCAGCTTCGCCTCGCACTCTGTGCCTCTTCTCTGCAGTAGAACTATGTGATCAAATAAATTCTCTTTTCACGAAACAAGTTTTGTAAATATTGAATGTCGATCATCTCCTGTAATCTTGTTACGTGATACCACCGCCCATTTCCAGTGACCTAGTCCATAACTCCACCGTCACCTTACAAGTTAAACTCTCTACCCCTTGAAGGCCCGATGTCGACCACGGTTCCTCTCTGGACAAGTCTAGCTTTACTTGGCTGTAAAATATGTATGCTCAAATCCTAGCTCACAATTTAAACAATTCACATATCCAGCCGACAAAAAGAAAAAGTCGTCGCCATCATCTTCCGATTGCAAGGGTCCTCCAGTCCTGTATAAAGATGTTATCTTTGCCGCTATTCGCACCATGGTTTCCAATATCACCATAGCCGAATCTTGATATATCTATAAACCTACCGGAGAAGTATACAAAGATCTATGCATAGAGACAAACCAAACCCCCGAGACCGTCACACTGAAAGAGAATAATGTGAAGGGTCATTGGATTGGTAAGCACGATGCGAAGGCGGTCATTCTATATCTCCATGGTGTGTATAAACTAAAGGTGTCCGGAAGTCAACAAGCATTATTTGACATCTACAGGCGGTGGATATACCCAACCCTGCACAATTGAGCACATGTGTTACTTCACCGTCCAATCACCGATATGAGCAACCTCCCCCACAGAAATCCATCCATCTCAATTCTCCTCCTCGAGTACACCCTCGTCCCCAAAGCTCACTTCCCAACCCAACTCAAGCAAGCCAGTGCTCTGCTATCCTATCTCTTGAACGAAAGTCAGCGAGTAGCAAGCGATATTATGATTTCACGAGACTCGGCTGGAGGCGGACTTGTTCTTTCTTTGCTATCGCATCTTCATCATTCTCCCTATCATGGATGTGATGCTTCAGTACAAAGAAAAAGGGCAGGGACAATTAGCTCTTGAGAGATGGTTGAAAGAGCGTTTGGCATAGAATATTTTGGAGGAGCGTTTCGACTACTCAAATAAGCCAAACAAGATGTGACGGTCTCGTATTGAGGCTGGAATCGACACAATGAGATCTGAATTCGAATCGATCTGCTGATGAAATACGACAAGCTCAACTGACTTGGCGGGGCAACCCGGCTGGTAAAGTGTCGATGAGAACGGAAAACACGAACCATTAAAAGATGTGCTTCAAAGACGATGTTAAATGATTAGATGGAGTATTATCTCTTATTATATACAATCGCATTTTCGCATCATCTATATACAACAAGCTCTAAGTCTAAATGCTCAAAACCAACTTCTTTAACTCCTCAAAATTGGGCGTACCCAATCCAGTAACTGGATCCCATCCAACAGTCGCGTTCCAGCTAGCGTAAGGAATAACTCCACCACCTGGTATCTTCGCACCAGTTTGTCCATTGACACCATTGCATCCAACACTTCCTCCGCCGGTGATGTCGTTTAGTGCTTTGTAGCCAATGATGTAGAGAAGAGGGTTGATGAAGCCGAGAGCGGGCTTGCCAGCGCGGAAACGTGCGTCGTTGAGGAGACCTAGAATGGCTGCTACGACGGGAGAGGCGGCTGAGGTTCCTCCTGAGGGGGAGAGCTCAAGATCGTAGACGACTTGGTAGCTGGGGTGTGTTAGAATCATTCAAACATGGTTGATTGAAGTGAAACTTACTCAGGAGTCAAACTGTGCGCGGAAATATCAGGGAATCCTCTACCAGCGAAGTTGGTGTAGCTCTCGTAGTACTTCTTGGTAGCTGGGGAGATGTGGTTCTTCAGGTAGGTCTCGACAGCAGCAGTTTGGTACCAAGCTTGCTTGAAATAGTTGGAGAATCCACCAGATCCAGCGTCCCAAGCAACTTCGGGGGTAACTGCTTGGGTGCCACCAACAGAGGTGATGTATGGGCAGGTACCAGGGAAAGTTGGTGTGAATTGAGTTGCGTTGGAACCGTCGTTCGCACGGCATGCAGCTCCAACACCGGTGTCACCTGATGACTCGAGGACTGAGATACCTCGAAGACCCAACATGCCGATCATATTGCACACACGTACTGCGTAAGAATATGGGACAGTCTAAACACTTAGTTAGCAATGCTCCATTAGGGGTATATTTTGATGCGACAAACCTGTTCATCATCACCATATGAGTTAGTGATAACCTGTGGCAAAGCCGAGTTTGGCTGAGACAACAAGTACTGGTAATATGGCAAGTAAGGCTCATTCTGATTATCCGCAGCAGTGGGCTCATCCAAGTTGGGAATGAATGGTGGGGAGCCGCCCGTAATGAACTCTTGCACAGGGAGAGGGTGTGCGACACCAACGATGTTCTGAACATCCAAATCAGCTTCGCCAACTTGGGCAGTGGCGGGATCTTGATCATTAGTTGCACCATTGATCAAAGTAACTGTGAAGTTTTGCTCTGGGATACCAAAGTACTTCTCGAAAGCGAACAAATCAGCATAAAGAGCTGACTGGTTGAGGAAACTGCCGAATCCGATCTTGCTTCCTGATGAAACTTTTGGTGTGTAGTTGCCGACATTGTACAGTTCCTTCACACACTGGGGAGTGATAGAAGTCTGACAAGCCGCGTCAATAGATCTCTTGGTCGGCGTAGTCGATCGGCGGGTGATAGTTGGGACATTGGCGACCGTCTTTCCGAAGTAGGTAGTTGGAGAGATGAGGTCGATGTGTTGCGCAATCTCATCTGGGACCGAATACTCAGTGGTTCGAAGCTTGGATATACCATTGCTTGTGTAGCTCTTGAAAGTCGTGTTCAACAGAGAGTTTGCCTTCTCAACGGTGGTGGCAAACGTGACGAAAGAGCCATCACTGTGAACATTTTGTGCGCCAGCACTGGTCAACCAAGAAGTAACAGCGCTGTTTGCCTCCGCAGATGGAGCGAACAAAGCATTGACCTCGTCGGCATCGAGATGTTGACCGTATTCAGCATTACCCGGGGTTGAGACCGCGAGCAACTTGGACTCCAATTGATCGAGATTCTGCTGGGCAAGTCCGACTGTCAAGGTCAAAACTGCACTGGAATCAGGCGATGCAGCTGTCCATCCGCTTGGGACGGCGGCCAGCTTTTCCAAAACGGCGCCATAGACTGGGAGAGCTTGGGACAACAGTCCGGCACAGACTACGGCTTTGGAGATCATGATTGAAGCACACCGGGATCAATTGTTCCAATTGAGGTGCGGAGTGAAGAGAAAAAGATTGAGCGGGATGAGGAGAAGAAGAATCTCAAGATTGAGGAGAGCAAGAAGCTCTTTATGGCTCGCTCATCACAGCAGCTGCAGTGCCACCTTACCGAAAGAAATACCTCACAATCCCTCCCAGATCCGTTCCTGACATTAACTCCACTTATCTTAGCAAGTCGTGCCATCTCCCTCCAATCTCATCATTTGCCTCCCCAGATACTGTCCCACCAGCAGTTGATCAGCTCCATCATTACCAAATGCCAATGGTACCATCATAGCCACTTTGACCAAGTTTACCCATCCGGCAGGTGCAAATGCCAAGAATCCTGGTACATCTCGTGTCAATCCCGAAGGCTTGTTTATCGGTGGCTGCTACCTTCCTGACTGGGATAAGCTTCCTGCTGAGGCGGGGAAACGGTTAGAGTGATTGGCTATACTGGATGGGGAAGTTCAAGGGTTAGCTTGCATTCTGACCAATGAGTCTCGCCGTTGATTGCTAAAAGTATGGAGCACGAGTCACCTCACAATCTGTACTTGCTCGGCGGTCAGGTACCGTATGCGGGTTGCTGCAGGGAAAGCTTCAATTTGGGGAGGGAAAAGCTTCGCTTTATTGTCGGGTGCACTCGCTCTTCGGAGTAGAAAAAACAGGCCGATTTAGAACAATGTTGAAGCTATTTACTATATTATCCAACAAATATCCTAAAAGTCCTAAAAGTCCTAAAAGTCCTAAAAGTCCTAAAAGTCCTAAAAGTCCTAAAATATTAGAAATACTAAGGATATTATCACTAAATAAATATCCCAAAGACTTTGAGAGATTATAAAGTTCTTATTATCATTTTTGTACTGAGAGCCTCAGATGGGCCTGTTTTTTCTCCTCCGAAGAGACTCGGTTCAGGGTGTGGCTTCTTATCTCCGAGGCAATCTCGGCAACGCATCCGGATTCGAAGCTGACAGGCGGACGGACGCCCTTCAGTAACACATTCCTATGTAGTTCTCGGGTTGTATTATTTCGTTGATATTGTACATTCATGCCTTCATCTTTTTCCGCTTGGCAGCTTGTCCCCCACTTTTTGGGGCAGCCTTACCTTTTCCATTACTACTTGCAACGACCTCATCGCTTTCTCCATCTGCCTCATTATCCTCCTCTACCTCCGCCCCATCCTCCTCCTCTCCGTCCACTTCTTCCACAGCTCTTGCACTTCTCTTCTTCCCCTTGCCCTTTCCACCCCTCTTCTTCTCCACCTTCTCCCTCTCCTTCTCCGTAAAACTCAAATCATTCTTCTTCGCCCACTCCGCCGCCTCATCCGCGAACGTCCCCTGCAAAGCCCCCTTCTTCGCCCTCAACTTCCCAACCGCCTCCCTCATCCTCTTACTCCCTGCACCTTTCCCCGTGCCACCATTTGCATTCGCACCCACTCCAACTGCCCCCTCGAAGAACCTCGTAATGTTACTTTGCGTACCTTCTTGCTCCCGCCTATTCATATCCCTAATCACCGGAACCAGCACCTCATCCGTCCTCTCTTGACTCCATCCAATTGTCGCCATGAGGAAATCTCTCAGTGCTCCCAGATCCGGAACTCCCCATTGGAAAGGCTCCGGTGTACTATCCACATCTGGTTTGAGATAAGCTTCGGTGACAGCAGGGCTAGGAAATCCAGGAGGAAGGAAAAGTTTCGTAGCTTGTGAGCGGCGGAATTTCTTCCGGAAGAGTGATGTTTCAGAGGAAATTGTGCTGGGATGATGTTGGATACTTGCCCACCAATCCCTAAACTCTTCCAGTCCAGTTTTCGGGTCGGGGAATTCTGAAATGATTTCTACAGCCGTGACCGGTCCAATTCCTGGAAGGCCTTCGGTGTAATCTGACCCTAAGAGGTGCGCAATCGCGATAAGTTGGTCTCGAGAAAGCGACAGTTCTTTCTCCAGATCGGAGGCAACGTAACACTCGACCAGCTTGTTGCTGTTGAATAGATTCTTGTAGACACGGGTGCCACCAAAAAGAAAGATATCAGAATCATCCGTCACCACACCATCCACAAGGCCAAGACGTACAAGCTCAGCGCACTGAGCCTCAGCTTCCATCGGCGCAGTGATATATGGTAATCCAAACAGACGAAGCAGAGCCTGACACTCCGTAATCATTATATGTGACACTTCATCCGCATCTCGACGATCTTTCTTTTGCTGATTTCGTAGAGCTTTGAGTTCCTTCTCGTATGCTTCCTGGTTCTCCTTTTCGGACTTGTTGTTCAAAGTGCTTGCAAACCGGGCATGCTCTTCTGCTTCCATAGCCAACTGTGTAAGGAGCTCTTCCTCTTCTGGGTCGCTGAAGTCGAATTCATCCGCTATTTCCTGGGCTTGCTGGCGGTTGTATGATTCTTCGAGTTCCGCTTCTGAGAGTCCCGACGGCCCAGATTGAAAGCCTGATGTGCGGCCAAGCATATTTGAATCTTCGAAGATCGGAGTTGGACTCTTGGCTGCCGATGGTCCACTAAATTCAGGCATGGTGACATCCTCGAAAGTAGGGGATGGACTCTTTTCTGTTAATGGTTCATCAATTTTAGGAAGCTCAACATCTTCAAACACAGGAGATGGCGACTTTGATTTCGATGGGCCTTCTTGAATCCTGCCACCGGCAGGCTCTTTTGCGTTTACTGCCGTTGTATTATATCGCAGGGAATGTAGGTAATCATCATGATCACTCTCCGGCCACTCAATTGGTTCATCCGAATCATGTCCCTTTTCAGAAACATTGACTTCACCCGGCTGTTGGGAGGGGTTTCTAACATCTGGAGTATCTGGCTGCGGCGGCTCAACTCTCACTACCTCAGCCAGATCATTCATCTTCTCCACCGTAGCTTTCGGAGTTGGTGGTTTATCTAAAATCTCCACATCACTATTATCGTCATCCGACTCCAGCTCAATGACACCGTGATTACGTTGAAAGACCCTCCCGTCTTCAATTGCGCGGTCACGATCTTCCGCATTCAACTCTTGATCTTTTCTGCGCTGTTCCTGCACCTGAGATCTGATGTCATCGTTGCCAGCTAGCCAAGGCGGTAGTGGTTTGGCTTTTTCTTCATCCCCTTCGACTTCGAATCCGCCCGCTAATTCATCTTGGTCTTCGCCATCTTGTTGACTTGCTTCAATGGGCTTGGGAGCTTGCGTCTTCTTTCCAAACAAAGAAGTCTTGAAGTCTAACCTCTCAAAAGGCAGCGGGCCATCGAACGGATTCCTCTTGTTCTCGGAAACCGGCGCTGGCTGCCGTTTCTTTTCCGGTGCTTTCTGCTTTCTTGCTTTGGCCAACGCAGCTTGAAAGTCCATATCGCTATCACTGTCACTACCAGCATTCTCTTCTACCTCCTTGCGTTTCGGGACCGCCGCATTTGCTCTATTATTAACAATATGCGCAATCATCTTCCCACTCGAATTGGCAAGAGGTTTGGCTGGCTCCGCTGCTTTCTGATGGTATTCTGGTACTGGAACATCTTCAAAAATGTCATCGTCTACATCTGATTCTTCCCCACGACTCTGCTTAAGCGATAGCTCGATAGCTCGATTGACGTGTTCTTCCTCATCGAGCTCCATGTCATTATCTCCATCTTGCTGTAATGACATCGCAATGGCACGGTTCAGATCATCTTCATCATCATCCATATTTGGGTTCACCGGACCTGCACCAGTCTGATTATCATCGAGGAAAAGCGAGTCGGTATCCTCTCGTGGTAGTGCTCGTGCCTTTGAGGTAGGCGCCTTTCTCGAATTATAGAACTCCCGCCTTCTTTCTTCGACCTCCCTTGCTTGAAAGTCGCCGTAGGTCATATTTCTTCCATCATTTTTAGGCTTGGGTAGTCGATTCAATCCCTCCACAGGTACATCCTCAAATTCGTCTTCTTCTTCGGAATCAGAGGCTAAGTTGACCTTTTTCCTCTCATACAGCTCGTCCACATCAATTGGTTTATTTCTGTCCCCAACACCCCTTTCCGTACTAACTACACCAAGAGCCCAACCACCCTCAACTCCATCATTCTTGACAAGCACATATTCTCTCCCTCTCTCACCCGCAATCCTCCCCGTCCCATTTACTCCAAACATCTTATCCTCCCCATTCATACCATTAAGATTCATCAACCTCTGTGTCAACTCATTCCTCTCTCTGACCCTCTCAATCTGAAACTTCGAGAAGGCCATCCTATCCGGAAACATCTCCTCCAACTGTTCCTTACTCAAGCCCATTCGCAACCTACTCCTCAGCCTCGCTGCGTTCAAAATATTATAGCGATCTCCGGCCGGTAAACTCATAAAGAAGTCCCCGTTAAAATCGATCTTGCTAAAATCATACAAGTTGACATCCTCCCCATTATGAAACTGTCTCGCATACTCCTCCAACTCTTCCGCGCTCATAATTCGCGGATCTTCTGGCCTACCCATTCCCTCTATACCGTTTGTGAGCTCAGGGAGATGATATGCGTCTTTCTTATGAAATTTTCTCGTCGCTTGTTTCTCTTGCGCGGACATGCCGAATTCATCCACATACGCCAAATTCTCCGGGATTTCTTCCACATCCACATCAGGAACTGCTCTCCCACCTCTCTCCAGATTATCCTTCTCCCTCCTCTTCCGCTCCTCCGCATCCTCCTCCGCCTTCCTCTTCATCTGCACACTCAACAGTTTCCCCGCCGTCCTAACCGCATCTTCTCTCCTCCCCTCTCGTCTTCTCTTTCTCGCCAGAACCGTCTGTCGTTTGAGAATCGGCGCGCCGCCATCGAACACAAATACGGGTTTGATACCGTGAAATAGCAGCTTGCATATGCGCCGGAAGAAACCGACAATGTGGGAGTTGCGCAGCGCATTGCCTTCTTTGTCGCGCACGGCTTTGAGGAACTGGTAGATCCAGATCGAGGCGTCGACTGCGAGACGTTTGCGATTGAGGGTAGGGAGAGGCGTAGGCCGTGCGCAGGGTTGGAGAACGGTCCAGAGACCGGTAACACCCATTGTGAGGTAGTGTTCTTACTCAAAGTGTTGAATATGGTGTGAGCTTTGATGGCGCACAATGTCGCACTTGGAGTTGTAGAAACGGTTAACAGAACCAAAGCAATATTATGCTTGAGCCTATCTTTGTAGAGTAGTCATCCCATCTCCTTCAACAGGCTATCGAGTGAATTCCACTTCAAGCATCTCTTTCTATCAATTTTAGTCAGGCGAGGCGCAAATCGTGTCGTGAATAAATCTTGCCTACTTTACTGTTGCCTTGCCTTCACTCCAATCGCGTAATGACGCAAACATAATCCACGACATCACGTGAAACAAATCCTTATCTTATCGCCGATAAATATCATTTCCCCCTCCTCAATCACATCGTCCCTCCCGCAGAGAGTCCAGCTTCCGCAAAATGACGGACGTACAACCTTCGAAATCCTCCGAATCCTCGAAATTCACCCCCCAGGACGAAGCGCGGATTTATCTCCATAGCCTCATATCTAAAACTCTCCGCATTCACACCACGGACGAGCGAATGTTCTTGGGAGAATTCAAATGTACCGATTCTGTTTGTTTTCCCCTCCATTCTCCTCTTCTCTCCCTCCCCCCCTCCACACCCATTCCCCCTTTCACACCCATTCCCCCTTTCACACCTATCCCTCCCTCTCCACCCCAAACCTTCCTTCTACCCCTAACTAACCCCCCTCCCCCTCCTCCCAGGACCTCAACATAATCCTCTCCCACACCTACGAATACCGCTTCCCGGCCCCTCCCAGCGCGGCCGAACTATCCTCATCATCTCAGCCCGCCATAAAAAAAGATCTCACATCCCGCTACCTGGGGCTTGTTGTTGTGCCAGGAGAATACATTCGCAAGATCGAGCTTGAAGAATTCGAGAGCCAGGTTCGGGGCCGGGAAGCTGCTAGGAAGTAGATATTTTGGTGGAGAGGGGGTTCTGCGCATGCGCTGGGCGAATGGTTCAGGTATGGTTTGTGGTGGGGAGGGGAGAGGCGAGAGAGGGGGAGGGGGGTGAAAGATGCGGGTGGATGTTAGGGGGAGGGGTGTTCTTGTCGGGCGAGTATGGCGCCGAGGGGAAGTACAGATCGCTGTGGTTTTAGGATACTCTTGGGAGAGGATAGATTATGTTCGGATGTGAGCAGAGATTGCGATTTCTGGTTCTGGTTGTTTTGATTGGACAACTCGTCGCAGGCGGGTGGAATGTGAATGATTGTGAGAGATACCCCCGCATTGAGCAGAGACGAAGGAAGGAGGAGGAACCGATGAGGTGCCCATGACGGGGGCACACGCCCGGATCACCAACTTTGACAGGTAGGAAATCGAGACAATCAAGCAAAGATTAAGAATCTAATTACGAACTACACATACAAAGTACAAAATAAAACCAAAATCATATAACTATCTCCACCCCGAAGCCTTTTTCATCCCGCGTGCCTAAACTCAAGTATTCCTCAAACCGTCGTCATCATTTCATGTATGATTTGATTACCACTCCATTATCATCATAAGCATTCGTATCTTTCCCAGCAGAGCAAAGCAGACGTTAAGTAAACATAGCAAGCAAAGCCAAAGAGACCTTGGGAATATCCTCCACCAATCCATGGTTTCATAACATAACTCCGCACTTTCTCAATAAAGACAACTAGTTTTTCTCTTGATTTTTTGAAAGTGATTCGATTATGCGACGATTTCTTGACGGCCTCGGTGCTCGCCATTGGTGCTCTCGTGAGTTGACATTGCTCCGACTTCTTCATCTTCGTCCTCGTCATCATACTCTGTCTCGCCCTTGTGGACGCTGGCGGGCACCCACAAACCGCTTGAGTTGTCATCTGGTAGTGGAACATCCTGACCGGTAAGATCAATACCATCAGCATTTCGCTGGATGTTGTTGCGCCTGCGTTGAGACAAAGTGCGGGCACGAGTAGATAGCTTGGCAGAGACGGCAGCATTGGCATTGACCCAGTTGGTCAGGGCATCCTCGCAGTCTTGGATGATGGCCTTGCTGGCCTCGTATCCATCATAAGCAGTACGGGTCTCACCAGGTGTAACTGGGGTATCATCAATGAGTTCCAAGAGATGCTTTCCGTAACCAGCAATGATGGCAAGCTTCTCGCAATGTTCGCGAAGGGCATCAAATTGGTAGGTGTAAGCTGCCTTTAGCTTCTCACGAGTGATGTTGGAAAGTTGAGCCTCTGCGACAAGAGATTCGGCTTCAGCACGAACAAGCTCCTGCTCAAGAACAACGATCTTGGGCGAGTTTGGCTCTTTGTATTTGAGTTGGGCGATTTGATCAGTGATCTTTTGCTTGCCTGGTACTTTATTAGCTATGTTCCAATCACTGGTACGATTTAGTACTTACGGTCTCTACTTGGCTGAACGGAAGCTTCAATATTTCTGATGCTCTTGATAGTGACACGATATTGGTCGTAACGATCAACATATTGATCCTCGAGTTCACCAATTTCATATAGCAATACACCAAGCTTATCCGTGACATCCGACACATCGTCATCACATGATTCACCCCAGATGGAAAGTTGTTGCTATAGGATGTCAGTTTGAGAATGGCAATATTACAAAGTTCGTGGATCTGATACTCACAGCAACTTCCATTCTTTCTCTGCCAACAAGCTCCATACTGCGCATAACGTTCTTCTCCATCTTTACGAGTTGAGAAAGCTTCTTGGCAAGATCTGGGCCGAACTGAGCGGCGGCCTTATGACGGAGAGCATGGCCTGTTTTTGGAGATGTTAGCCACCTCTACGGTAAGAAAGTATACATAGTAGCAGATTGATGTAGCAAATTGATGTCTTTATCCCAACATCGTGGAGGCATCTCAATGTGTGAAGCAGGCATCGTCGCAGGTAATGGTAGCTGGACGCGCATTCAACAAGTTGCTGCTCTGACCAGTGGATGCGATTGACTTCAATGCTTCAGAGCCTCACTGATGTTAATGCGTCGCCCTGAATTCCTGCACCGATAGCCTTCCAGATGCCCCTCCCATGTGATATGAAGATAATCGTCGACGTCATAGAAAATACTGACCGAAACCGCCTCTTCCGAAGAGTCTACCAGACTTTGTGCTCGATGGTGGTGGGGGAGGATTTTGAAGTTGCGAGGCCTGAGAGTAAATATCATCGTCAGTGAAAGCAGTTCTTGTTATGCGACAGAATGCGCCAGAGCCCTTCGCAGAGGAAAACTTACTGTAGGAGCCCGCGATTGTCTCATAGAATATGTGCGATGCATTGCGGCGACTGTATGAGCTGATGCGATTGTCGTTTCTTTGTATGGTCTGCGATGGCTGATTAGAGAACTCGATCAATTCGTCTTTGTCTTTGATGATATGCAGGTATCGAAGGAGAATTGCGTTTCAAATAAATTGTTGGAAGAAGAAGGAAGGAGGGTTTGGAAGAGTTTATGCTTGTTGACGAAGGTGATCTTGGAGTAGGTGGGAACTAGAATGTGGAGCAGCAAAGGATGGTAGGTAGATCATGCAATCCTGGTTCAATGCGGACAAACTACCGATGACGTCGGCTGTAGCTTGATTGGAGACAGGATTCTTATCCCTACTTGGAACTCTGGGTGCACAAAGAATGAATTATTGCTACTCCCAACCAATCACACGGAAGCATCACCAAAATCCATTACCGGTAGCTCAGCTGTACAAGTAAGTTACCTGTTGCATGTACTTCGTACGCATGGCATCAAGACTTGGATCTACTTCATGGATTCTGCAACAGATCTTCTTGCCCACTGTTGCGGGTCGCGGGGCCTCCCCGTACAATTTAGATTGCTTACTCCACCAAGATATCTTAACATTGGTTTGATATTACTGCGTCACGACTTGGGACTCACGATGCGCACGACCTACTCAACATCTGGAGAACATCACGCGAAGGAGTTCCTAATCTTCTTGAGAGATCTATCCACCAACCATCAGCCAATATTACCATAGTCCCCAGATTGCCACTCACGACCCGATGATTCAAGGAAGCCGGAGGCCATATGGTCCATCGGAAACTCTATCTATTGATGCTATACGTCGAAGCTCCAGATTATCAGACCCCAATTTCCTAATCAAGATGATTTCCTTGATTTAGATTCCGCAGCCATTGAAGTCTAAAGGGCTATCCAACCAAGTTTTTTGCATGGCTGAGAAGCTTATTTACATAGGGATACGTTACGCTATTTCAGGTTATCTAGGCTTTCCATTAACTGTATGTAACTATAACTTTGTCATACTTCGAATTGTGATATATTTCTGACCCATTCTTCTTTGATATCTTTCAGCGCAATGCTTAAATTGATGAAGCTGCAATACATTCCAAAGAATATCGAATCGCAGCGAAAAGGGAACATTAGGGCCTTCTTCAAGCAGCACAAAGAACAAAGACCCAGAACAACAACGACTTGTTTAAAAATACTTCATGGTAACTCCAAATCCCAGGTCCCAATAAGAAGAGATGAGTTTCTCCCTTCCAGTCAAAGAAAGAACAAAGATTCTTCCCAGCACAATGCCGGGCATTCTATATAATTCCCAATCCTAACCACCCCACGTCCCTCCTATCTACCCCCTCTGAATCTTCGAGATAACCCAAGCTTTTGTCCAAAATTTACCAGAAAATAACCAAGCAACCAAGCAACCAAGCAAACAAGCAACCAAGCAAACAAGCATACAAACAAACCAGTGTCCTTAAGCACAACTACAACCACAACCACAGCACAAACCACAGCACAACACAACCAAACCCAAACCCAAAACAAAACCCAGCTCCATCTCAAAAAATGAAGCTCGCGCCTCTCCTCCCCGCGCTCACCACCCTCCTCCTAACCAGCTCCAGCACCGCCTTCGAGCTCCCCAAATATCCCCACCACGGGCATCCACTCAAGGGCGCCGGTGCGCCTACCCCGGCTCTTCCGGTCACAGTTATTGTAACTGATTTACCTACGTCTTTGCCTGGTGGTGTGTTTCGTATTAGGGGGGTGGGTTGGTAGATGGTTTCTGGTTTGTTGATTTTAATATATTTTTTATTTCTCTTTTTGATTATGATTTTGTTTATTTTGATACTTTTTATATGCTGTGGTCTATGTTTATTGTGATCTGATCTAATCTAATCGGTATGGAGTTCTATGTGTGGTCTATATATCAACTCTAAATTCTATGTTATATCCTTCTTTTCTATACCGGTCCTTGGCTCAGGGTCTACTTTCCTTTCTATGTTACCTCTGCTATGCATTCTCTTCCAGAGAGTTCAAGCCACAGACACACCAGAGCTTGATGTCGGACTTCCAACTTCGATTCTTCCACCCTCTTTGCCCCCCAACCCATCCCCACCTTCTTCAACATCCCCATCTCTGACAACACCACCTCCCCTCTCCCTCAATCCCCTGCTCCCCTTCCCCCTCCTCCTAAACTCCTCATCAATCTCCTCCAAACTCTTCCCCATCGTCTCCGGCATCCACCACCACGCCACCACCACCGTCGCCAAACTAGCCCCACCCCACAAAAAATAGCACCCACTACTGCTCCTCGCCAAGAACACCGGCGTCGTAAACGCCACTATCCAATTCACCACCCAATTCACACTCAGACTCAGACTCGTCGCGCCAGCCCTCGTCTTCGCGCTCTGAATCTCCGAAACATAGACCCGGAAACTGACGCCCCAGGCGCCCGAGAATATGATTGCGAACAGGTAGATGCAGATGATGACGACCCAGCGAGCGGCGCCGTAGGTCGAGTGCACGGAGTTGGTGGCGTAGAGAATGCCGATTATGAACATCACGAGGGTTTGCCCGATGCCGCCGATTATGGTGCTGGTTTTACGGCCCCATTTGTCGGCGTACAGGAAGCCGGGGATGGTGGTGAGGAAGATGAGGAGTGCGGATATGCCGGAGGCGAGGAAGGAGGCAGTGCTGGATGTTAGGCCGGCGGATTGGAAAAGAAGGGGTGCGTACTAGAGGTTGTTAATTCTCGCGCTGTGAGTAAAGGGGCTGGACTTCTTACGTAGAGGACTCCGTCGATGCCACTGAGTTGCTGCATTCCCATCAAGAAAAGACCCAACACCGTCCTTCTCCAAGCATCTTTCCCAAACACGGCTAAAATATCCTTAGCCTTAACTTCCTGATCCGTCTTCTCAGTATCATCAACTGCATCAACTTTCTCCCTCTCCCCACCACCCACTCCCAAATATTCCCAGACCTTATTAGCTTCCTCATATCTTCCCCTCGCCGTCAACCACCTCGGGCTTTGGGGCAAAAACAACAACGTACACCCCGTAAAAACAAACGCGATCAAAGCCTGCAGCGCAAACGGCAACCTCCAACTCAAGCTCGATTGAATACTCACACTACCATAACAAGTAAAGTAGCCCGTCAGAACCCCCATTGTGGTGATCAGTTGCGGGAGACTTGCTAAAGTTCCGCGATGTCGAGGGGGCGAAATCTCAGTGATGTATACGACTAATGTACTGAGGAAGAAACCCTCGCCGATACCTTTGATGGCGCGACCGACGAAGAGCATGGGCAGAGAAACCGAAGCACATTCGATTGCGGCACCAATGCCGAAGATAAATGAGCCGGTTGCTGTGGCTGCGAGACGTCCAGCGTAGTTGGCGAGGTGGCCGGTGAACATAGATGAGAAAGCGGCGGGGATGAGGATAGTTGAGACTACCAGTCCATGCTGAGGGTTTGGTTAGTTTTTGGGAATATCGAGTGAGAGGGCTGGGAGGCCTGATACGTACGACAGTAGCTGAGAGAGTCCCGAAAGTTTCATCGAATTGGGGCATTACAGTCAATGGACCGATTGTGCCTGTATCAAGGCCGAATAAGAGCCCGCCCATAGATACTATCATAGAAGCTTGAACATATTTTGGTGGAGGTGTAAGCAGTTTTGACTTCCATGACGAAGTCAATATAGCTTCTATCATCTTCAACCAGCGAACAGGATAAATAGAAATACGTATGTTAAAGATGCAAGAAAGACTGTAAAACTCCTATTCTCGAGAAGCACAACAAATACAAGCAGGAAAGTAGAAGCAAGTAGACAAACACCGAACTCACAAAGTAGAGGAAGAAGAAAAGAGTATACTTATATCAAAAATTCCCCCATATCCCCATGCAAATCACAAGAATTCTACTCCGAACCTCTACCTACATATCACCCATCACATCACTCAAAATAACCCACAATCCGCACGATAAGATATCTATGTGGGGTGGCCAGCGAAAAGCTTTCCTTCCATGATAAAATATTTCCTCACCAGAAGAAAAGCCCTACGCACCACGCATACCCGTCATACGAGTTGATTCGTGAGGAAATTCTTGTGTGGGTGGAAGGTAAGTTTGCCGAAACGGGGGGATTTCGGCTTATAGTTAAACGCTTATGTCATCCTCTGGAATCGCTAGGGAAAGATATCCGAAAGCCCATGGCGGGGAATATCCCAAAACGTACGGGGCCGCAGAACGAGAGCGGGGAGACGACCCCACCGGCGTGGATGTTGGGCGGACTTTCTCAATTCGCGGATTACCGCTGGAGGAAAAGGAAATATCATGAAATTGAGTTCGAAGGATTGTAGCCTTGAGAGTTTTGATATGGATAAGTCCAAGTGGGAATACCATATGATTGTTTATTTGTCTGGTTATGATGAGTTGAGTTGACAGGCTCTTCGGCGTAGAAAAAACAGGCCGATTTAGGACAATATATTGAAGCTGGTTACTATTATCAGACAAATATTCTAAACACTCTAAGATATTATAATATTTTCATTGTCCAAATATCTTTTGGGTAATATTGTCGGCCGGTTATTTCTGACCCGGAGAGACAGGGTCTATCAGAGCCGTAAGGGTACAGAGTAGATGGATGGAATATCAAATTTAAACAGAGTACCTGCCTGTGCAAAGGTTTGCGCGGCGACTGAGATATAATCTACTATATTGAGAAGGATTTGACTCAGTGTTACTGTGGTATAAGTGTCTCCCACAGCATTCTGAACTTCGTCTTGGCAAACAAAATAGCCTGTTGGTAATCTTCATCAGCTAACCTATTAAGTAATGACAGCTTTCCAGTCACAGTTCTACGTATCTTCTCACTTCCTGCCCTTGATAACTTGGCTGGAATTCAAATAGCTTATTTCAACATCATCGGAATCACCTGAATCTACCTCTTCACATCTCTCCATCAATGGGCGCACAACCCAGCACACCCACCTCACCCATGGACCCCGACCTCTTCCACCCAACGGCACGCGCCGCACCACTGTCTGCGGTCCCGGCCTCCCATTCGACACCTGGCGCCGCTGCGTCTTCGAAAGCGAAGGCTGCGTCATCTACGCTTGGCCGTGTCGCGGGGGCGTCGTGATCAAAGAATGCGCCGACGTAGTCGACATGGCCTTCCTCGGCTTCGACCGTCTTTCCCCGCCAACTCATCGTTTCCCTATAGACGAACAAGCAAAAGAAGACGCATTCGCACGTCAGCTACTGAAGACCGGTGGGAAACTGTGGGCTAATCAGCGACGGTTTGCGCAGGTGGGGATGGGAAGGAAGGAGGCGGAGGGAGAGGAGCGGATGTGTAGGTTTTGGGGGTGGGAGAGGGGTGGAGCGTGGGCTTTGGGGTTTGATGAGGAGGACGAGGGGCAGCCGGAGACGGGGAGGTTGAGGTTGGCGGTTACGATGGAGGAGAGGTGTAGGATTTTGGAGAGGTTGGGAGCGAGGTTTTTTGCTGATCCGAAGGAGTGTGAGGAGTTGGAAGAAGTTTTGAGGCCACTACATTAGTCTATACAGATCTAGGAGATCTATATTTTAGAAAATCTTTGGTTCTTTGCGAGTTTCTGAATATGCAAAGATTCTTTCGTATAATATTCTTTCTTGCATCGTCTAGAAGTGACCTAAAGTCCCCCGCAAAATCCTCGGCTTCACGATCGTTGCATCTCGGAAAACTTCCCTCGCTTCTTCTCCCAGCTTCTACCGCCACATTGCGCAATATTGTCGGAGCTTCAAAAATAAGCTTAACCATGGAAGAGACCCATAGGGCTTAATTACTACAAAGATGAGAAATAGACAGTTCTGGAATGCATAAGTTACAGCATTTATCTTAGATGATGTGATTATGGTTCATGAATCTGTAAGATCCTGGTGCTGATCTAATGAGTCAGCCAAGGCAAGTTTGCCGAGTCGGGTGAGCTAATACTTGGCAGCGAGGCAGTTAGTTCCCCGGCACTTAGAGTCTCATGATGCGGGCAATATTGCATAGAGTAGGATAGATTTGAAGCTTACGATGCATAAACAGTTGATGACTCGCCGTGTGAGGAGTAAGAACGTATTATATTCGCATATTTGAACGCCGGCCGTAATTCCATCTCAGAGCCTCCCCTATCTACAGTATGTGTACGCCATACATATGTACAAAGTCAAAAAAGCCACTCCGTTTAAAATCATAAATCTTTATCATGTTCACGACCAATGAACTCCATATCCTGCGTCAAACTACCGTACCGTGCAACCCAATAATCAACGAAATAATTTGTCCTAGGAACCCAAGGACCCTTGTCCCCACCCTTAGGCAGTAATCCTTTAGCCTTCTCGATATATGTCGAATTGAGATTCAGCATTGGCTTTGGCTTCAAGCTTTCGCCTCGCTGGACTCGAGGAATTGCTGCAAAGAAATTGTTGCTATCCATGTGTTTGAGCATTCGGCACACCATTTGGGCCGTGGCGTCAGCACCTAGTGTCCACGACGCATTGGCGTAGCCAAAAACAATGCAGGAGTTGGGCAGATCTTGAAGCATTACACCTTTCCAGACATATTTGGCTGCGAAGTCGAATGGCTCACCATCAACGGATATTTTGGCATGTCCACCAACTAGCATCTTCAAACCCGTGGCGGTAACAATTATGTCAACATCGACGGTATCTCCCGACTCAGTGACGATACTATCTGCGGTGACAGTCTTGATGCTGCCGGTAACGACATCAGCTTTTCCGCTACCCAAGCATTTGAAAAAGTCGTTGTCAGGACACGCGCACAAACGCTGCTCCCAGGGAGTGTAACGAGGGTTGAAGTGTGGATCGACAGAGACAGAAGGTGGGAGTTCCGCTTGCATTCCACGCTTAACAAGCTTCTTCGCGAAATTGGGAAACGTTCGACAAAAGTTGAAGAAGAGCAAGGGTATCATCAGGTATTTCCAGCGTATGAGTTGACTGGCCATCCAGGATGGAAGATATTTCCTCAGGAGCTCAGCCGAGGGGTCTACATTTGGAACACCCATCACATACGAAGGACTGCGTTGTACCATTGTTACTTTGGCAGCCTTGTCGACGAGATTTGGAATGAGAGTGACAGCAGTTGCACCACTCCCTATCACAGCTATTCTCTTATTTGTGTAATCGAGATCCTCCGGCCAGAATTGAGGATGAATAACCTTCCCTTGGAAGTTTTCCAGTCCAGGAATGTCAACCTTCAATGGCTCATTGTAGTCGTAGTATCCCGTACCCCAGATGATCCACCGTCCCTTTAATGTGCTCTGCATGCCATCCGCTTCCACAGTCACTGACCACTGTTGGTCGTCCGTCGACCAATCTGCAGAGAGGACTCTGTGGTGAAATCGAATGTTTCGATCGATGCCATACTCTTCTGCAGATTCTTTGATGTATGTGCGGATTGATTCCCCATCCGCAAGTGACTTCGGACTCTGCCATGGTCGCCACGGAAATCCAAACGTATGTAAATCCGAATCTGATCGAATGCCAGGGAACCGGAAGAGATCCCATGTTCCACCCATTGCTCCTCGGGCTTCCAGAATAGTATATTTGTATCGTGGGAGTTCTGATTGCACACGACTGCATGTTCATTAGTGCTTGTTTGAGCTGGCGGATAAACGCCACTGAGCTCGAAGGGATACTGACTATGCAGAGTTTATTCCAGAAATTCCCGCACCGACGATGATGACATCGAAATCAGTGCTGCTGTTCTTCTCTATCGAACCCATACTGGCTGTCTGGTCGATCTGACGGCGAATGAAAATACTGTGAGATTCTTTGTGGAATGTTTGGTGCTACGTAGGACAACTTCTTGGGCTTTGATGGATCACACAAAAGCACAAAGCAAGGCAATGCAGAGAAATATGTAGATCAATAAATAGCAAAAGTAGAAGAGGGGAAGAACTGGAGACGTGACTGATCAGACATAAGCATATGAATAGACCGAGGTTCGAGCAGCTACAGACTGCCCAATTAAGAAGCGCCCTCTCGTCGCAAGACTAGCCCAGTTCTGCCGTGCGACGCGCAATAATTCTGAGTGATGTGCGGCTGTACGTCAAACAACGGCGGTTCGCAATTCCTTCCGAGTCGGATCCTTGCATGATAATGCAGGTATTTGAAATATCTCCGTACGTTGTACGTGGGCCCGCAACAGGAAGAGGGGCTGTGAACTTGATGTAAGCTTCAGGCGCGTTGGTAAGACGTCCGATTGGCTTTTCCGTGGTTTGACAGAGGATGTTGCTGCTGTACACGTGCGTGCGATTGGGTTTGGCGGGGCGGGCCAGGGCCTAAAGTTACAGGGTCAGTTG
This sequence comes from Rutstroemia sp. NJR-2017a BVV2, assembly GCA_002946415.1. Taxonomy (NCBI): domain Eukaryota; kingdom Fungi; phylum Ascomycota; class Leotiomycetes; order Helotiales; family Rutstroemiaceae; genus Rutstroemia; species Rutstroemia sp. NJR-2017a BVV2. Next base: position 1,540,694 of record NJPS01000010.1, on the reverse strand, counting down.
CCGGTACGGTACCTACGAAGTACGATGGAATTCCGATGCTTTCACGACTTCTCACAGCTCGCGTCGCTGAGGATTACTACAAAATAAACAACCATCAGCGGAACTCCACCCAAATTCCGCAGTCATGACATCCGAATCGTTCCGCAATATCATGAAGCTACCCACCGAACTCCACCAGGAGGTTTTGGCTTTGACACGTCTCTGGCAGCATCTAGCCACAGACGCCGCAATCCTATACTGGGAAGATTTTGCGACATTCTCACCGAATATTTAGAAGTCAGCAGCGATATAGCCAAGGAAGCCGAGGCGCTTGGCTATTCATGGCAACCCATTGGGTTCGAAGGTCTAGTAAAAGATGCACCTGCGGCATTGGCTCTTAGATTGCAGGTGATGATGACGGCATCATAGACGATGGCTGCAACAATGGACTTTTTTGAATATTCCGGACCTGCCTAAGCTCTACAGCTCTACCGCTTGTTGATGATGGAGTCTAGAACCGCAGCTGCCTTCAGTTCATTATTATTCTCGCCTGCTAGACACCATGCTGTATGTGTCACCCACTTTTGCCTTTATCTTGGATGTGCTGCCTTTTTCTTTTCCCGCCTAGCAGAAATGAGTGGACCTGCGCGATCTGGCTGAGCGGAAAGGTGTCGTTTACCTTGCACAAGAAAGTTCAATCCGCGGCATTCCGATATCTCAACTAGAATCGTGCCAAGAGAGTACAAATCCATGAACGCATTCAAGCTCTCAGAAGCTTCGCCCAATGTATTAGGATGTCGATAGATACCACGCCGAGGATTATGCAGCCAATCTGCTCGGTGGAAGCTCCTCACGGTTCGGGAGATACAAAATGCAAGCTGGATTCTTGCCGTGAACCGGATGGCTCTACACCGTCCTTGGCGCCGAAAACAGCATACAGAGATTTGGGCATTCTATTGCTCTGTGATCGCTGTGCGTAGATGAAAGCAATCCTGTTACCGTTCTCAATTGTTCAACGACAGTGCAAAGGACGAAATGATGGTTCCTTCGGCAGATTCAGAAGATCGGCGAGGTTTTCGATTCAACGAATTATCTTTTATCTCAGCAATGGATTAATATCTTTCTACTCTACAAACACAACTTCTGTGTCGTATTAAGCGATTCCCATTCCAGTGCATTTACGCATCAGCCGAAAATTTTGGAGCATATTGCGCAGGAGTTTCTCGAGTCCTAGGAGGAGCATGCCCCTCGACGGTATGGGTTGAGAAGTTTGAACTCCACACGGATTCTCATTGTCGGTCTCTAGACCGACTTCTGTAGCTTTTATGCTAGCTGTATCAGCCAAACCTTTGAGGCTTCTCTCCTTATCGACTGCTGCCCACCACAGACGTCTAGGAAATGAGGAGCCGCCAATTACAGAAAGATCAACTGAATCTTTGTCTTGGGGTTGCTTGTCGGCTGAAAGTCTCACACGAGAACAACATCATTTATAGCGGCATCAAACCAGAAAATATTCTTGTTCGGTCCCATGCGGAATACACATACGTTGCAAAGCTAGCTGACTTCGGATCCGCCACCATCGAAGCAGTCGAGGCGAACGAGGTTTCTATTGGTGGATCACGCACCTTGCGCTCTCCAGAGAGTTCTCGTTCGGCCCCTAAAGTGTTCTTCGGAAGACTGATATTTATTCATTCGGATTATTGGCATGGTCCCTCGCAATAGAGGGACGTAACCCGTTCGACCTTATGGTTTCGGACGAGCTGAAAGGTGAAGAGCGCCTTCAAGCAATATATAATCTCAGAGACTCTGGTGAAGTTCTGTGAGCAGCAAAGTTTGAGAATTGGATTCTACGAGGGCAGATGTTTGCCGTCAATTCGTTACTCCCACCATCATTTTAAAATAAACTCAGCGAGGTTATGGCTGTCCTCGCAAGTCCTACGCGGTTTCAAAAGGCTCTAGGGAGAGCTAAGATAGAGTCTCCAGACATAGGGGCTTAACTATATGCCACAGCATCGAAGTCATCTGAAATGATGGTTCGACTTTGGCAAGGGAAAATGTTCTACAAGGACTTGGGAAGCTGTGTTGATGAACGCTTTGGACAGAGATCCTAGTAAAGGAAGTTTCAAGCGTGTTATTAGTATTCTACAATGGATTCTTGACATAGAAACCTCCATGCTAGTATGTTAACCAATAACCCTGATGTTGTTGCGAAGTCTGAGGATACCACTGTTGCGTTGACTGCCAATCTTCTACCGAGTGGGATGACCAACTCTGCGGCTACCAACCCTAAAATTTCATGCTGCACCGAGCAGCCACACCAAACAAGCCTACCACAACCCTCTGGCCCAAGCATTATATCAAAAGCTCCCGATTGGGAGAGTCTTGGTTCCAAGCACCGCCTCTTATCATGGCAGCGAATGGGAGATCTCGACCCATCTGTACAGAACTTCGTTGCTAAAACCTTTGCGTTTGCCGACACTGAAAATAGACGCGGTCTTTTCTCTTCTTCATCCTTCTATATCAATAGTTATAGAGTTGAGCAGCATTTTGAGAGGTATTATATCACTCCGCAGAGCTGATGTTGCGGGACATGAAATGTCTCAAGCGTATTTGCATCGAATACATACAGCTTGTAATATTCCCATCCCACCCAGCACCCTTTGGAAAAATTATCACGACACCAGTTCTCGTAACTCTTGTAGGATGGCTATGAAAGATCTGAGACTACTGGATCCTGATACAGACACATAAAATAAAACACTTCTCAGATATGGGCACGCTGGAACTGGTGCTTTCTGGTAGCATCTCAGTCAGATATTGCACGGGTTCCACAGCCCTTTCCGAAGTCAGCCGAATTCTCACTCGACTCATTGGGAACATATGAAAAAATCAGGAATATTAAAGACAATCAGTCAGGCGACTGCCTTGTACATTTTGCCGCTGCTTACTGTGGACTTTCTTTACTCGTGCATTTGGTGGAGAAGGGCGTAGATTTTAACTTATGAATCACTCCATCAACTCTAATGGCTTTATAAAAGCAAGAAAGTGGGCTTGGTACTAAAATTCTTGTGTAGAAAAACTTCGTTTAGGGAAACTCCTCTCTTGTGTGCCTGCAGATCTGGTCATCCCATTTCAGTCCGGTGGTTACTAAGCAACGGAGCAGACGCATCGATTGCGTCTCATACCGGAGAGACCCCTCTACATTGGCTCATGTCTTTGATAGAAGTATTATCATTTCTGCCCACAGAAAAGACTTGGTCGAAATGGTGGCGCGAGTGTTGAAGCCTTCACTCACGTGGATATATCATATGCAAATTTCCCTTTTGGTACCGATCTGGAACATCGAATTCCGGGAACTCTGCTGATGTGGGCTGTTCGGTTTGACGATGTAAGAGTTGTTACATTCCTACTTTCTGTTGAGCAGAACCAAGATGGTGTAAGTACTGTGCCTCTCATATCAATCACTAGGTCACAAATTTCATGTATGACCCACCCAGCCTTCATAATGGGGTTCCACTAACTTTATTTCTAGCTTATCCAGTAAGAGGCACAACCTGCCTCGAACAGCTGCCTATACCCATAATGATAAGTGTTTACAAATGATAATCAGTCACCTTGAGAAGAAATACGACACTTATGCCCCCACGCTTGAGAAACCGGGAAGTGATAAACGTTACGTTGCTGCATTTGGCCCGTTGGTTAGAATTTCCATTCACGCTGCTGAGAAGTTCTCAATGATTTTGAGAAATAATATGCAGCACCTAGAGAGGCTTCACGCTACTTTGAAGTACTTTTAGGAAAAGATTGCGAGTTATATTCCATCTATATCGGGGTCATATGTGACGCTGTCAAGATTCAAGCTCTGCGGGCACGGTAAACTAATTATATGCAGGTCTCAATCAAATTTCAAGTCGCTTTTCATGCGGGATCCCCCTTGTTAACTACCATGGAAACACACGATGAAGTCGTACAGTGGGGATTAGAAAAGACATGGCTTCCGAAAGACGTCAACAATTCAGGAGGAATAGCAAAGAGAACTCCTCTCCTTGGAAGCGTGCGACGGAACCGACGGTCAATGTTTCGGGTGTTTCTGAAGTATGGTGCTAATGGCAATGCTCTGGAAATTCACGCACATCATTTTTCAGATGACTCTTTCCGCTTCGCGGGAAATACTAAGTCGTTTCAAGACATTCAACCCGTACGATGAGAAGATAAAAGGCTGGTCTGCACTTCATATATTCGCTCACGAGTCTCAGGTCGATAATCTTGCCCTGGTGGACGATATCATAGAAGCAGGTGTTCCTGCTGATGGCCTGCCAGAGTATGATCTGGAAACCGCATCTAACATTGTTCTACGACGAAAAGCATTTGTCCTCACCGATCGACTTCTCGAGTTTGGAGCCGATCTCAACGCCACAAATACGCATTCGTACCTTATTACAAGCCCATATCCATTGACAGGTCTGGGTCATATGTTGGCTTTAAATGCGCGACATTCAACGGCGAGCATTCAGTATCTTTTGGGAAAATATTTCAATGCTATTGATTTCATTGTAGAATCTGAGCGCGAACTTGGGGTCTTATAATCTGCGGCAATACTTCCGGAGGGGCTCAAGCCATCGTCGGGCAGCAGCATAAGTAGACTCGACTTCGATTGGGAAACGACTAGACCCATCACGCATGAACTTCTGGAATGGTATACCCAGCCAGAGGGACTCCAAATGATATCGTCCGGTGTAGGGGAAAAAACTGCGCTGCACTTAGCGGTCGAAAGAGGAAAAGTTGGCGTTGTGGAGGAACGTGTGAGGCCAGCGTGGATAGAAACATAAAAAGTGATGATGGGGAAACAGCTGATGCCCTTCTGAAGAAGATCTGGGCATGTATTTCGGTGGGTGTTGAGACGGGAAAGCTACCCGTGAGATGATTTCAGATTTGTCAATCGGTGAGTTTAAGAGGTGGTCACATACGCGCTACTGCTGCTCAAACGAGTTATTCTACGGACCAGGAAGATAAGAGCATGCTGTTTGATGAAGCTTTTATCATCTTTCGGCAAGCCATTGTAAGTTTGCCATTCTTCTCCTCGTACATTATCTTGTATGTTAATATCTTGTGCCATCAGCTATTTATCGGCTGTTCTCGTACGGAGGAGAAGTGCCAATCTCTGAGTGGTTCCGTCACGAAACTAAGAAGCTCATCACAACGCGCAGATTTTAAGATGCGACAAGTCCTTTCTATCCAATGCAATAGCTGTTTTACTTTCTTGCTTCAAATCGAATGCTTGTCGAGTTCCACAATTAACACCTGTCGTCAAGATAAGCCGGCGCGTCTTGCCGTGCCTACACGAGACTCCGAGATGAGGCCGATCAGTATCCAACTCAACCTTTTCCTCTAGAGAAAGATTCGCCTATGAGCATTATATTAATGCTTGGGGTAATCGTTGTGCTTCTTTTGATGCCAGTTCATCCCATAATGTAGCTCTGAGTAGCACTATCCCTTTTCAAGTTCCTCCAATAAATACTCACCCACAGCTGGTTGCTCCTGTCGATAGCAGGTGCGCATCTAGTGATGCTTGGAAGTGAAGTCACTCGGACCCGATGCTTATAAGTTGTTTTAAAAGGTTTCTTTTCTGAAAACAATAATGATTCAATAAACTAAAAAAAACTCTAAAAAGCTGTACATTTGAGGTTTCCAAACTCCGGCTCCATGATATGACAGTTGCCACTTCTTTGCGCCATGTCTATTCAATAGTCGGGCGATCATTATGTGGTACTTGAATATTTGGAACCGCCACCAGACCCTCACCACCACTGACGGCATGACGTCTAGGGCTAAGTTTCGCGATTTTCTTATTAACATCGTTGGCCAAGTTTTGAAGAAGGTCGGTGAAGCTTGAAGAGGCGCGACTTTCACCCTGTTGAAGTTTCACGATCTCGGAATTCTCGTACCTACTCAGACTTCCCTTGATCGTTGCGTTTAACTCCAAAAGGTACTCCAAGATATCTTTCTTAATTTCATTTTGCAAATCCTTCTGGCTCTGGGGCGCGATTACACTCAACTGCGTTCTATACCGATCGTCGTTTTCAAGTGAACTTGTCTCTTCATATAAGGCGTTCCGAACATCGTGGTGATGGTTCACTACTTCTTTCACTTCCTGGGCGACTCTTTGGATGCCTTTTGGAATTTTTTTCCCTTGGCCGTATCTGCGATGAGCTTCCTTCAGAGTACGCGCTACTTGGTCGAGTTGTCTGGCACTCTTCGCCAGAAGAGCAGGGATAAACAGAGACTTCCTCAAGGATTCGGCGAATGCAGCAGAGTCCAAGCGTTCGGTGAGGAACCCAGAAGGTTCTCGTGACGAATCTCTGCGAGGCAGTGAACTTCTGTTTTGCGACAAGGATCTATTTCCAGATTGGCTTCGGGGTTGCTCGTGCTTCTCCTCCGAAGCTGTCGAATGGGCGGCAGGAGATCCATGTTTTCGCCCCCTGCCTTCATGGGATGAAGTTCTGTGTCGGTGTGAAGGTTGGTGTGAATGTGTCGAGGACATGGTGAACAATTCCGAGGGCTAGATTGGTTGAGAAGTACTCGGCTTAGGATGCAATGAAAAGAATCTACTTCAGCACGTTTCAACAAGACGAGCGGAACTTTATATCACTACTAGTTGCATATCACGAGTAGTATCTATCCTGTACGTACGAAGCACAACATAACTATGGCCGCTCCTTGTTTCAGAATAGGCTACGCAGAAATAATCCGCCCCGGCGGATTAGCCGTAACCGCTCTCCGCTCCACGGGTCACTGTCCCTCAATGATTCGCATATCACGTCATAAATGGCATTTATTATTTACTCCATTTAAAAGCACATACTCTATCGATATCTAGCAGATATCTTTTTACACATGAACTATATAAATCACTATACAAGTTTTCGGCCTCAGACACCACCTATTCATCGAATACCGTAGAAATCTGCCAGGTAAAACCAGGTTATTAGAAATGCAACGTATCGATGGACAGCTGGCAGATTTCCACGGATTAGCCGTGTTAGGACCACATGAGATTCGCGATTATCCGCGCTGCTACGGATTAATCGTCAGATCCTCCTAAACGCTGGTGGTGTTACCACGGATTCCGTTTGCACAGCCTAGTTGGGTCCACAGCAACCAACATGATACTCATTTTCGAACTCAGTTTAACATTTTGTTTATCGTAAGTAACGAAGGATTTTGTCATGAAAGCGCAATTATTTGGGTCCTTTTTTGTTGCGAGGAACTACTATTCGACCCATGTCTTCCTTTTCAGGTCACGTATGTCGTACGAGTCGGTACGACGGCATGGTGAACAAATTTCCAACAAGAATCTTTTGAAAAATATGTAACTAGTATTTTCAGTCTGATTTAACTATATTTAAGTTGATATCTCTTCTCTAGAATCTCTTCTGTAAGCACGAATGAGCTTTACATGTATATCAAATTATTTTCCATCCGTTTAAGTTGTTCCAGTTGTCTACTTCTGGCGTCACGATCAAGCCGCAACAAGGTTGTGATGGTATGGACATTCCTCAAACTAGAAGAGTGACCCAGTTAATAAAGATGTGAGTAAAATCAGCCCCCAATACAGTCGTAAGTTTCAGATAGGACGAAAAGGGTCGCGGCCATACGCGCGAGACTCGAGAGCTTTGCACCGGAGGAACAATATCACTAGTCATAAACTCCCACGGCGCAGAGTTTGGTAACGGAGCACGCGAAATCTAAGGAACATAGAAGAACTACTCGCATGTCACTGCGAACAAATATGGCAAATAGTATTGTGTTGAATCAGTTCCTGTCCTAGACTCCTAGCCCCAAATTACACCTAAATAGCAGAAGAACCAAGACCGAGATCAACCCAATGAAATCCAACCATCCAAACGCCCGCCAATAACATTGAATATATGTATCACTACACCATCGTCTCTCTATCTGGTCGAGTTATCTTCATGACCACCATATATTCCAAACTAGCGAATTATGGCAAGCTAATCATGATAACTGATCTCCAGGCCTATGGATCTCAGCAGACTGCAAAGTAAACCCGCCGGATGCGTAAGTAGGTAGCTGTTGGGTTAGGACACCGGCCTAAAACTTGCGAATCAAAGCCCCACTGTCGTGCAGCAGCTCGTTGAGTTGATGTATAGTTTTTTCACGCGTATCGGCACCTAGCACTTTTCTAAGTCTTGCCTTGACATTATCATGTGCCTCTCTATTTAGATCTGTCCCATCAAGATTAAAATTGATGTACTCTGTGAGCCTTTGTTGGAGAATAACTTTAGAACGACCAAGGTCGTCGAGCTTTGTGCACTTTGTAGATTTTTTATACTCCTCGCAAATACCTCGGAAGTCACGATCAGCATACCCGCAAGCTTTCTTGTAAGCATTCACATCGAAAACACTAGTATTGGTATCGGTGGCCTTTGATATTTGTGGTGTGCTTTTCGTTGAAGATTGATATTGCTGGCTTGGTGTAGTCTTCGTCCGCTGGCCAGAGCGACCACGATGAGGTGACTGTTTTCTGGGTTCGTGCGAAGATGAACTTTGGGGCATAATGAGAGGATTTGCGAGTAGATCTTTTTGGAAGAAGGGGCAGCTTAAACTTTGGCAATAGACTCGAAGATAGTTTAATAGTTTGATTCAGCACCCTTCAAGCATTATTGTGCCCGTTATTTATACCCCAAAACAATTGTTCTGTTGTCACGTAGTCTCGATATGGACATCGTCTATGAGCAGGCCTTGAGGCGCAGCAGGACAACTAATACACCTCGAACCCAGCGAGCGAGCCTTTTCCGAGAAGATGAATGGATTTATCGTGTATACGATTCCGGTATTTTGATCCGGTGTAGGATGTCGCCGCCATACGGGCTGGCCTCGTACCCAGAGAAGGATCTCACGAGTCGTAGACCCCTTTTTGCGACCGACGAAACATACACAGTCGAAGTTTTTCGGCTTCCATTTGGCGAAGTGGAGAGAACGAATATTTCTGGACTTGGACTTCTCCGTTGGTCCCTGTTTCTCCGTTGACTTTCTTGATCTTCAATCCAAGGTTTGACTATCAAACTGATCTTCGTCCGCTGCAATCAATTTGTGATCCAGTTCTAGCACCTCTCAGCTTCTTTTTGTTGATCACCTATGTTTTCTTCAGCTCTGTAGTCACCTCCTCGGAATCCTGTGAAAATGGGATATAGTCGGATACAGAATACATTCACCTCTTCACATCTGTACTTTTATTACTTCGCTATGCAGGTTATACTTTTGTAATATTCAATATTTGTATCACAACTAGCTCGTTATCTCCCACCTAGTTAGTAGGATGACATGCCAATTTCATCTCACAAATCTTTTTCCCCCCTGTTGTGCATACATGTTCTCAAGGACTCTCAAGATGTCTCAACACGCTTCCTTCTAACGTCATTAGTCAACGCGTTAACGCCCTTCGAAAGCCTCGCAGTGACCTTACGCAACTCCTCACAGTTCATTTCATGATGGTTGTTATTGATAGGACGACGTTTCGGAGTGTCTGACTTCACATCTTCCCCCTTGCTCTCACCCTTACGGGCCTTACCCTCACCCTCATCTTCATAATATTTTTTCACCTCGAGATTTTCGTTTATGGCCTCTGCCTTTAAAAGATTTATTTTTCCTGAGACCTTTCTGGCTAACTCGGTGAGTCTGACGCTGGGCTTAAGCATGTTTTCGCTGTCCAGTCGATGATGATTGAGACTGTCTGTTGAACTTGGTGATGGAGAGCTGCGTCGGGTCTTCGATTGCGATCGTGACGGAGATGATGTTGCAGTGCTTTGGGTACTACTAGATTTCTCTGAAGATGGGGTGTGGGTGTGCGATTGACTCGGCGTCGCAGGACGTCTGTTTGTCTTGTGGGGCATGATGGCGGCGTTCTGCTGCAGTGTTGAGCGTCTGTTTATGGCAGAGATTCGGCTGGAGGTTACCTCTTGAGAATACAGGAATAGAATATTAAACAGGTGAAATACTTGAGATGGATGCATTTAAACATCAATTTCCAACCAGCGCGGAGAGTTGTTGGGTAGTTTCAGATTTGCGACTGCCTGTAAATGACCAAATGTAGTCCATATTAGACTCTGCATCTTTGAATTTCATTGGATACAGCTTTGTTTTTCCATGATAAAATACTTTTCCAACTCAAAATAGCATCGCAATCGTTGGAGCCTGCTCCTGGCCCAAAACCTGGGTTGACAAGGGTCTAAAAAGGGGTCAAGAATGAGTGAAGCCTGGAGTTGCTGAAAACCCAACTTTTGGTTTTTGTACTGTGCATTTGTAACTACTGTGAATGGAGAATTCGGTGGGATAGATATAAAAATAATAGGGCAACATAAGACTGCACGAGAAGTGAGAGAGAATGATTGGCGGTTAGACCTGAAGACATTGAACCCTGTTTCGTATTTTAATTGGAGTCTTTTCCACCAGATAGCTATGAGATCTCAATTGCTTATGCTGTAAGGGATGCGAAGATTAACATAAAAGAGATACCAAATCAGAGGGCAATCCATTCTACTATCGCTTCTCAGACAATGCCCTTCACACCCATTTCCTAAACACTCATCCCCTCGCCTAACGCGAGTACCCCCGGCCCTCTGTGGTGAACAGCGTAATGTGCTCTGGATACCCCGCAATATTATCCTTGTAGCTTGCAAGATCTTGTCCATTCCTAGTGATCATATTTGTCGTACCAATAGTATTCAAGTTATAGACCCCAATGTCCTTGTTCTGCCCCTCCAGACTAAAAATTCTCGACTGGCAAGTTGCGTTGTTGCCTTGGTCGGAGCAGCCTGGTGATTCATCAGTACGATGTGATTTGATAGAAATGGGTTTGGATGGTTTTTAGATGGTATGAAAGGAATGACTTACTGGTGTTGTAGTTGTTGAAGAAACTGTACAACCCCGCACCGTAAACATGTACGGACTCACTATCAACAATCCTTAGACCCCATCCATTCGCACAGTTACCTGTAACATTTCGGCAACTTTTCTCAAAGTTAGGATCATTCCACTTTTTGATATAAGGTATTGGTTGCAGTGCGTTCGGGTTCGGTTGATAGTACGCCGTTTCCGTTTGTATCTGACCGGCGAAGATGTTTTTCGTGTTCGCAAATTGGTACTGGTACAAAGTATGGTGCTCAACTGCGGTACCAACTAGCCAGATGTTGCCAACTTTGGACTCGCAATATAGACCTCGACCAGCATAGATGGTTACTTGGTAAAGCTGGGGATGTTCGATGTCATGGTCGGCGACCCAGAACCAGTTATTTTCGAAGTAGATACCTTGAGCGTTCTCGGTGATGTGAATGGACATGAAAGCTGCAATACAGTTTTGGTTGACGGCATTGGTGAGGTCTGGCGTGGTAGGACAGTTTGCTCTCTGAAGCTCAGACCCTGCAAAGCCGCCAATACGAGTGTGGACATCCCATGCACCAGACGGAGAATTCGCTGGAGAAGCAAGATTCCATTGAATTAGAATGGCTCCAGAAGTTGGCCCTTGAGTTGATACGACTGTATCAGACCATTCGACTATTCCTTTTTGGAACGGATAACCGACTTGGACAACTGGCTGCGGTTGACGAATAGAAGAAAAGAAGGCACCGGCGCCCAGAATGACAGGGTATGATTCACCCACGATTCTGGAACCGGAAGGAATGAAGACCGTCGAAGACACCTTGTAAGTTCCGGCATCGATATATACAATCTTATTCGCAGCTGCAGCGAACGCGAAGATAGCGTTCAAGGCAGCGGTGTCATCCGTGACTCCATTTCCAGTAGCACCACCAGTACGAACAGAAATAAATTCCGATGGGGAGGAGTGCTCATACTGAGGTTTAGACCGAGCATAGAAATAGCCTCCAGGTGACAGAGTCGAAGAGCGAGAGAACGGCTTCATGGATCCTTCCGCGCGGGTTGGCCCATACGGAGAATATGTGTTTCCTTCACTCCATCCATTGACTGTTCTGTCTCCTGCTAGTACAGTGCCCTGGGGACCTTGAATAGCAGCTGGAACGTTTTTGAAAGACACATTGTCAAGGACAAGACCTCCCGCAGCATCAGGCTTTGATGTAGCGTTGTACGCCGTGGCAATACCGATCTTAGTGTTAGAGAAGCTGCTATCAATCAGGGTCACCGAAACGACGCCTTGGGTGGCAGCACCTCCAGAAGACATGTTTAGACCAGTGGAACAGTTGTTCACGCTGATACCCTGATAAGTCCAACCCCAGTCCCAAAGCTGATCTATGGCTGTGACGACATTGTTGAAAGTCAAATTCCGGACGGTATACTGCTGGTTGCCGAAGCGAGCCCCATAGTTTCCACCATTAAAAACTAAATCATTCATGAACCCACCAGAGCCTGAAAGTTTGACAGTTAGCTCCTTCGAAATATTCTAAATATTGTTAGCGAGTATATATGGACATACCTGATTCGATGAACAGCCCTTGATGTTGTGTCCCTGCCGCAGCACTCATTTCAAACACACAGTTCTGCAAACTGGTTGCCTGAGCAGAAGGCCAATGAATACCAGTAGCCGCAGAATTGGGTGAGATCCCTCTCAAATCAAATACTAAATTTCGCACTTGGCGATAGAAGACATTCGTGGGGTTCCAACCAAGCCCATTTGCACCATAAGGATCCCCATCAATGAGTCCAAATCCAGTGAAGTTTGATGTAGCTTTTAGCACAGGAAAATCATTTGGATTACCAATGATTTGTGTGAGGTAGTAATCAATGATTGAACTCGAAATTAGGTAGGTTCCAGCAGGGAAGTAGACCACTGCGGGCGTTGTCGTTGTAGACTGACATACTCCTGGCTCGCATCGCCCACCAGAGCTTATGGCTTTATTAATTGCAGCGGTATCATCAGTGACTCCATCACCTGTGATCGTCAGCACAATCCCTATTTTGAGGAGGGGTGACAAATACCTTTTGCTCCGAAGTCTTTGACGTTACGGAAGACTTGATATGAACCATTAGAACTGAACGGAGCGACGCCTAAATGCGGGATCTGCTCAAGCCAGTAAGGCGTGGAATGAGCAGTGCTTGAAGGAATCACAGTTGATGAAGAATTGGTAAATGGTGCTCCCTTAACGGTAGAGGAGGCAGCTATTGATGGTTGAGGAAGAAGCACAGTCCCACCACCTGAGACAGATACTTGTGAGATCACACTTGTGACCAGATCTAGACCTATCAATATTGAAAGGTTAGAGAGCTTCATACTGGAGCTACTAGATAAAGTTGGAATAAAAACATAGAATTCTTCAAAGGAGTGTTTCAAGGAAAAGAGTGCGGGAAATCGCAATGATATCAACTCAAGTAAAAGAAGTAAGACAAAAGAACGACGAAAGAAAGAGTGAATTCTTGGAGTACAAAGTGCGTACAACAGAATGCAAGATACTTAAATGGCTTGATAGCAGACACACCAGCTATCATTTATTCACTGTCCCGCAACGGAAGTTCCATTTTGGTGTACATTCGTACACGACCAATAGAAAGGATATTAGAGTGACACGACTTGCATAACTATCCACTCAAGCCAGGATAGAACAGACAGGTGCACGCACAAGTCTTGGACCATCCGAAAAGGTGGTGGGCGAAAGGTTTGTTTTCAGCTATGATATTGTAATCATGTGCCGAAAGGGAAGAAGGAAAATTATGATTTTCCGGCGAACCCCCATCTCCAGCCCCACCATGATATAAGTCAGGGGCAAATGATGCAGGTTCAGCCTTGTATTTAGCCTACAGTACCTTATTCAATAAGTACTGTTATGGGAAATTTGGAAGTAACTGTTGAAGAGTTGAACACTACAGAGCAGCATGTATCAAGGAAATTCAGACCTCGGAATGATTAATATTCAAAAAAGGGGTGAAAAAGTTTATACTATGAACACGCTAGAAATAGACTTCCTGCGGAAACGGAGCGCGAATGAATAAGAAAGCCGTAGCACTAAGAATTACAAACACGGCCTCATGTTGTATTTCTATCCGTGATAGTTGATCATACATGTCGTCGAGTTATGGTGGAGACGTTGTGTCAGGGGGGTGCCCCCGGATGGAAGATCTTCGCATCACATGACGTAACACTCATTCCCACAGTATCACGTGTGTAGCTGAGATGCTGTGCTGTCCCAGTCTATCGTCATTTTTTGGGGCTTTACTACCCCTAACTATGAACGAATGTTAAATTTTGGGCAGCTTGCCTCTTACTTCCTGAACATCTAACATTTCATCATCGGTAGAGATAGTCCACAATTTGAAATTCGTTTACAAGAACTCTAATAAAGAATATATAACTCTATTTTATGAAGGAGCCAAAAGAATCGGCCGAAATGGGTTTGGTAATCCATTTGTATCGACGGAAATAGATATGAATTAATTATATAGGATGTTGCATGTTGCGAGTTCCCTTCTCAACTTCTACCATCCATCGTATGATCATACACTCAAATATGGGTGTCTTGTTGTGCAGCTGATCAAGCCTGATTTTCTACCTATGGTCATGAGGTCCGCCTAACATGAATCCTCCTGCTTCGATCTGATCTAGCTGCATTACATATCATAAGTCCGGTCGTAATGCGGCCATTCATGGTGAATACTTATACGATACCGACAGGTGCAAATGCGTTTGGTTCGTAGGTAGGTTCATCTTAAGTATGGGTTGAGAGGCCATTTTATAGTCCTAACTAATCTGAATGTCTTTCTTAGGCCTACACCGTACAGGTGACTCTCTCCGGTGTTCATAGTGAATATGATTCCGACAGCGAGAAAGTCAGCTAAGTTAAGTATCCTATGAACTTGCATGTCTGCTGTCAATGAAAAGCGTCTATATACAGATCCCGAGGAAGTTTTTATATTCCAATCACATCTTCGAGCTGGGTATTAGGTTGAATGAATGGCTGGACTTTGTTACGAGTCATCGTCCTTTGCTCATACGCATATGCGAAACCAATCAAAGTCTCTTCGCTCCATTTGGCGCCCAAGAAACTGAGTCCAAATCTATCAATTACAAGAAGTCAGTCTGCTGTGCGTTATTTGAACGACGAAGGAATGAAAGGGACTTACGGGATATTTGGTCCAGTTCCTGTGAGGTTCCACGGTGGGCTAGTGATTACAGTGGTATTCGGAGGGTAAAAGCCCTGGATTAATAGATTATCAAGCAGTCAGCGAGTGATTCACAAGATGCATACTAGCAGGGCGAAAAGGAAAGGGTTATTACCAAAGGTACAGTTACTCCAGGCAGTCCGGCCAATGCTGGCAGTCCAGGAGAATAATCAGTCGGCATGATTAGTGCATCTAGATTGTATCTTTCTAGCGCACCCGTAACACCACCTTCCCCACCCCAGTAACTAGTAGTCTGATAAGCTTGCCAGAATCGGGAATCCGAATTGTTGTAACCAAGAGCCAAAGATTCATCCCAGACTGCGGTGTCGCGCTCAGGATAATCTTCCAGTGGGAATGATTTCGTGAACCTTGACTCATCGGCAAGACTAGTGATGTTGTTAGGATTGTATGACAGTTGAGATAAGTAGTTGGCAAGGTCGGAAACGAAATCTGCATCAAGGACTATGGATGAGTAGCCATTTGGATCCGATACGTAGTCATTCCAGGCGGTAAAGTTGGTGTTATCAACTATGATCGCTCCAGCACTTTTCATGACTTGGATTGCTTCTTCGAATGCGGCAAGTACAGGCTCTTCTCCGCGTCCACCCCCAATTCCGTTACGTGGAATACCAATGCGAGCGCCACGCAGACTGGAGAAGTTGAGAGCCCGGGTGTAGTCTGGTGGAGTATCAAATGGTTGAGCGGATGTGTAATTATCGTATTCGTCTTTTCCAGCAATGGCTGTCAGGACATAAGCAGCATCCGCCACAGTGCGAGCCATGGGCCCCACAGTGTCTTGATGTTCACTGATGGGGATGACAAGAGATCTCGATGTAAGCCCAACCGTGGGTTTGATTCCCACAAGGTTGTTTTGTGAGGATGGCGAAAGGATACTGCCACTGGTTTCGGTTCCGAGAGTTGCAAATGCCAGGCCAATTGAGCTGCCTACACCACTTCCACTACTACTTCCACTCGGATCCATGTTCGGAGCGTAGGCTCCATAAACCTGCCCCCCGTAAGCGGACCATCCATTCGAACTGTTGCTGCTTCGGAAGTTGGCCCATTGAGATAGGTTAGTCTTTCCAAGTATAACTACTCCAGCCTTTCGAAGCTTGGCGGCGATGGTCGAATCTCGCGGAACCTTCGCTCCGATCAAAGAGTAAGATCCCGCGGTATTGTTCATCTTGTCCATGGTGGCAATATTGTTTTTGATGAGCATAGGAAGCCCATGTAGTGGACCGCGCAGGGTCCCATTTGCTCGCTCAGCATCAAGAGTCTGGGCAATGGCAATGGCATCGGGGTTGATCTCAGTGACGGTGTTCAAAAGTGATTGTACTTCTTGAATACGGAGAGTATACGCCTGTGAAAGTCATTAGTCAGTCAAATAACATTATTTGAATTCTTATTTACCGTAACCAGATCTACGCTTGTCCATAGACCACTCTCCAGTCCACTGACAAGCTCCTCGGCTGTGGCTTCCAACAGGTCTGGATACTTCGAAGACGAAGCTAGTGCATGATTAGTATCATCTCAAGTGCAGATTATATCAACCGACTTACAAGCAACTGGACTCGTATGCACAAAGCTAAGGCAAGCCAGGAGAACTGCCAAAGCTCTCGCGAATGTTGAAAGCATGATTCGCGATATCTCACAAACCTGAAACAGCCCGACTTGTCGTGAGGTCGTCTATCCGGGAGGACAAGGATTACAATTTACTTGTCGAGCAAGAGAGTAGGCTAAATGGAATGATTCCCACGGTCGTGGCCACAGCATGGCAGGCAGGTCTACATAGTATATAAACATAATACCTTCCATTCTACCAGCCGTATTTACCTTCCTAGATAGGTCGGAGATCGGCAATGCATTCAACGGCCACGCGATAAGAAACTTTGACGCGACAACATGGAGAAACAATAAACAGCATTTCTTTGGGATATCAAGATACCATGCAGCAACTAGCCAGGTGCTGACAGTTTTAGGGCAGAGAGGGGAGGCTCTCCCCCGCCCTGTTATGTAAACAAAAAGTCGATAACCATGTTTGGCCATTCAGAGGCTTTCCTCCAATTTGCCAATTGTTAAACTCTAGATAAAAGCGTTATATAATACTTTTACCTCGAATGCTTATTTTCTTGACTAAACCTGGAAGATAAGAACTGGAGTTGTCCTTCCGCGCCAGCCCTCAAGTATATGGTGAGGAGTTTGCGGAAATAAGATATTAGACGGGAAAGAATATCAAGAACGTCATAACTTTCGATAAGTTAACGCATTACCTACTTGTACAACAGTGTTGGAGGACCTTCCATTTCGGATACTAGATTCGCATATTTAGCGCACACGGAAGGAGTTATCCCAGTGACATTCCATCGGGGAGTTTCGCGGCATCGCTTGTTGTCTGACTGCCGCGGAACCGGAGCGTTTAGTGGATGAGTCTCGCATGAACCTTTGACATCGACATTTGACATCTGCCATCTGAAAACAGTGTCTGGACCTTTCTCTCCTAGTCATCGGTTAGCCCCGCATTCGCGATAAAGGGTATTGACCACAAACGAAAGCCTCATCAATATCACCTTCCAGTTTGCCTTTCACAACAAAGAACCTCACCTCGGGGAATCTAACCCGGGATCCCGGACGACATGCAACATTCTCTTTCTCCTCTTGAACGACCAGAATCTACAGTATCTGAACGCCAAGAGCAAGGAAGATACCAATGTTCGGACTTCCGAGACGGGCGCGACTTGCATTTCGTCCTACCACAACTTTCAAATCTCACTTGAGCCACTTTGATGGTTGAGTGTCGAGTGCTTCTATTGACATTGGCGGATAATGAGTTCTCCCCCAGGTACAAGTTTTGTTGTATGGTGTCTCGGAATAGGAAGCTGCAATAATCTCAAGTAGATATTGGGCATCGAAATTTTCACACATTCAAGACTCAGTCACGTGTAAGTCGTCCAGCATAATAATCACGTGATGTTACTGGCAGTCTGTCACGTGTTTATCTGCCTGCATATCCTCACCGGTAGCCGAACCTGTCACGCGATCCTGAGCCTCTCATTGTTTACAAATAAAAGTTTTTTCTCCCCTTTTTCAAGCTACACCGAGGTGGTGCAGCTTAAATGCTAGGCTAGCTGCTTCAAAATGTGCTAAAAAGAATGCCAGGGGTTCGGGAGTACACTTCCCTAGTATTAAAGTTCAATCTAATCTAATCTATCTATATACACAAGTTTCCTGACACTATTTGCGACGCTCTCCATCCCGTTTTCCATCTAACAAGGACACGCAGCCGAGCAAGGGGAGCAGCACTTAAGCTGGGTAAATCCATTGTTGGACCACTGAAGACATCTCTGCAAAATAGATACAATTGATTAGCCTCTGGATCTTGGTCTCTGATCTCGTTGCATTGCTGCGTATGGAAACCTCCGTAGGAAAGAGGAGACTTACATTCCATTCACCTTCACATCTTGGTCTTCCATCAGGGTAGATCGAGCCGCAAGGCCAAGCGTTCGCATTCTGATCGTCGCCACACCCACAGTTCGCGCGCTTCTCGACAAAGGGTTCCGGGGTGTCGTAGGCAACGGCTGCTGCTTGCACTGTGGAAGCAGCGAGAATAAGGACGGCAGTGAGGTAGTTGAGTTGCATTTTGTAGGATTATGTGGTTGTGTTTAGAGGTGATGTGTTGTTTTGGGGATGAAGGATTTGACTGGTGTGGAGGTTTTTAATGTCTTGCTGGACTGATGAATTGATTGATGATGGGATTAAGATAATCGAACGAGGAGAATACACGGCATTATATACCTTTGTTTCTTTGCCAAATCCATAATTGCAAGTGTAGCCAGATCCTGGTTAGCTGAAATTGTTCATCCTCAACTTCTTCATCCTCCTAACCTTTCACATAGTCTCATCTCATTGCGCAGTTCCACGTTGTACGTGATTCTCGATGTAGATCCATCAGCCTCCTTGTCTGCGTACAGTAGTGTGAAGGGCTTATTGGGTGGCCTTACGTTGTCAGATATCCACAAGTCGGGAGAGTATAAAGTGCGTTAGACAGGGTTAACTCTAACTCTAAATTAAGAAAAGAACCGTAAGGTTCACCAAACTTATCACGCTTGCGGCTTGAGGAATGCAGTTCGTGAGGCCTACGAGGCTGTTACATATGCTCAAATCCAAGAGCTAATTCGGGAAATGGATGATCGATATATTGGAGTGATGCTTGCTGAAGTTGACTTTACAAAATACTACATACTGTACAATATAAAAGCAGCATTGCCAAGCATTTGAGGGGCGGTAACCAGAAATGGTCGAAAATTAGAGCCTGTACGTGATATAGAGCATTTTAGTTGACTAGCCATAGCGGAGCCGCATAGACTATGATCGAATGTTTGTGACATATTACCACGGAATCAGCGGTCAATTGTACTCGGGCCACACTTCCTTTCTTGTACAGTACACTGGCACAGCAAATGATCACCTGACATACACCTGACATGCTGAAAGTGGGATGTAAGTGGGATATAGGGCACCACCGCCGTATTCAGCGGCGACCGGTATGATTAGCGAGTATGTAGGGAGTATAATTTAACTTATCTGAGCATTTCGGCTCTTATTCTCTCCCTTTAGCCCAAGCCCTCATATAAATAGGTACTAAGATGCTCAGCTGAAAGGAGATCAATCCACTATGTACGTAGCATTGGTCATCCACTAGGATGTTTAGACATCAAGAAGTTCTCAGCATACAGATTCAAAATACTTCTCTGCCAAGCACAACAGTGGAAAACGTCCTACTGCACATGAAACAATGAACTGTAATACATCTGAGGACCTACAGTACCGCACAGTTTGCTCCGCATAACGGTCTGCTAACGATTGCTAGTGGTCTGTCGCCAAAATCACCCAGGCACAGCCTCATGGTGTGGAGAAGAAGTCCTCGGAAACTACCCGTATTTGAGCGGCCCACATTGAAGTGGTGGAGAAGAACGGGGGCGATTAAGAATAGCATATCGGTTCTATAGATGACTGATACTTCGTGCAGTCACTGACTAACCAAACCAGCAGCTTATCACCATATATAGTCCCTGATGAACTTTGCAAAGGTGTTATTAGCCATCTTGTCTCGATTATGTATTCTTCTCAGTTATCATCGATAGCTGACTGTGGCTATGATCTCGGTGAGCACTGTGGCTTGCATAGCCCTTGGCATAGGCAACTTAATCAGACGGAAAAGCCTGTGAGAAAGCCATGGCACAAAGTATGAGCGGGCTTCGCCCATACATCTCAGATTAGTGTCTTGAATTGTTTAAACCGCATCAGACTCGCTCCTCTAAAGCTACAACTTTGTAATCGAACTCGCTTTCACTTTCATCAATATCTGCTTGCGGGAGGGTAGGTGCGGTGCAGAAGCTCTCGATACTGAGTTCAGACGTATAAATTCATTCCAACATGGAGGGAGTAGCAGCAGCTAGTAGCGTCATCGCCGTAGTCGGTCTTGCAGCACAAGTCATGCAAGGCTGCAATTACCTGCGGGGAATATTCGACGACGCAAAGAACGCGCCTCAGGAGCTGCATTTCCTGAATGTGGAGTTGAGAATAATTGAGAATATAGTGAGTAAGATCGATGGCGGGGAAGCCAACGAGGAATATCAGCATGCCTTGGATTTCTGTCTTGAGGCACTTATGAAGTTGAAATCCGTCGTGGAGAAATACTCAGCGGGAGATCTTTCTTCAGGCCACAGGAGACAGTGGGGTCCTAGGCTTGCGATGGCTCTTAATAAAGATAAGCTTGAGAAGCATATGACTCGTCTCCGGGAAGCCAAGGGACATCTTGAAGGTATCCGTACTACGTGCGTAGTTTTTGCCTTCATAGTAGATTTTCAATGATGTCTCTTCACATGAACATCCAAGCTGACATACATACACAGAGCAGCGCACAATGCGTTATGTCTCAAGGCAGACAATGTCCAGGGCTCGATTATACAGTTATCGCATCTTCATGATGAAAGATCGTCGACAATAATTCACGGTATCAATCTCCTTCATTATCGACTGAGTGAGATGGGTGAAGCTGTTGGAATAATTCGAGATTACTGTGCAAGAGAGCAAAGCATGCTACTTGGGGGAGAGTCTGACAAGACACTGTTGAAAGTGAAATCAATCTTCGAGGATGTCTTGGCTAAGACCTTACCACCTCCACCGAACTCGCAGCCCTCGAATTCTTACCCGAGACTCCTTTCTGGAGACACTCATTCGAGAGAACAATCGACCGTCACATGTAGGAGGGGTTTCGATTTGAACTGTGAAGGAACTGAGATCGAAGGAAATGAAAGGTTGTGGAGACAGTCATTACCCGAGCTTCACCAGAAGCTTGCTGAACTTACGAATGCATCGTCGGCCAACAATCACTTCGATGATCTGGATTTAAAACCAGACTGGGAGAATAACGCGAAGTGTGGCGGCCCGTCTGCTAGCGGCGAGATCTACTTACGATCAACTTCATCGACATATTCCTCATTCGATGAAATGCCGTTCTCAACAGGGGATCGAATTTTCGACATTTCTTCATTTAACACAGCGTCCTCGATAATCGTTACCACAACAGAGATCCTTTTGTTGCCGAAGTCATGGATGCAAAAGCGAGGGTTTCACCTAAGCCTACGTCGTGTTGAGCAAGCTTCTGCGGAAATAGTGTCTAAAATCTATTACGGCATCGAAAACTTTGACCAGTATCTTGGAAAAGCACGAGTGCCAGACCGTGTTCTGCGATCAGATAGTGCGATGGCTAAATCCAAGCCAGGGCTACCTAGAGCCAAGGAACCTACAAAGAAGAAGCTTAAAGACTCCTCACTGATCGTGAGCACGGCATTGAAAGTCGCCTTCAGCGCAACTGGCACCCGGAAACCCCGTCCAATCGTCCGCTCTTCATCCACGGTATCAAGACGAGAGACAATCTGGCAGTCCTTCGATGACGAGATCAACGATGCAATGGAGCTGGTAGCCTTATGGATGGAAGGACGAGTGAGTGCTGATTTCTACCAAGACCTCCTTGACAACAGCGCTCTCGAGACGCAAGAACAAAAGCTCGTAAAGTTTTCCGGCCCATCGCGAAACTCAGAGTTGCGCTTCCATCGGCTCAGACTCGGATACGTCCAAGAATTAGCAACCGCCATAGTAGAAGAGAGCCGACGGTCTAGAGAATTCAAGGAATACAACATACCTCATCATCTAAACCGCATCCATGAAGCATACTGGGACCAATTCCTTCAGCTCACAAGCTTCTGGTTTTCCTCCGCCCCGATGTATTTTCCGAACAGACAAGACTACTTTTGCTGTCTGAACAGACAATGGACTCGAGACTTAGACAGGCTTATGTATCAGACAGAGCGTCATCAGACACGGCGTCATCAGACACGGCGCCGTACTTTAACGCTTGAACAATTAATTGTGTCAGAATTTCTAGGCTTATTGATGGAGGAACCGGAGCAGGTTCACTCTCCCGGAACCTCCCACACTGCTCAAGTACAGAGCATCAACCAGAGTGCCTATCTCCCACCCACAAGCTCTTTTCCAATCGAGGCTTTAGACGCTTTCGATCTAGCGTTTGCATGGGACACATCAAACAAGGTCCCCGTCGACAAAGAACATTCAATAATAGAGTTTCTCCTCGAATTTTAACAAAAAGGGACAACATCAGAATATCTCCACAGATTTCAACAACTAAGGATAATCATGGAAGATCTCTTCGGATTTCAACGACAAAGAACATTAATAGAATATCTCCTCGGGTTCCAACAACACAGGAATCCTCGTCTATGGAACTTGTTTTTGTAGGGAAAAGGAGGGCCTCCCTCAACGCTAAGAACTCCACGGAATGCGAATCTTATGTACCAATGCAATTATTGACAAATTTTCGACATATATCTCCACATCACGTCACATCACATCCCGTCACATCGCATGCACTCCAACCACCCCAGACTATGATTCCCAAACCCAACCCTCCACCCCAGCATTAACATCCCATCCCATCTCATCTTTCCCACTCACGGAGTCTGAACATCTACCGGCCCATCCGAACTCCTCAACTCCAGCACCCTCTCCTCCTTCCCACTACTCCCCGCCACAACTCCCACTTTATCCCTCGGATCCTCACTTGGATCTCCACTCCAGCTCTTGAACCTAACATGTCTCCCACCCCACGCTCTCTTCGCCTTCCCCATCCCATTCCCCGCTCTCCCCTTCCCCTTATCCAACCCCATACCCAAACCCAACGGCATCCTCTCCCTCCCATCTTCCCCCACCCCCACACTCTCCCCCATCTCCTGCCCCTGACTCCCCTCCCTCAACCCCTTCAACACCACTCCCGCCGCCTCGCCCTCCTCCTCCTCCTCTCTTATCGGATCATAGCTCCAAGCCCGCTGTCTCCCCGTTCCTAAACTGTTTCCCCTATTCCTCCTCGCACTCTTCATCCGTCTGCCAAACCCATCTTTCGCGCCTACAAAGCCTTCCCCCTGAAGCCTCCGCTTCTTGTATTCCTTCCGCAGTATCCAAACCAGCATACCGAGTATCGCTGCCGTGATCAGCAGCACAAAGGCATTGACTCCTATTGCGACCTTCCATGTTGTGGGGATGTGCGGGTGTCCTGGGGGCGGTTGTGTTCCTCCTCCTCCTCCTCCTCCTCCTCCTCCTGGAGGATGGTCGTCTGGCGCGGAGTATTTCGAGTGGTGAGTGTGTGGTGTGCGGAAGTGGATACGGTGGCCGTGGTTGTTTCTGAAGATAGGGGACGATGTTAGCTTGCTCGCCGACACAACAAAGTTATAAGGACATCATCGTATATGTATGAGCATAGGATAGCAAATAAAACAGCCACCACCTACCCAACTGCAACATCATTCTCACCCTCCTCGCCCGACACAGTAGTAACAAGCGCCCAACCCGTCCTCGTCGCCGCAGCCACCACCAGTGAAAGCAAGGAGCGGTGCATTGAAACCATGCCTCCTTTACTTCGTCCTACAAATGAATAAATAAATAAAACATGCACTTCCCGTGCGCAAAAGATCTCTGTTTTCTGTCTCCTTCACCCGTTTCAGACCCCCAACCCTATAAAATAGGATCGTCAAACGAGAGTAAGAATGCAATGCAATGTCAATAAAACAAGCCGACAACTCTAGGAGCAAAAAACGAGCGACGGCGAAATGAGCGGCGAGCGAGTGAGTGAGTGATTAATTGCTAAGCAGAGCAACGAACATACGAGCGGTAGACAAAAAAGACACAAAGGAAAGGAAGGTGAGTCCAAGCGCAGTAATGAATGACTGTGAGTGAATGAATGAATTGGAAATAAAAACGAAATGAAACATATGTATGGACCCCGTCCTCTGACCGACGGACCAAGCTGCTGTTGTATAAGGTAGCGAAGGCCTGATGACGAGAAATGAAATGTTATGTTATGCACAAGTTAGGTAAGTACAGTAGCGTAGCCTACCAAGCGCGCGCACCCATGAGCTTGGCGTCGGCCGAGAAGCGGATCATATTGGATCTAGGTGAGGAGATGTTTCAGGAAATTCAATGAATGGGTTACTTTCAGTCTGACGGGCAATTTCTGGAAAGGCAAGATTATTGATTGAATTTTGATGGCTTACTCTTAAACGAGATAAGGTTAGATGGGTGTGGAGAAACAAGGTCTTGGTTAGGAGACAGGAACAGAAAAAAGGGGTTCAGTCGGGGGTTTGGGTTCTAATTGCTACCGTATTCGCGCTTACGGAGCATCTTGTACTGTAACGGAAGGAAAGAGCATCGAAAATATGAATGTTGAAGACAAACACATGCTCTCTTTCTTGACAAGACGGAATACGGAATTAAGGTAATGCCCTTCGTTCCTCCGTGTCTCCTCCATAAACTCCGCTCCGCAGGCCATATCATAGTCTCTCAGAAGCACAACTGACAGCGGACAACAAGGTTGATCTACCCTATACTTCCCAAGCTACCCTGCTGGCGAGCGCATTTATTGTGGAGCGCCAATACTCAAGTGCCTTTCCATCCCAAAATAAATGACCTTGACTCAATTCAGGGGTTTACCAAAGTGCGGTACGGATTGGCGATCAAGTACAGAAGAGAATACGGGCCAGAGAGGTGAAGATCTTCTAGAAGGGTTGATGGATAAAATTGAGAAGAGCCTTTTTTTTGTCCCTTTCATAAAATTAGGTATTGTACAATATCAGTATAACTCTTCCATCGGCGCGAGACCGAGGAGAGGAAACCAGACCTGCCGAGTGGATAAACACCGCAACCCAGACTTTTTCCCCCGAGGCCTACCATATACATACAAAATATAATCATCACATCGTGAACATGACCCCTCTACAAATCATCCTCCCCAATCGGCTTCTTCTCCCTAAACACCCTCCCGCCCTTCGTTCTCTTCTCCGCTTTGAAAATCTTCTTCCTAGCTTTACTCTCCTCAATGCCTTCCATTCCGTTTTGCCCCATCACAATCGTCAACTTATTCTTCTTGTTCTTCCTCGCCGATTTGCTCTTCTTCCCGTCAATAATCACTCCATCTTGACCCTTCCTACCCAGTCTTGGTTGTCTCACAACTCTTGTTTTCGCACCAAGTGCCCAAAGATCTCCCCATCTTGATTTTCGTGCATCACGATACGCGGCTCTGCTGAAGCTTTTCGGAACTGTCCATCGTTCAAGTTTTCCGGACGGCGTGCAGAGGTCAAGAGTTACATGTCCACGGCGTTTGAGAGGTGGTAAGACGGTCCGAGGAAGTGAGAGTGCATCGAACTTTGGTCCGTCGGCATTTTGATTCTCTTCACTGTCGGGCAAATCATGCTCTTCGTACCCTTCAAAGGATTGGTCAGTGGCGATATCTCCTTGAAGAATACCATTCTCTTTCCGAGCATCAATACCCCGTCGAACAGCAACGTAGCTGTACTTTACATCCTCGTGATTACGCGCAGTCTGGCCTAGAATCTTTTGTAGATAAGCCGGTCGAATATATCGTTGTTCGAAGTGGCAGTAATCCTTTCTACCGGTGCTTAGACCAGGCACAGGATACATAGGACATTTCGTATGATTGGTACATGGCGCTATAATCATTCCTTCTTCTTTCTCTGCGAAACGTAACGAATCTGAGGCAGGATCCTGGATTTCATTTTCGACTGTAGTTTCATTTGGAGAAGAGATGTGAGAGTCCAGTAAAAGGGCACGAGCTCCTGCAATCGCCTCAAATCCACGAGGGATGCCCTTTTCGATTAAGATTAGTACCCCTCCTTTCGGATCTAGAAGCGACCAGAGATTTTGCACCATATGCCTTCGACGGTAATCCTCCTTCAGAGGGAACAATGTATGAGGAGCAATAATCAAATCGTACGATTTTCGCGGTTGTGCAGGTCCACCATCCAATTGCCGTTCACCGTGAGCTGAATGGACGTAATCCGGAAGCCTTGGGAGGAAAGTGGTGTTATCTAAAAACCTCGAAACTCTGTGCCGTAGTGTATCTGGACCTGTAAGAACAGTAGTCTTTCCTGATGGAGGATCGTCCCCCTCAACAATGCCTTCATCTTTCAGCACATCCCACTCAGCCCGTAGAATTTCCTTCCATGCCACTATTCCTGCACCTCCAGCTCCAGCATCGAGTACTCGCACGCCCTCACCACCTTCCCTGAAAAGTATATCCCGGACCCAATTTGACCCTAGACGTTTCCGTACCTCAACTAGGGCACTCATCACAATAGCATAAGTACCAGGCATCACCCCGGCCAGATATGCATCTGCTTCGACCTCACTCATTCTGTGTTGTGCAGCATCTAAACCGATATGCTTCTGCGGTATTACTCCCTTAGAATTAGGCGTCGATGACGAGTGGGGTAAACCTTTACCTCCAAACGCTTTCTCAGCAGCCTCGGTCAGATGCTTCATACTGCTTCTCTCTAGCAATTCTGAGATTGGCGCGGTAAACTCTTCTTTCGGTAGGAATAACGTCCTCGGCGACGTGCCGAATCGAGCGGTCATTGTGTGAGGATGCGTTCGAACTTCGTCGGAACTGATGTAAGTATCGTCACCGTAGTCATCCTCTTCAAATTCCTCCTCAGATTCTTCAGAGGACTCTTCCTCGTAATCTTCATCGAACACAGTCTCTTCCTGCTCTGCCATACGAGCTCTAGTCTCATCCACATCCTTCAGCAATTGCTCAATTGCATCGATTTCCCTTTGATTCTTAGCTTGTGTTTGAATGACTGGGGTCTCCGACCCTGTGGCCACTTCGTCTGCTTCATACTCGAGTTCGGAATCGCTATTTTCGTCAGGAACAGTATTAGATTCGGACCCGACTACGTTAGCGGAGTCAATCCGTTCGGCCTCGCTGGCAGCTAGCAATTCATCCTTAACGTCCTTCAATACTTCAAATCCGAGTTCCGGGTCGAATTCCACTTCTTCAAACTCCCCCGTAGACGTCTCCCTCAAAAGCACATTTCTCGTCGGTCCATCACTTCCAATATTCTCCTCTTCTATTTGTATATACTCCAGATCGTCTGCAGTTGTCTCCCGTAGTGGCGCACCATATAACCGTTCATAGAGTTTGAATTCCTCCGCCGACAGATAATCTTTCGGTAGTGTTTCTCCGAATGTTTCCTTAGCCCTTCTCACCACTGCTTCAATCTCAGCTGCGGACTCTGCAGCTGCGGGAGTAGTTTGCAAATTTTCTTCTGGTCGAGGAATTGTGGTAGAAAATGGTCGCAAGGAACTGTGGCGAGGCTGAACTGACCGATATCTAGCATTGCGATATTGTGAAAATGAAGTGGTCGAGATTGGCCTAGTGAAGCCATGTTCAAATAGTGAAAGAAGATGCGATCTGCATGATTGGCAAGCTCTTGGGACCTTTCGGGCAGTCAACATGATGGTTTCGGTGATTGCGAGTTGTTTGACAGCCTTCAAACAGCCTTTCGTTCAAATTTATTTTTTGATACGCTTAGGCGGTGACTAGCGATAAAACGAGGGGTTGATATTTACACGCCGTTTTGGTGGCTTACAGCCAATCGATTTCTAAGCTACGACCGTATCCCGATAGCTATAAGCGAGTGCCCCTAACAGACCTCATATTAACTCACCGTGCTCACTCACAATTGCGGGTGTGCTTGCAGTCATCAACTGAATATTTCTTTAATTCCCTGCATCTCTTTTCTACTCCAACTCGGACAACAAGCAATCTTCCAAAGCAGCAAGCACATTAATATTACTTTCCCTTCCTTTCATCCTTGCTTCACTGATGACCGCCACTGCGAACCTATCTGTCTCAGTAACCTTCTATCCACATCCCCCGCCCCTCCCAGCTACCATTATACGCACACTCCGGATCTCCAGAAGAGAGCATATGAGAAGGGCGCTACACCATATCCCTACGGGTCATATAGGCAGAGTTATCGTCCCTGCTCGGAAATACAGATCTCATGCTATCTCCCTAACAGCTTCAGAGCAATGCGCACAGGATTCACTAAAAGTATACCTGCACTCACGTTGCGGTCGACAGCTAGCATCACGTGGATGCCGATACTAGGACGTGGTGGTTTATGTTGAGTCTTCAAGCAGGGAATCGACCAGGTCTGTCCTTTATAATGAATGGATATGTTTGCGCTAATAACTAGGTGATAGATTACTGTTTAAGCTGAGTATAAAGCTTTGGATACTTTACTCCCTCAAACCCTTTAAATCTCTCTGGAGCCGATGGCAGCCGGAAATAATTCGCCCCGGAGTTCTACTATGAATACTTTCATTCAGCCTAAGGTCCCCTTGGTCACATGGTTGCCTTTGCAATATCGTCACAACAATTCTCATTCCCGTCTATGAAGGTACACGCTCCTATATTTCCCCGCATATCCCCCGTATCCCCATATTTCCCCCGCACACGTTCTCGTGTGACATGGGCTGCAGTAGCACCTGTCAATCGGCCAGCCACCCCCAGATTTCCAGCATCTGAAACCCTCCTACCAACTAATCTTGTGGTCGCCTCTGGCACATACCATTGGACAATCTCAAATTGATGATGAGAGCCAAGATGGAATATATAGGTGCCGCGAAATTTTTCCTGGGCACACGGAATATTTCAAAGGACACGGACACGGAGTATCTACGACATACCATTTGCGGAAGATCTGCAACGAACATAATCTCTGTTCGGCAGACAGCAAAACAGCCGGGCTAATTGGTCTGGGGACTGACTATAGGTGGGATTACTTTTGCTGAGATGCCATTCCGAAAGGGCATCAAGGTCGCGAAAGTGAGTGTGTGAGAAAATATAGGAGACGTCTACAATTTACTGTCAGGGGTAAAGGATGGTATGCGCGATAGATGCGTTGGGATTTTGTATTCCATGCCACGATAGTTTTTCCCCGCCAATTGCACGTTGTGGGTACAACTGTATTCGATGGCATGGTTAAGACGGCTATATGCCGCCGAGAACTCTTGGAACATTTGTATAAAAGGCATCTCTTGGCCATCTATCTTGGCTATCAACTTTTTCCTCCCCAGCACCGATTATCTGCACGTTCTTTCCCTTGGCGACTTTAGCTGATCGTTCCATCTGCGTCATCATGCCTTCTCCAAAATGCATGGCAGCTATGCTGCTCTCAGCCCTGATGTTGGCACCCACCTCAGCTAGCCCTGTTGCTGCTCCGCTCCCAACCGCAGCCCCAAGTCCGCACGAGGTTGAAGCCGCCATTGAAGAGCGCAACATCGAGAAGCGCGCCGCAACATGCACTTTCAGCGGCACGCTCGGCTATTCCTCCGCCATAAAGTCCAAAGCTGCTTGCTCAACCATTATCCTCAACTCATTGACCGTCCCAGGTGGTGTGACCCTCGACATGACCGACCTGCCTGATGACACTACCATCATCTTCCAAGGAGAGACATCGTTCGCCTACAAGGAGTGGGCAGGACCACTTTTTGCTGTTAGCGGAACCGGCATCACAGTCGCAGGATCTAATGCTAAAACTGCGATTCTCAACGGAAACGGTGCTTCGTACTGGGACGGGGAGGGTGGCAGTGGTGGCAAGACTAAGCCCAAGTTCTTCCAAGCCCATGACTTGACCAATTCGCTCATCGAGACTCTTACTATTCTCAACCCACCTGTTCAGGTCTTCAGTATCAACGGTGCTTCCAACTTGGAATTGGCCTACATCACTGTTGATGCTTCGGCTGGTGATTCCCTAGGTAAAAACACTGATGCTTTCGACATCGGTTCTTCGGACAGTGTTACCATTGGTAAGTGATATCGCGGTGACATGGTCTTATATTCATACCATACTAATATGCCACACAGAGTATGCCACCGTTTACAACCAAGATGACTGTGTTGCCATCAACTCCGGAACCGTAAGTCCCCAACCTACCTATCAAGCTCATCATATTCCCCCAACATCACATCAACTAACCTCCCACTCTAGAACATCATCTTCAAAAACGGCTACTGCTCCGGCGGCCACGGTCTCTCCATCGGCTCCGTTGGAGGCCGAACCGACAACACCGTCAACGGCGTCACATTCAGCAGTTCCACCGTAACCAAATCCGTCAACGGCATCCGGGTCAAGACCATCTCCGGCGATACTGGTCTCGTCAACGGCGTCACCTACTCCGGCATTACGCTCAGCAGCATCTCCAAGTACGGAATTCTGATTGAGCAGAACTACGACGGCGGCGATTTGGACGGCACCGCCACCACAGGCGTACCCATCACAGGCTTGACGCTCAAGAACATCTCCGGTACGGGCGCTGTGTCTTCTTCTGGTTACGATGTGGTGGTTGTGTGTGGAAGCTCGACTTCGTGCACGGGTTGGACTTGGTCGGGTGTTGCGGTTACGGGAGGGAAGACCTACTCGAAATGCCAGAGTGTGCCGAGTGTGGTTGGGGCTTGCTCTTAAGTGGTGGATGGGAAGGTGTGAGGGATGCTTCGGCTTGTATATAAATGAAGGATGTGGTATTCTGGGGAGGAAGTTGCAGGATGGTTTACCTTCGAAATCGTACATATATATGTGTGTGTATATATTATTCTCAATTATAACTATAGGAATTGATTTCTTTCTCTTTCTTAATTTGTATGGGAATGGGCTCGGATAATGCGGGATAGAAGACTTTTGGATTTTTAACTCATTCTCAACATTATGCTTATTGATTGAGAAAGAAGAAGCTCTCTCGCCACTCACCTTCAGAACTTCCGAAGAACTAGAAGCAGCGGCAAGATTTTGTTAGTATCGTATAAAGAAATTCCTCCCAATATACGCAAACCCCTCTATACTTTCCACACCAACCTCTCCAACAACTTCCAAAATCCACTTCCATCACGTACTACCATTTCCAACCCCTATTTACCTTCTAACCCAATTAGCCAGCTAGCAGATGTGCGAGCTTCCCCCCACCATCGGTGTATCACCTACCTGCCCCCGAATATTAGGACAGACCAGAACTGCTCGAGGCCATAGAACTAACTATACGCTTGCAGCTTGCTGGACGCCACCATATTCCGTTAGTCGCTGAACTTCTGAAGTGCACACACACCCATGCCAATCACCAGAAGATAGATGTAAATCAAGAAGCTGGAAGGAAAGGAGGTTGAGGTTATATATAAGATCCGGTGGTAAGAGCAGAAAATGGCGATGTTCAAGTTCTCAGTCTCTTCTAGGCCAAGGATAGCACATTCGGCGAGAAGATAGTTCTAGTTCTGCGGACTCACCTTGGAGTATGTGGAACTGGGAAGTATATGCTAAACACATCCATATAAATTTCAAATTCCACCTGTCTACCCATTAAATTCCACCATCACTCCTCCTCACTCCTTCTCGCTCTTCCTCACTCTTCTTCACTCCATCTTACTTAATATATATAAACTATATCAATATATACAAATCATATCAACACACACACAAATCACATCAAAACACATAATCTTACTAACTTTTAATTCCCAATTTCTTTTTTTCTTTTTTATTATAAAGTTTTTTTCTTTCTTTTCTACATTTTCTTCTCTGAATCCATACTTACTAAAACAAAAGAAAACTTGCTTCGTGGGATAAATATGTAGCAGGGGGGAAGAAAGAAAGGAAGAACAACAGAGACTACTCCACAGCAGTTCCAGTACGGTAAGAAATCCTGACAGGTCCGGGGGGGCGCTAAAGCCGAACCCCCGGTGCGCCTGTCCAAAGAGGGGGTGGAGATACAGAGAGCGATCTAGCTCGGCGTGCGCCACTACAAACAGCGACCGAATCCAAGCTCGTTTTTTCTCTGGAGGAAAAGCGCATGTAACAGGTAAATGCAAAAGCTGACCTAGTGGTCAAGAATATATGTACAAAGAATCGAACAGGACTGCTCTGCAGCAGTGCGTAGTACCTACCCTATGGAAAATGATGATACCCGGGGTGAAAAGAGATGCCCTTACTTACCTGTTGGTGGAAGACCGCACTTGCGGAATCCGTTTGTGAGAAAAATCTGCTCCCGAATATGCGGATAAGTTTGAGGATGTGAAGTCTTACCTGACTAATTGTTATCATCGCCATCCTCAGATGAAACATAGCCACTGTCTCTGCTCTTAGCAGTATCCTTACTCTTAGCATTATCCTCCTTCCTCGCACTCCTCTCCTCCTCCTCCTTCTTCGCACTCCTCACCTCCTCCTCCCTCCTCTTACTCCCCTCCATCTCCAACAAAACCGCAAAATGGACCTTCTGATAATGCGCATCGAGGGCCCTGCGATTCGGCGACTTTCTCCCGCAAAACCTACACACGTTCGCAGCGCCCGACTCATGCATCTGGCGCACATGATTGCGGAAGGTCCGCTGCGTGGTGTAGCCCCTGCCGCAGCATTGGAACGGGCATTCGCTGGCCTTGGGCCGCTTGTTGACGCGGTCTTTGGGGTGCGTGTAGCCGAGGATGTCCATGATCTTGCGGCCTTTGCTGGGGGTGGGTGAGCTGCTGATTTTTCGGACACGAGGGGGGAGCATGCCGGCTCTGATGGAGGCGAGGGGGATCCCGGCGGGGGTGCGGGACATGATTGCTACCTGTGGGGGGAGTTGGTTGAACTGTGAATGAAGTTAATTAACTCTGAATGAAGTTGATAAAGAAGAAATTGTGAATCCTGCTCGGTCAACAAAGGGTAGTAGTTAGTAATAAAGTGAAGTAGATGAAATGCTTTGAACTGCTGATGAAAGAACATGAAAGAGAGTTTCAACGGCCCTTTTTATCCTTCAAAAAATCCATTGTTGTAGTTTCGTTAAGTCCCTGTTATTTGCTTGTTTAGATGCCCTTTGTCTTGCATCAAGCATATGCAGAACAACCCCATTGTAGATTTTGGGGGGGGATTCGCTATGGTATCTGCGAGATTGATATCCAGGACAAGGAAAAGTAGCGGGAAAAGATTATCATGGTTCGGGAGATCTAGGAGCTCTTCATCGTTCTTATACAGATTTTAAGCAAACAGAAGTTTTGTTTCGAAGGCACATGGGACTATTAACCTTAGCGGTTGAGTGTGCTCAGCACTGGTGTTCTGGGTGTGTGAAAGATTATCGTGGTTGGGGAGATGTAGGAACTCTTGGTAAATGCATCATCATTCCCATACGAATTCCAAGCTATGTAGTACCTGTTTCGAAGATGTAGAGGACTGTTAACCCTAGCGATCAAGCGTGCTCAGCATCGGTGTTCTGGTTGCACAGATGGTACAACTAGATCCGATCTTTCTTCCTACTTGGGAAGAAATACAAAAGTAGACCAGCGTTCCATAGCTATGATTTACCCCTATGTATCTACACTACGCACTGGTCCAAAAGAGATATGCAGGAGTTATCGTCGTCATCTTCATCAATGTAAAACATGCCACGTGACATACGATCCTGCTGCTTTCATGTCCCAACTTGACATATGTATGCAAACAGGGACCATAGATGGGGGGTTCGTCCAATAGTAAATGCAAGCATTGCTTGTGGGTTGCGGGACTTCACCTGCCTCGACAACTGATAACAACTGGGAAACATTTGGAAATTGAGAGATCTCAGAGAAGTTCGTTTGGCATAAGTGATGAGCTACAACAAATTATCCACAAACGACTTGATTTTTGCTCTGGAGAGTCAAGATAGGTACAAATGCATTCAGGGCTTGGCTCAAGTCGAGTTCGCAAAGCCCGTATGTTTCACGTGCCTACTAAGCACGTGGCTATCATATGATAAACCTCCAAAACAACCCCAGTACTCATACCAACCCCATTACTCATACCAACCCCATTACTCATACCAACCAAATTACTCACATCAACAAAATTACTCATACCAACAAAACCAGAAAATATACGCAAGATATACAGACCGGCGCACAAAGCCACAAAGAGCCGTATCTCAAGCCTGTTAAGTTCCCATCTTAAAGGAATCCGCTGAACAGAACGACCAAACCCTGAAAGAGGCTGACACTGACACACCAATCGTTTGATTTGAAGGAATGGTTATTCAGCCAGCGGCCTATTACAACAATGGGGAAGGATGGTGGTTGTGTAATGGAAGGATTGGAGGAGGAGAAGTTGGTGTACGAGGGAGAATGTAAAAATGGAACGTCTAGGAGAGAGGGACCGGCCGGGCTGTGAGGCTATTTTGAAATGGTGGAGTGGGAGGAGTGAGGCATGGCGCAGTATGGATGGCTTGGGAGTAAGGTTAAGGTTAATTTGGGAGAGAAGTTCTTTATTCTTAATTAATTATTTGAATCGAGAGCTTGTTCTCGACACTGTGCGACGACTGACAGTTTAGAGAGTATGCGCGCGTATCCTTTGCTCCTGTCGAATTGGTAGGAATTAATTCAGTCGCAAGAGGAAGAAGTTGTGTTTCGTTGAACGAGATCTGGATCTGCCCAGAACTTGTGCTTGCTTAAGGAGGAAAAGAGGATTTGAACGACGGCGGCTTCGCGACGAAAAGGATAATCTCCACAACTCGACTAACTTATATAAGCAAGCAGCAGTAAGGATTCACAAATCCAAGCCAGCCGCTCTTGCGTCAAAATTTGAGCTCATCTCGCGATGTCTCTGGACAGCCGCGATCAGCTCTTCATTTGATTCAGACCATTTTAGAGTTATTTGGATCGATGGTCAAGTGACAAAGTGACTATAGGAGGAAGTGAGGAAGTGAGGGAGTGGTTTCGCGGTAATTTCTTTCGTGATAATCGTGACGGGAGTTCCTCGGTTTGTTCGGTTTTCGCTAGTTTCTTGCGCAGGCAGAGTAGCCATTCGTAAAGGAGTGGTTCATTTTCTAAAGGAGTGGTTCAGGTCGAATTGAGGAGTGCCTGGCGTGGCGGGAAGGAATCGAGCAAGAAACGGCCCACACACTGGGCGTTGGTAAGCCGGAAGTGATGCGATGACAATGGATGCATTTCTAGTCTACGTAGCATGTAGCCTTACGGTAGAAGCAGAATGACTGCATTTTTCACCGACTTGCATGCCAGGCTATCAGCAATTGGGCGAAAGAAAGTTGTTCTCCGTTGCTATCCGAACAACGACTACGACAACGACTAGTCAGGCACATTTGGGAGATTTCCCCAACCGGTTAGCGCCAGGTACCGGCATGTCAAGATTTTCTTTTACCGTCTTGTCGGTCACACAGATTTCCCGCTAATCCAGGTACCAGCTTTCGCTTAGGCCCGAAGCACCTATCAAACTTCTTTCGTCTCAGCAAGATCCCTGCTAGTGTGTGGATAGCCTTGTTTCTCACGTTGAGGAATATTAGCGATGGAGATTGCGGTTGCGGTTGCGGTTGCGGTGGAGGGTGGATGGATGGGTGGATGAGTGGGTGGATGGATGGGTGGATGGGTGGATGAGTGGATGAGTGGAGGATGGACTGGATGGAAGCAGTGGAAGGTGGATGTTTGCTTCGTACACTAGGTGAGAAGAGGGTGTGTGTGAAAGAGCGAGAAAAGGGACGATGGATGGCCAACAGCCAACAGCCAACAGCCAACAGCCAACAGCCAACAGCCAACAGCCAGCGGCCAGCGGCCTTCAACCAACCACCAGATGAAACGCACGCGACACTTCCGACGATACTGACCTTATAGCCTAAGAAGCCCAAACCCAAGCCAAAGCCAGAAACCTCACGGTCCAAACCCCCAGACCCTTAAGGTTTTGCGGAGATTGTTCTTCGTTCATCCCATTGACACACTCCACGTAGAACTCGACCACCTTCTTCCTTGCCGTTTTTCATCGACTAAGCAGCAATATGCAGTTTATTAACAATTATTTGCAAAGGCTCCATCTCATTTGCTCGCTTCCACCCTTTGGTGCTGCCCAGTCTTCTTCCTATGCCGGCGAGGGCTAATATCCCAGCAGATTGACCATTTACTGTAGCTATCTCCACTCCAAGACTCCAAGCAGCCCCCCCAGTCAGCCCAGAAATGAAAGCGCAACCGGGCTCGACGGGTAAATCTCTCCAATCACAATGCACTGAAACCGCCAAATTGGTGAGCTGACCCACTTAACAACTTACTCGCCAACCCAAACGTCCCCAAACATCCCCAAGATATCTTCATCATCTCCCCCAACCTTTTCCTTGAACTCTCACTCTTTTGGTACACAACTTCTCTCACGCACCCTCGCATTCATCCTATTCCCAAGAAACCATCCAAGACTTCGTTGGCAAAGTCTACACTACTACAATATACATTTCTACATCGTACATCACAATAGACTCAATACTCACTCAATACTTTGCGCAAGTCCGTTTTGTATTCACCCATCCACTCACTCACCCACCCATCCATCTCATTATTCGAAATTGCCATATTGTGCCAAAGCGCATCACCATTTCGAAACACCCAGACACCGTCCGCACGCTTTGATATAACTTCTGTTGTATATTTATTCCTCTTGTCGAGATACCTATCAACAAGTCGATTCATTATCTACATCGTCTCCGATCTTGGGATCCTTTCCACAAGCTCAATCGTCGCATTCAGTTTACTGTCGATATCTACAAGCCTTTCGCAGGACCTTTATAAACTACATTCAAGATGCATTTCCGCGGTCTTTCAGCATTGCTCCTTTCCCTCTTCGTCGCATTCGTCTGCGCGCAAGCCGATACCTCTACGACTACTTTCACCTCAACAGCTACCTCTACCCGTACCATTACTGTGTCAGAAGTTGTCGCCTCCGTCACATCTACCTACTCGACATATAACAGCTCTGTCATTGCCCCAACCTCAGTAGGCACGACTGTTGCGACTGGCACAGGAAAAGTTCCCGGATACACCTCAGCATCATCAGCTGTTCCTTCGAATTTCGCAAACGCAGCACCAGCAGTTCAAGCCGGTGGAATTGGCGCAATGGGATTGTTTATTATGGCTGCTGTAGCTATGTTGTAAAACATGCGGGGTTATGGTTACCACATTCCTGTCAGGTATGTTGGAATGCAATACGCCTCATCTCTTCTCTACGCCACGAAATCTTCGATGCGACATCCTTACACCTTCATACCCTGAACCTTCAAACCTTTCGCACTTTTCGCATTTCTACATTTTATAAAACTTCACGACTCTACATTTTAAGGCTTGACGATACTTCTTTTTTTCTCATCTTCGCGCCGCTTATTTACGTTTTTCTACGATTTTACACCCCATTAACGACACAAGATATACCCCCGACATACTTTGATTCGTTACCAGGAGTTTTGGACCTCCCTTTATTCCACCAGAACCTCTCGATTCTCTCAACACGCATACAGGCAAGCTCTCTCTACTCACGACAAGCTTGTTAGGATCGACGTTTACTTGCATGATGGTGGACATTGTTGGATGGATTGGATTGGATTGAGTTTTTTTAGATATTTTATTTTACGGATGGAGTGATTGGGTATGGAAAATATTACAATAAAAACCTACCTCTTATGTTATATACTCGCCGCGGATCGGCTTGAGGGTATCGAAGAGATAGATTCTTTCTCGATTGGAATTACTTTTTGGGTTGTGCATAGTATTGGTGGATTCGAGGTTTTTTGAGAGGATAGGGGGAGAGAGGGGAGAGGACTTGAAGTGTGTTTGAAAATATTCAGATTTACCAAGGATTCTTTGTTTGCTGTTTTTGAGTGAGTGCTTGTGAGGTGGGTGATACTATGATGCATATGTGAATATACACGCAAGTCGGTCAGGAGGATAGTCATGCATTTACACCTCGTAAGTCATACCGCATAGTAGATCCTCTCTCCCGATATGATTTAGCCATCCACTCACTCCATCCACCGATCTTGCTTGCATTCGACTTCACCGGCGAAAAATTTCGCTCTCTATATCTCCTCCTCCTGGTAAATGTATACTATGCCTGTTTAAGTTGTAACAAATTCCACCTCCATTCTGTTTTATCGTACGCCCTTCCTTTTCGTCAATTACTTACTCACATACTCATCCATTCACCCTTACCAAATAATACATCTTATTGCTTCCCAGCGCTGTATGTATAACTTCTCGACGTCTAGATTTTCACTTGTTGGCGCTCTCTATGCTTGGTTAGTAGGCGGGTGTGGGGGGTGAGTGTATGGCTGCTTCTATCGTTTTGAGTTGTGGGGGAGAGAAGGGGATGTTGGATTTGAAGAGGGTTAGATTTGAAGATTTACACATAGGATGATAATAGCTTGTACACAAGAAGTGATATCTCTAGTTATCGTCTTCTCGACTTGTGTTTGGTTCGGTGCTGGCTGGCTGGATGGAGGAGAAGGTAATCAGCACCGAGCTCAGCATGTCCTCATGCCGTGTGGTTTTTCCGTGTTCATAGGTATGCTTTGAGGGGATTTCCTCTGCCATAGACGACTGTGTTTGTTCTTGGGGGTTTTGGGAGAGGTTGTATTGCTTTGTTGGTTGGTGTGTGGAGTTATGTATGGAGACTGAGAGTATGTACCTTGAATGTAGGTTGTGAGGGAGCTACTGAGTAGAGGTGAGGGAAATGGAAGTTGAGAAAAGCATTGAATCATTGGTAGTCGAAAGTATCGCTATGGGTTGAACAGCAATATCAGTTGCCAATTCAATATATCCTAATACAAGAACAAGAGATGAAGATCGTTACATCGACTTCAACTTCCATGAAAAAGTGAGAGTGAGCAAATAACTGTGCTTACTAGCAACAATGAGGTCCAAAGTCCATACTTACTGACCCATACCGAGTCATACCAAGAAAACGCAAGCTTTCGCCAACCCCAGACAAGCTTTCCAACGCTCTCATCCACCTTCATCGTCACTCCCGAGTCCAGCCACACATACCGCGCAAACGAACGAAAGATCACCATCCTTTTGCACATAAAAATGCTAAAAAAGCAATACATCCGCGCGGACACGAATTTCAGGGTCTTGGCGACCCCTTGGCACACGCAATATAGCATGGGGAAATATTCTCGCTTCCCAGTTTTCCATGCAGCAGTTGAGATTTTAGTATCGCGCTATGCTGACGTCATCTTGCGCAGCCAATCAGAGGTGGAGAATTCTCGATGAAATCGCTATTTTGTTTGGCGCTGGTATCAAGGGATCAAGCAAGAATAGGAACGGGAACAAGAACTTGTATTTGGAAATTACTTGGAGGTACGTACGGTTTCAGCTGGCTGTTGGGCTGGGAGATGGGCTATTAAAGTTTGATATCTTCTCGACAAGACAAGACTTTCGTTCAGCTTCAGTAGCGACGAACTTTCTTCTTCTCTTTTCTCGAGCCTTTATTTGGCTGGGTTCCCCTCTGCTGTTGTGCTGTGCCCTTCTCCCCCAGCCACAGATCTAGTCGGATCTTAATTAATCTTCACCCATCTCATATCACTCACCCACCCAAGATGGGTCTCTTCACTCGTCGCCAAAACGACGCCAATGTCGCTCCTCCTGCCAATGCCACCACCACTAGGCATGAGCGCCGCCACAAAGAACCACTCATCCTTCCCATGAACAAGCGCCCTAGCTTTGGTCAATGGCTCAAAGTCACCTGGCTCGATATCCTTACCATGGCTGCTATGGGCGCCATCGGTCTCGGTGTATACGAAGCTCATCCAGCTCCGTCCAGATCTTTCCCTGTCTATTTCCAAGACGGAGGTATGTGTTGAACCTCAATCGTGACACTCAGCAAGAACATCGCTAATGCTGATCTCTTCACAGAAATCGTCTACCCCCAGTTCGCATACCCTCTTCGTAACGAGATTGTTCCCATCTGGGCTGCAGCTCTTCTAGCCGCATTGGTTCCCATCGCTGTTTTCTTGATTTGCCAGATCAGAATCCGATCCTTCTGGGACGTCAACAATGCAGTTATCGGTCTCCTCTACTCCCTAATCACCGCCGCAGTCTGTAAGTCATCACCACCAACCCCCACCCCTCTCAATCAACCAACTAACACCCCCCCAGTCCAAGTCTTCCTCAAATGGCTCATCGGCGGTCTCCGCCCGCACTTCCTCACCGTCTGCAAGCCAAACATCCCAGTAACAACCTCCCAAGAAACCGGCAACGGCCTCAACTTCATCATGTATGACCGGTCCATCTGCACCGGCGACCCCGACGAAATCGACGACTCCCTGGAATCCTTCCCGTCCGGACACTCCACCGCCGCCTTCGCCGGCTTCGTCTTCCTGTACCTGTACCTCAACGCCAAGCTGAAGGTCTGGTCCAACTACCACCCGGCGATGTGGAAACTGATCGCTACCTACGCGCCGATTCTGGGTGCTACGCTCATCGCCGGTGCGTTGACGATCGATGAGTATCATAACTGGTATGAT
Organism: Rutstroemia sp. NJR-2017a BVV2; assembly: GCA_002946415.1. Lineage (NCBI taxonomy): Eukaryota > Fungi > Ascomycota > Leotiomycetes > Helotiales > Rutstroemiaceae > Rutstroemia > Rutstroemia sp. NJR-2017a BVV2. The sequence goes on along the minus strand of NJPS01000010.1, from coordinate 1,499,849 downwards.
TGTCTTGCCGGAGCGATTATCGGGACGGTGATGGCGTTTTCGGGGTACAGGATGGTGTATGCGAGTATTTGGGATTGGCGCACGAACCATATTCCTTTGAACCGATCTGTGCCATTCCCGGGTGCGGGTGCGAGTGCGGAGTTGGAGGATGCGACGTTTACGAGACAGGTGGGATGGGGGACTGGTGCTGGATATGGACATGGGTATGGGAAGGAGGGCGTGGTGCAGGGGGGGGATGTGAGGGGTCATGGGGCGGGGATTGGGAGGAAGCCGGTTGCGGGGTCTGGGGCCGGGAGGTATAGGAATTCGGAAGATATTGTTTGAGGGAGTGAGATATGTGGAGATGGGGATGGATATGGCCATCAACAGGGTGAGGTGGAGGATTGGAAAGGGAGATGAATATCACATTGCATGGCGCTGGATTGGATTGGCATGACGAGTATGGATGATACCTACATTGGTTTCTTGTTTTCCTTCGATGAACTTAATACCTTGCGCTGCAATACTTCGCATACCTAGTTTTTTATTAATGACATTACGAATGGATAATTTACAAACAATTTCTCACACACTCTTCCATCCTTCGTGTTATGTTCACTCCTTCTCAGTTCCATCATGACCACCGCCTTTCGCTTCCATTTCATATCTCCCTCCCCGTCTAAAGCTTCCATCTTCGAACTGTTGATACTCATACGTACTCATCCACTCCCTTATAGTTACCCAAACAAACTAGGACGCACGCATGCAAACACTTCTGCTGTAACTTGCACTTCTTCTCTCGATCACACACACACACACACACACATCCAGCTACCCATTCACTACCATCCTCACCGTTACCTATACCCATCTATACCTACGCACAAACATAACTCCTTACCCTTCCCTCTGACTCATAGTCACTTTATTCTCGTCCCTCGACTACAAGTTTTCTACTGTCTACTACCTACATATGTTTATGTTTCCTGATATGTGGATAGAAATGCATAAAGGAATGTATATATATGAGAATATAACGATATGATATTTGAATGGATAATCAAAACACTTCACTTCACTTCACTTCACTTCACTTCACTTCACTTCGCCAATTATCCATCTCCTCCTTTCCTTTCCTTTCCTTTCCTTTCCTTTCCTTTCCTTTCCTTTCCTTTCCTTTCCTTTCCTTTCCTTTCCTTTCCTTTCCTTTCCTTTCCTTTCCTTTCCTTTCCTTTCCTATCCCGTTCCACGCTATCCAAATCCACGATCTCTCCAAGTGTAACCAACCCAGAGTTTTAAATTCCTCTCCTCTTCGTAACACACAAATTCATAGTGTGATTACTATTTCTCGAAGCTCTCTACCAGATATCGAATCCGTTTCATATATACACTTCAACCAAGTCCGAGATATCACCGCTCTTTTATTCTGCAAGTGGAGATTCTATTCTATATATAGCTTTCTTGGATCCTGAGTGAGTGATAGTTCTCCGATTCACCATTTATAATCATACTTACATCAGGGAGTGAGATCCCAGAGCTGACTCTAGCAGTGCTGGCTCACAAGATACAGGAAAGGATGTACGTGGTTCATGCGTAAAACAATGCCACAGAACTGATATGTTGTGCCTCACAAGCAAATTCTTCAGCTGGAAGAAGACAGCAAAGGACACAATACGATATAATAAAACACAATATTCATTCATCCGTCCTCACCCATTCACTTACTAGAAACACTATTCAACCTCTGACCGCCCTTCCCCAACCCCAACCCCAACTCCATCCCCCTCCCTCTGTCCCTCCTCTCCCCCCACCTCCCCCTCCCCCACAACCCCCAACAAGCACTCTTCGACGTCACCACCCACACAACCGTATTCCACACCCCCTGCAGCGAAAACGCCATCCCCGCCGCATAATTCATCGCGAAATTCACCCCCGCCCCCGGATGCGCCACCTGCCAGATGCGATTCACACTCGCGGGGACCCAGGTAAGGATCATGGCGAAGAAGAACAAGATCGCGACGCGCGCGTACAGCCAGGCTTCGGCGTTGGGTTCGGCGGCTGCGAGGCTGCGGGAGAGGCTGCGGATACGGAGGGGGTGGGCGGGGAGCTGAGATGCAGCAGGAGGAGGAGAGGCGTGGATGGCGATTGTGTAGGGATTAGTGGGATTCGAATTGGAGGGGTGAGAGAGAGAGGGTGAAGAAGGGGGAATAGTGTTGGATTGCAGGTTGGTGCGGGATTCGTATGTGATTTCGATTTCGGTGATGACGGTGTTGGCGAAGGGGGATTCGTTGAGGGGGTTCAGAAAGCCGTTGAGGTGTTCGCGTTTAGACCAGATGACGCGGCCGGCCATGAAGTAGACGACGGAGGCGAAGAGGATGGAGATCCTTTGGTGGTGGGTGTTAGTGAGTGGGCTGGGAATGTCTATATAGATAGATATATGATCTGCTTACCAGACTATCCCATATAAAAACACAAACCGCATCCAATCCCATTTCTCAGTGATCCAGCACCAGATAATAGCGGGACCGTACACATGCCCTAGCTCTTTCGTAGAAATAAACAGAAATATCAGCGCCGGCACAAACGACAACCCGTAACAAGCAAGCAAATACCACACATCCAACCTCCTTAACTGATCCGTCGTGTACCCACGGAAAAAGACCAGATAAACATTAATCGCCATACAGAACGACCAGTAGCAATCCACACCCCGGAACATCTGCACCAAAAACCCCTGAAACTGACACAAGCCCGAGACTGGGCCTGTCGTCGACGAACTCGGGCCGAGCTCGGATATCAGACAGGAGACGCTGGCACCGAGATTGCCCCATGAGGCGAAGAAGATGAGCCGGTTGATGGGTTTGTTGAAGGAGGGGGAGAAGAAGAATGTGCAGATTATGAACAGAGTGCCGATGATGGAAGCTGCTGAAGTCACCCTCTCGCTGGTTTCGAGGATATGGGTTTGGTGAGGGGTTAGAGACATTCTTGCTTGCTTGCGCACACTCTCTGTTAACAACAAAATTCACAACGACAAACGTCGTCCCTATCATATGACAGGCAGGTCCAGAAAGCGCAGGTAAATTTCATTTATTCGTGAACTTTCAAAAATAAAGTTCATGCAAAAGACTGTTCGTTGACTGCATAGATAACAAATTCCACATGCGTGCCACGCTCTCGTAAAGGGAGCCAAGATCAGCAAATGCATGAAGTTGTTCGATAGAAACGCCTTTAACGACGTCTTGTAGACCAGGTAACGATTTAGGGAGGTCCGAAAAAAGTTCTCCATGCAAGCAGGAAATAAATTGCAACATATGGTAGGATTTTGGCGCGGTAATGTAACCTTAGCCATGAAGTTATGCGGTACAGCAAGCTCTAGCAATTTCTGAAGGATTATTTTATAGGTAGCAGTAACGACCCTCCCTTAGAGAAAGGTACACTCAGTCTACGTAAATCCTCTGTTTGGGCGGTTGAGTAGAACTGTGGGCTTACTTAGGCCCCGAGAATCAATTGTGGTGGACAGTGTCGTTTCCGGCAGCGTGAACATGATGATGCAGAGGCAACAATGTGTTAAGATGTTGTACCATACTCCAATTAATCTGCCGCGGAAAACTTCAGCTGTACCCAAATGCGCCGAGAGGGCAGGAAATTAGCAAGGCTTTCCAGAACACGACCACATTCTCAAGTCGGACCGTAGTCATCTAAAAGCGTGGACAACTAACGACGGCGTGGTACACTGCGCCTAAGAGGCGTAACACCTTGACTGATCCATCAGTTGCTGATTTGGGTCGAAGACGAGCCATGGCGTTTCTCATGAGTGTGCATATGAAGCTGTGCCTTTTCCCCGCATCCACTGTCTGCCCAATGGTGTCACTGTGGAAATTTACACGAGTAGTTACACAGAACATCATTCCCAATTTCGGGAGAATGCATGAGCAACAACGAAGGATTGCGGTCCATGCTTAAGGGGTAAGATCAGAGATTGAAAAACATCATCTAATCAACGGAAGATAATAAAAATGTATTCCATGCATCTACTGCCGGTGCCACGTTTGTACTTCCACTAAACCTCTTCACTTGGGCGGGGTCACGTTGTCAGACGGATATAGTCAACCCGGTGAGGCGGCCGCGCCGCACGTTGCGCCGTCAGAAAGCATTTTTACGAGTTTTGGAGGGCAATGAACGGTAGACTCAATATTTTCTGAGCCTTGAACTAAGAAATAAGAACTTGTTCATCCCCTGGGACGTCATGTCTCCCAAGCCAGCCAAGGTCAAGATTAGTGTCCATACAACGAAGCACTAACGATAAGTGATCTTGGAGCAATGTCAGAAAAACCAGTAACCCCGCGGCCACAGCAGAATGTGTTTGCGAAAATTTCTGTTTTGCTGTTTCCCCGTGGCTTTTCCTCGCGTCTTGGCCGTTTTCGATCTTATAACTCATCGGCACCCTCACTCGTCGTCAGCCTGAACGATTCGTCTACTCCACTTCTCGACAGCAACGACGAACAGAGTAGTATTCTGTCATTTAGTACTAGATTACCATCTGCTTGCTCTTCCTCGGTGACGTTGTGCGCCGCGACTTCGCGCCCTGTGTCTAGCAGTGTGGTAGAGAATGGATGTAGTGCAATTCAAGGTAGACACTGGCCTCAAGACCCGTGGAGAGGAGGATTCGGAGCACAGGCGGATCACTGGAAGAGAGATCCATGGAGAGGCGGGTTTGGACCGAGTATTGGATGGAACGTCAATCCGGGATGTGGAATGTGAAGGACTTATCCCTGGGTGACGTGGGAGTCGACTACCTTCTCGTTAAACGTTCCTACAGCCAGCCAAGATGGAGTTTCTTGGCTGCTTGATGCGCTAGAAAAATCTGAGTTCTTCATACCTATCAAAGAGCTTGTCCAGTCAATGAGGTAGATTAAGTCTTGGAACCGTTAAGAATCTTGGATCCTGCGTAGTCAAACACCACTCTCTCGAACTAGAAAATGATGCCAAGGCAGAACGTTTCGTGAGCCAAGTTTCTCAGTAGAAGAATATGTGCGATGCCGTAAAGCCTGTAACTACTGCAGGCTCCGTGATACTGTGAATAACTTCTCTCAGATGTTTCTTGTTGAGATTGGTATGGGGTAGACAACACAGAAGCCATGACCCATCCCAGAGCACTGCATAGACTATGTGCCAGAAATAGTGCCAGCCTTTGCGTCGGCGACATCAAAATGTTTGTAGAGTCTCGCGTGACCAACCTCGATTACTTCGTTTGAACGCGAGGATTAAGCGGAAGCACTTTCTCAGCATCCTGAAGGGTGCATACTGAGCATGTATCCAGTGGACAAAAATGACAGGAAGAAGCATCGTGGAAGAGCCTGTAGTTGCACAGTAATTCTACTGCTTGATTGAAAGTATTCGTTTCGAGTAAGTTATGTGAGGGAGCCTTTGCAATTCCTCGACCCCGCGTTGGCGAACAGCCTCAGCAATGAGAAACATGGACATATTGATGTTCATGAGATGTGTCAGCGATAGATCATTGATCAAGAAGAAAAGGCCCTAGACGAATAGACTTCGCGTGAGGCGTTGCGACAGTTTATTGATGAATGGCTTGAAATCTCTCGAAGTCTTGCTGTTGCTCTTGTTTTAATTTGAGGAAGTCGTAAGTAATGATGTTCGGGATTCTCGGAGATCTTTCGGTCTTCTTGCATTCACCATCCATGTTAGTCGTAGCTCATCAGTAGCTTCTTGTAGCAGTCGTAAATTCCACCGAGCATTCTATCAAGATCATCTCAAATTGCACGATCTTTTTGTTCGTCGTCTTGCGCATCTTTTCATACAGGCACAGGTTCTAGTGAAAGGTGGCTCATCTCAGCAAGGCTGACATCACTGGCTAGGGCAGCCCTGTGAATGGTTTTACTGCGTTCGCTCCTTCCCGTATAGTGCGAATTGTTGCTGGGTTCACGAAATGCCATTTCACAGTTGAAAGTCACTGCAGCATTGCTATTATGAAAGCAATAAGCTTAACGCTCATTTGAAGCGTAGCATGTGCAATGGTATTTCTATACGTTTACAGGAACAGGATGCCTATCACAGATTCATGGCCCTCCTGAGCTTAATGAACGCAGCAGGATTTGGCTGGCCAGAGGGACCATGGTCATCGAAGTCATCGCCAGGAAGCTATCATCCCTCCCAAGATGAAAACAACAACGAAAAACAGAATACGGCAGCCTCACCCACTCAGACCTCTCCTTATTGATGAGCATGCTCGGCTTCTGGCGGGGAGAAGTGGTAACTGTGTCGGCTTGTCAAGACAATGTTAAGTTGCCGAACAGGAAGTCGCGATGCATCTGATATGTTTCATCTATCACGAATCCGTCATATCCAGCGGTTGACTGAACTTTAATTCGTTCTTTCTTGGGCGGTACGTTAATGAGAATTTGATTTAAAGCCGAGAATATTACCGTACGTCGATTGTTGACATTAACAACGTCTGTTGAAACGCCCTTCTCGTACATTTCCTAGCCATTATCCTCACCATGGCGTCTGGATTACTCGTGTCTCTCGTTGCCGCCTTTCAGGCAAGTCTTGCAGTCCTTCTGGTCATTTTCTACGGTGCTCTCGCAGTATGGATGAAATTGCTTGACAGTCCGTCAGCGAAAATGTTCTCCAAAGTCTCGGTCAAGATATTCCTTCCGGCTCTGGAATTTGCGAAGATTGGTAAACAATTACATGCGGGTCACGGCCATCGGTACAATGTCATTTTGATATGGGGATGCATCACTCACACCATTCTATTCTTGATCGGTGCTGCGTCTCACTACTTGCTCGGTATGCCGGATTGGATTACAGCAACCATAATGTTTAACAACACGACAAGCTACCCACTACTTTTAATCCAAGCCCTAGACCAGACCGGCCTATTGGACACACTAATCACCACCGGCAAAGGTACAGATGACGATCCGATTGAGCAAGCAAAATCGTACTTCCTGGTGTACTCAGTCCTTTCCAGTTGCTTAACTTTCGCCATTGGCCCAAGACTCATGGATACAGAACTGCCCCATGAACAGCCACAAGATGAAGATCTCCTAGCTGCACTGGAACAATTAGAACAGGAAGGAGATGAGGAGGCATCCGTTACTGTTGTGACAAATGGTTTACTGTCGCCAAATGAACACACCAGCTTACTGTCACCCGTCTTTCGTCGACCATCTGCAATATCACAAAGATCGACATCTTTCTTCCCGTCAAGACGAGAATCCGCTTCTCTTCCGGCCCGTGATCCAATCGTATATGACCGCCGTCCTTCCCTTGTCAGCAGGGGACGATGGTTCGGGCTCAGTGATCGAGTCCGTTGGTGGTTACTCTTCTTCTACGACTTTCTGAATGCTCCTTTACTTGGAGCCGTCGCAGGTGCGATCGTAGGCTTATCGCCTACTCTGCATCGCTGGTTCTTCAATCAAACTGTGAGTGGTGGTATCTTTACAGCTTGGCTCACAGCTTCGTTGGAAAATGTGGGAGTACTCTTCGTATCTTTACCGGTCGTTGGGGCAGGAGTTTCACTTTATACGGCCATGCAAAAGACACAAAAGGACATCAAGGGCAAGGGAAAAGCGATCCAGGGCACGCCATATTTGACTACCTTGTTTGTTCTTGTTGTCAGACTTGTGATTGCGCCAATAGTCTCCACCGGGGCGATCTACTACTTGGCCAAGAACACTACTTGGATTGGCCACGATCCCATCTTGTGGTTCTCCATGATGTTCATGCCAGTGGGGCCTTCGGCTGTGAAGCTCATTACAATGGTAGAAGTCAGTGACGCCAGTGAGGAGGATCAGCACAAAATCGCGAAGTTACTGGCGGTAAGTACTGCCCCAAACAAATCTAACCAGCTGACTGACATTTTTTTCATGGCAGATATCGTATACCATTTCTCCAGTGTTGGCATTTGCGGTTGTTGGGAGTTTGAGGGCGTGCGAAGCAGCCCTGCATTGAGCTGTGTCAAATTGTCCAAGGAGGAAAGGAGATCGTGGATGACGTACAGATTGGTTTTTGGGAATGTCTGCCTTGATGGTTGTTCGAAACAGAAACGCGAATTTTTGGAATGAGCTGAAAGGTGCCTACCACTAATAGAGCCCCAATGCGCATTCGCTTCCTGCCTGTACACTATCAAATTCTTATCTACCTGTTGCCAGAGTTCGTACTGCTCCCGCGAATCATATCTTGTCCTGGGCATGGTGTCCATGTACCATCATTCTGCTGTGCCGCGCAACAATGTAGAAGTAACCGGATATGCGTTCTCAACCCCCGGATGCCTTTTTGGCAAAATGCGAAATATGCAGGAGTTCCCACCGCGCTGTAAAAATGCAGCTGAAAGTTTCAAGAAGAGTCTTGTCGCAATGTTTCTTTGGCTGTTGTTGCAAACTCTACTTCTTAAAAGTGCGGCTGACAGCTCTGTGTGGCCCACCCTGCGGCCACCATCCATGAAATATCGCCCTGATCTTGCTGCTCAGCTTTGATGTGTGACATTCTTGATAAGAAGTGTGTGGTGTGGTACATCTACTCCTGTTGGTGTTTCCTACCGCAACGTGCAAGCGTGGCTTTTCTCTATTTGAGCGAATAACTTCACAAAATGATAAGAATACTGTGCTATCTTCCACCCAAGACGCTAGGACAACGAAAGAGATAACCGACTGTTCACGGCGGGGTTTACGATGAAATCTCCAGCTTGGGACGCTTTCGACTGCTTTAACATCACTTCCCGAAAATCTTCAATCCCCATCACTTGCCTCCACGGTGAATGTTTCAAGACTATCGGCAAGAAACAATGGAAAACCCTCTTCTACAAACTCCGCTCCGTGGAACGCGGAGCCCCATACGAAGCATTCAGAGAGCTCGAAGACATAGCAAGGCTTTGTTTGTGTAAAAGCTGCCAAGTCCACCCTCATCGACAAACTGCGTTAATGGATGTATGGCGACCGGATCTGGATCTTGTGATCTTGACGTATGTGAACGAAAGCAAGGAGAAGGCGGATAAGCTACTTTCCCGGGCTAAGAAAGCCGAAGCCAAAGTCTCTGCTCTCGAAACACGCGAAACAGACTTGGAGGTGAAGGTTCGGAACCTGAACATCGAGACCGAGATTTATCAGAGAGAAGAGGACGAAGCAGATAAAACTCGTCAGGAACTCGAGGAGGAGATTGAGGAATCGAAGACTGAAATCAACTCGCTGCGTCAGTTTTCAAAGGAGAAAAAGGAAAAATCGCGTCAAACGTTGAACAAGTACAAAAGCCAACTGGAACGGGCAGAGACTCAGCTCAGCGAACATATCGAGAGCCACAGGCAAGAGATCATTGATTTGAAGTGCAAGTTCATTCACGAGCAGCGTGAAAGGATCATAAGTCATGCCACTGAGACGAACCGCTTGATTGACGACAACGAAAGAGCCATCGAGGAACTTAAGACGAAATTCGTTCGGGAGCAGAACCAATGGGCAGATCAGTTGATAGCATTGGCCAATTCGAGAAAGACGGAAATCGAAAAACAAACAGCATCTTCTTCCGGTCAACAAGCGGATATGAGTCCTTCGTCGTCAAGTTCTCACGCTTCCAGCAGCAGCCCCGAGCGCTACCCTGATGATGCGGATAGTTCTGAGTGGGAGACTGACACGTCAGACGAATCTGGTAAGCTTGAGAATGGATGCAACTATACATGGAATGACACTGAGAACGATGCCGAAACAGTTTGCACACCTAGCAGCTCTGAAACCGACTCGACAACCTAGGCATAGGTTTGTTAATCGACGACTCTCGCCGCTATTGACTTAGATTTGGGCAAGAGCATGGCGAGACTGAAGCTTTGGTTTTCTTGCATGCTACAATCGTGCTGCTGGCCACGGCCCTGTTGGCTGTTGGAGGCTCACTTTTCCTTGCAGATACGGATGATGCTGTAGTGGTATGGAGATTGCTTTGTGATTTTGGACGATGCTTGGGATGTTCTGGCTCTGTTAGGTTTCTTGACTGTATTTTGGTTCCTTTTCCTATCAATATCTGTCATTCTAATGTTCTGATTGCGATTAGGAGGGCGTTGCAAAGAATTGATTCGGTCAAACAGTGCTCGTTCATGTGTATGTGTTGATCAATATCATGTCCGTATTTGAGAACTCGATTTGGAACCTTGCAACTGCTGCATAATGTATGACGTAACGACAAGTGAGGCCTATCTTCTCTGGACGACGACAATGTTTGTGCGAGGATTCTATCGTCGAGGCATCAGCCATCCACGACGATATACCAGGATAAATTGACTCACGTCCATCATATCTTTGCGGCTGATAATCTCGTCGTCGTTACTTTAAGCGGCTCGGGTTCGCAGCATCTCCAAGGCTTCATTATTCGTCAGCCATCAATGTCCTTCCCAACTAAGTTCGCCGAAGTTCATTGAAGGCATCTGTCGCACACGTCACGGGGTGTCATATCTTTCATTAGCCTATCCTATCTCCAAAAAGTGCAGCGGACAAGACGCCCCATTTACCCCGCACTACTTACTATCAGTGAATTTTGCTTGAGAAGGCAAAACTTCCATTTCAGGATTTAATCCTAATCTCCGTGTTTATACCCGTAGTGAAAGAACGATCTGCGTGTAAAAAGTATAAGAACGTGGTCTTTCGCTCTTCAAACTTCTTTCATCCCACCACCCAAGTCTCCCCCTTTACTTTTCCAAGAGCGGCCTTGAAAGCAAACATAAGCCACAATGCCAAACCAAATGAAATATGTCAACCTAGGCGAGTCCGGTCTCAGAGTCTCCCGCATCTGCGTCGGATGTATGTCCTTCGGTGACCGCACCACACGCTTCAAGTGGTGTATCGAAGAAGAGGAGGCCCTCCCCGTCATCGAAGCCTGTTACAAAGCGGGCATGAACTTCTTTGACACAGCCAACGTCTACAGCAATGGAGTTTCCGAAGAGATTCTCGGAAAAGCCATTCGTAAATTCAACTTACCACGCGAGAATCTCGTCATTGCGACAAAAGTCTTCGCCGTCTTGGGAAAGAAGACTGCTGATGGATGGGAAAACCCTTTTGAAATGAGTCGGGACGAGAAAGATGCGAGCGGGTATATTAACTGCTATGGGTTGAGTCGGAAACACATCTTTGATAGTGTTGATGCGAGCTTGAAGCGTTTGGGCTTGGACTATATCGACTTGTTGCAGATTCATCGGTTTGATAACAACACTCCAATTAAAGAGACGATGAAAGCTTTGCATGATATTGTGCAGACTGGGAAAGTAAGGTACATTGGTGCCTCGAGCATGTGGGCGCATCAATTGTTGGAGATGCAATACACAGCCCGGATGAATGGCTGGACCGAGTTCATTAGTATGCAGAATTTGCACAATGCGATGTACAGGGAAGAGGAAAAGGAGATGGTGCCGAGTCTGAAGAAGTTTGGTATGGGCATGATTCCATGGAGTCCGATCGCTATGGGGTTTTTGGCTAGACCACATACTGCATTCACAGAAAGTGAGAGAGGTTCTGAGATGAATGGAAAGTTGATGGGATATGATATAGAGGAGGCGGATATCAAGATTAATGAGAGAATTGGAGAGATTGCAAAGGAGCGAGGAGTCAGCATGGCGGTTGTGGCGATTGCCTGGAGCTTGAGCAAGGACTTTATGACTTCACCAATCATTGGCATGTCCAAGGTCGAGAGAGTTCAAGAAGCAGTTGATGCTGTGAACTTCGAGCTCAGTAAAGAGGAGATAGAGAGCATCGATAAGTTATACCGACCAAAGAATACTGCTGGTTTCTCATAGATAAATCGAGCACCTGGTTAGCAAAGAAGATCAATTCATCATTTCTCACACCAATACACCCAAACCAACATATAGGATCTGCAGCACGCTGTTTATGTTGGCTGCACCTGCTGCACAGTATAAAATAGGAGTACAATAAAGTTGCATAAAAGAAATGTTTACCTAAGAATGTGTGGGAAATCGAGAGAACCTGTTGGTTGTCGCTATGTAACTTACTTTTTACTACAAACAATATGCAGCCGAACTTAACATTGCGGCACGAAACAAAGAAACTGAAAAACAGACGGCCGTCTACAGTCTTCCACTCATCTGTGAAATAGGTATCAAATTGATCTCAATAGCAAACTGCGACCCAAGAAGCTTGTCGCATATGGCGATCTAGAAGTAATCACATACGCCATAACCTTGGCGCCAAAATCAGACCCTGCATAGAATCATCCTGAAAGCACTTAACTTCCGCCCGTAATGTCCGCAATCGTCCCTAGCTTCCTCCCAACCTGGGTAGCAGCACCGGATCGTCCCGCAACTGTCCTTCCTGCACTGGGGGCTGCCACCTGCCTGTTCACATTGAATGGCGAATTCTCGGCAGCCGTATATGCGTCGAACGAGAATAAGGAATAAAAGTATAGCCCAAAGAAAGTGATCAAATGGCGCTTGAAACGGTCGAAGCTGAAGTTTCTCGTAATACTTGATGCAGTTGAGGGCGATGATCCGCCAAGTGTACGGCCTGTGGAGGAATAAACGGGTTGGGCGGGGCCAGCAAGCTTCACAGCATTCTCAATGGCCGTCGTGAGTCTGCGAGCATCTGCGCCTTGGATAGTTTCGATGACCGTGCCGGATTTGAAGATGAGGAAGGTTGGCATCCTGAACAAGTTGCGTGAGTAAGTGGCAAACATATCCGAGAAGAATCAGCTTACGCTCTAACTCCATATCGTTGCGCAATAGACTGCTGATTGTCAACATTTATTCTCGTGAAGGTAACACGGTTCGGCTTCGAGTGCTTCGCAGCCAAAGATTCGTAGGTTGGCGCAATAGCCTTGCATGGCCCGCACCAATCCGCATAGACTGCAAGAGGTGATGGTCAGTAATGTGCGACGGCGCGGCGGGAGCTCAGAGAATGGGCAAACATACAATCCGATACGACAATTGTTGATGAGCCCAGCAGCTTGCTAAACTGCATAGGAGAATCTATATGAACTGAAGTAGACATGGTGCTGAATTGTCTATTGGTGATTTGTGAAGTCCAAGAATAAGCTCCCTGTGATTTGCGACTGCTTATGGATCAAGTGAAGCTAGAGATGATGCGGAGATCTGGTCCCTCTTTATCGCGGTGCACGGGCCACTTTCAGCTTTATTCTGCCAGTATACTATTATGACCGCCTATAATTTATTTTTGAAGTTATTCGAAGCTTCCAAACCAACTACCAAAATGGGTCGAGGAGAAACCAACGCAAAGGTATGGATATTCATTGGTATTTAAATTGTTGACTACTTACTTACTTATCATAATCAGAAGCGTAAACGCCAAGCCGAAGCAAAAGCGGTCCCCAATGACCAAACTCCGAATGGATCAGCTACAGTAGATACATCAAAACCTACGGCCGTGTTTCAGCCAACGAAGGGTAGAGATTGGACCGTCAGCGTTGCGCTGCCTGGTAGCATCATCGCAAAGTGTGTTACTCTCAAAACATAACGAAAGGAAACGGTTGCTAAAAAATCTTTAGCGCTCAGAGCCATGACCTTCGCACTTCAATGGCCGGTCATATTGCCCGTGCGCTCTCAGTATTCTGCGTCGACGAAGTCGTGATCTTTTCGGACGGCAATGCCCACCCTTCGAAACGCCACCATCATCGCACCCATTCCCATGGTCACCAACAAGATGCTACTCAGGATGAGTACACCGGAAGCTCCGACCCAGACCATTTCCTCGTACATCTACTCAGCTACCTCGAAACTCCCCCGAATCTAAGAAAACACCTTTTCCCTCTTCATCAAAATTTGAGAACTGCAGGCACGCTGCCAAGTCTTGATCTGCCACATCATTTACGGTCAGAAGAATGGTGTATGTACAGGGAAGGTGTTACATTACCAGGTGCAGATGAACATGGGACTTTTGTGGAAGCTGGATTGAGGATACCAGTGACTGTGGAGGAACAGATACCCGAGAATAATAGAGTAACTTTGAGATTCGACACAGATGCAGAGAGGGCTTCGAAGGACGCAGCACAGGAGGTGATCATGGCGGAAGCTGTGAGTCCAGACGAACCGCGCGAGGAAGGTGGTTATTATTGGGGATACAATGTCAGAAGAGCCGAGTCTCTGAGTGACGTCTTCACTGAATGCAGATACGAAGGAGGCTATGATATTACAATCGGGACATCGGAGAGAGGTGTTTCCGTGGAGGATTTATATACCGGTAATGAGGAACAGAAAGTCGACAAGTTCAAGCATCTTCTGATAGTTTTCGGAGGCGTTGCAGGTCTGGAAGTTGCTGTGAAGAATGACGGGGAGCTTCAGAAGCTGGGTGTAGTCGAAGCGAAAGATGTTTTCGACAGATGGGTAAACGTATGCCCAGGTCAAGGGAGTCGAACAATTCGAACAGAGGAAGCTGTATGGATAGGACTGATGGGACTGCGACGCTTAGTAGTCAGTAATGAGTGAAACTCATTAGGATCGCGAGATATCCGATCTCCAGACATCGATCACATTGGCGAGGAAGTGAGCAGTTGGAGATTATGCTAAACTTACGTATATTAGACGGAAACCTTTGGGCAGAAGACAGCGGTTTGACAGGGGTGCTGGTTACATACGGCTAATTCATTGCATGGAGGAGTTTTCTCAAGTGCTTGATCGGACTCATCGGAGTCACAACATCTTCGACAGTTTATCTTTCTCTCATTATAGCCATTTCCATTATTCCCGCTTTCTCTCTACCTGATCAAGATCGGACTTTTCCTTTAATATGCCACCCACATCCAATTTTCGAGAAATCTTCGAGGTCACATCGACTTTACAATCAGAGGTCAAGATAGTGGGGCCAGAGAATCAAAATACCAAATCAAGCATCTAGATTGGCCGAGAGTCTACCACGTTCGATGTACCCAAGATGCAGCTCATCAAACACCTTCCCGTTTCTTGTTCAGGTCTATTCACTGGCCCATGTTCTGTCAGATGTCGTGTCAACGAACCTACTCAATTTTCGCTCACCGAACGGGATCCTAGTAGATGCATTCTTCTACAGTATGCGAACACCATAGTCGTCAACATGGATTTGACCGACCCCAAGTATTTCCCGCCTTGTTGCACGTGTTGCAATCTCCTCTAGTGCCTGTTAGGAACTGGGCTCCGCAGCAGCTCGTTCCACTCCCAACCTGCTAATTTCTTCATGGAATCTTGGTAAGCACCAAATTCTTTGTAGAGATAACGTTGCTGATGTTATCGGGAGCAAAATTACCTTCATTGGCGGGCAAGGAGAGTCTTTCGGGTGTGTCAGCACGCTGATGTGGTAATGGAGCGGTATATCCTAGATCAGGCGAGGGATATGCACTTTTGCGCATATCCGAGCGCAACCCTTTCTCCATAGAGTAGTTACAGTGCAGGTCGGTCATTTTCTTTATGTCAATACTCACATGCTTATGGTCTTCTCATTCTCCCCTCCCTTAGTTATGCTTCATCTAGACAATGAGCGAAGTGAACTACAGTCTACATGCATTCATCTATCTATCCACTAGTTTCAGATCAGCGGCCCTCCATTCAACTATATCGCTTCCTTTCCTTTCTGTGTGCTGAATATGCTTATGCCGTGCCCTAGAAGTCATGATCTGATCGTCGCGCAACGCACGATTTTAGCGTTCTGGGTTTGCCCCCGTTCACTCAATAAGCGCTGTGCCATGGTAGTACCAGCATTCGGATCCTTGTCCCACGTTCTCGCCCTCTGGCAATAATCCCGGACAATATAATTTCAAAGGCAACTTGCATTAGCTTCGAAGAAAGCCCCGTCCTTTCCAACGTCGGTAATCTCCCAGTGGTCAAACATGCGTTGTGTAACATGATCATGAGCTATTTAGTAAATTCGATTATGATAGAGGCAAGGAAGTAAGAGTTTTCCTGGCGAGGCGCAGAATGTTACGCTGCACTTTGTGCATGGGATGGCCAAAGACAGTTCTTGGCACGGGACGTTTTCGACGAACCAAATCCAGTGCTCTACTTCACCGCATTGACGTTGTCGTCCCTGAGCCTTACTGTGCGGCAAATCCTTCAATCTATCCTTCCTAATCTGTGGTAAGCACGAGGAAAACATGGGTGCCACGTGTTGTCCATATGTCTTACATGCATTTTTTATTCACTGCGGGTCAAGAGAAAATGATCCGAGAGGTCGAGTGACACTAATCCCTATATTGCGCATCTTAGTGCTTACTGCGTTCTAATGCATCTGTCGAAAATGAGACCAAACGTTGGTGGTGGTAAGGCAGAAATCTTGTGGTAGATATACTTGCATGTCTGTTTATTTACTGCTGTGAAGGCTTGCCGTTGAGAAGTCTCCAGTATTCTTCAGAATTTCTGCGATGAGTGATCCAACACACACGCCCATTATGGCTCCACCACATCTCAAACTTTCAAGTGATGCAATCGTTGAACGCAGCCAAAAGTCTCTGAGATCTGTTAAAAGTTTCTTCGAGCCATGTAGCGCTCGACAAGTACAGAAGCTCTTCAGCTCAATTCATCCTTTTACGCCTTCTCCCAAGACCTCCACCACGCCATTAGCAACATTCCACCTCTTCTCCCAACTACCATCCGAAATCCGCGAAATCATATGGACAATTTATCTCTCCTTCCCCCGCGTCCACATCCTCGAACCCAGCGCAAGCCCAACAGCCCAGAATCCTTGGCCACTAAACATTTCAACCCGACAAAACCCCCATCCCTCGGTCCTTATCTGTCGCGAGTCGCGCGCATTACATCACAAATTGAACTGGCTGCGAGCGCTCCAGAAAATGCACGTCCAGACACAAACGCAAACGCAAATCGCCAGCCAACACTCCGACCTTCCCACCGAAATATCATTTATATCTTATCCTCGAGACGAGCGAGTAGAATGGGACAACGACATCTTCTGGTTCAAAGACATTGCTACAGTAAAGAAGCTCTCGGCGGGACTAGCCAACGCACAATTGACGAAATACGACAATGTGCGGAGAATCGCGCTGGACTACAACGTGTTAGATTATGAAGAAGAATCGAGACGGTGGCCGACGGATCTAGTGTGGAAGAGGAGATTTGTGCATCGCTGGTATGGGCTGGTCATTGTGCTGAGCATGTTTCACAATCTGGATGAGGTGTTATTTGTGTTGGACGTAGAGGGCGATGTGAATGAGAAAGATGGAGAAACGACATTTGAAGATGTAGATGTGGACATGCGTGTGAGAAGGAGGTTGGAGCGTGGAAACGATGAGAAAAGAGTAGAAGCTGGGTTGAGATTCCCGCAAGTGGACGATAGGGCATTGTATCCACAAGCTGCGTTGGATGTTGTGTTTAGGAGGTTGGTTCTCTTTCACGAGCCATGGAAGCGGCCAAAGTTACGATACGTGTACGCTAAGAATGTAAATCCATAGATCAAATAGATGATAGAGGTTTTCTGTTGCTGCTATCTGCTTTGATCTAGGTTATTTGCCTAAGAGGTGAGATCAAAACTTATAAGCAAGGGATAAGATGTATGCTGATGAGCTAGAAACTAACATCCATTTGCTATTGTTGGACGTCCTAAGAAGAGTACGAACAAGTTCCTAAGCGCCATCAGGAAAGCGGATCCCTTGATACGTGAGTCGAGCTGTATAAAATATACAAGGAAACAGAATATATGAATCCAGATGCACGGGAAGGTTGTTGCACTGCGCTTGACTGAAATACTGCTCGTTCAACATCCTGTTCTATGGTATGTCGCAAGGTCTATAACAGTGGAGCCACGTCGTGCCGAAGGACGAAAGTAGAAACTCGGTGCTCAGTCTTGCCCATCGTTCGCACCAGAAACCTTGATTATTACATGCGAGGAGTCGTCGTCAGCAACCCTCGTCTGGTCAAATATGCCGACAATCCGGTCAGCTACCTGATCTTCTCGGTACCAAGGACCCCAATCATTCCACCCAGTGACTGAACCTTATATTTTTTCTTCTTCAGTCCTCCTAGGACTAATTCTATCTGATCTGCGGAATATGACCTCCTATCGTGCATGATAATGACCGCACCAGGCCGCGCCATGCTCAAGACATGCTTCGCATTGATCTTAGGATAATGAATTTGCGGATCATGAGGATAAATGCTGCCAAGCACAACTCGATACCCCATCTTTCTCACCATCTCCACCATCTGCTTGCTGAAAAAGCCGGAGCCAGGTCGGAAGTATTTTGGCGATATCTTGGACCCTGTGGTAGGACGATTCGGTGGTAGAATTGTCTCTAAATCTTTGATTTGACGTTCCAGCTCAGATAACGGGAGTTGAACGGATGGCTCGTCGGCCCATGCGTGATTGCCCAGTTCATGCCCTTCATCGTGAATTCTACGCAGTATGTCAGGATGAGAAGCGACCTGACTACCAATGACGAAGAACGTCGCCTTGGAGTTGTAGATCTTCAACAGATCTAAGATACGTGATGTCTCGTCCGAAGGGGCATCATCAATTGTCAAAGCTATGACACGAGATGATTGTGGTAGCTTTAGATGGAATAAGACGTCGGGATATTTCCATTGCAAGTAGTCAATCACAAACTTTGGTGGTTTGTAGATGATGTAGGCAAATAGAAGGACCAGTAAGAGCAAAGTTAGCAGCG
The DNA here is from genome assembly GCA_002946415.1 of Rutstroemia sp. NJR-2017a BVV2. Classification (NCBI taxonomy): domain Eukaryota; kingdom Fungi; phylum Ascomycota; class Leotiomycetes; order Helotiales; family Rutstroemiaceae; genus Rutstroemia; species Rutstroemia sp. NJR-2017a BVV2. Next base: position 1,481,255 of record NJPS01000010.1, on the reverse strand, counting down.
AGAGAAGTATCATCTTTGCAATCCCAAATGAGGGAGATCGTGATCTCGAAGGTAAATGGTAGTCGTCGTTAATGATAGCCCTCTCCTCGTCGTCTATCTTGACATGCTTCAGGGGTACCGTTGTGAATCGAGTCACAGACCGACGGATTGTGCGGATAAGGGCGCCTATGCCTAAGCGCATTGGGAATACGAGTAAGAAGGAAGAGTTTCAATCATATTATGCCCAAGGACTATTGCCAAATGGCAGTGACGAAGTTCAGCTTCTTGTGTATTTCCTAGAGGAGTTGTGAGCACGCTTTACGTGAATCACGAGAATCAGTGAATTGTGGTAGTGGCTGGTGCTTTCAGAAGTGGCTGATGCTTTCGGAAGTGGCTGAGTTTCATGATGTCAACCCCACTTGTGGCACAGCTCGGCAAACAGTTTGTTTTCGTCATGGCAGCCTACATATATCTACTTCGAAGTCCGCATGAACAAGCTGATACGAGTATTCTTGCAACCATCATTTTCTTCATTTTCCTCAGCCAAAAAGCATTCGGATACACCAATAACTGCAGACTCCATCGGACTGCCACCCAGGCTCGACTGTTCTTTTTCCCAACCATAGGTCGCCGCCAGAAACCCCGCCATCAAGGCAAACCGAAGCTCACAAAACGTGACAAGCGCAACAAGATGGGCCAAGAAGCGTCTCATGAGCAAATTGACCCGAACGATCCTCCTCGGGTTCTTTCTAGTCGAAGTATTGATGGTATAGCAAAGTTTATCAAGGATGGCAAAGCTAAAAAGATCGTCGTGATGACCGGCGCTGGCATATCTACCAGTGCGGGAATACCCGATTTCCGTTCCCCAGACACTGGCATCTACGCCAACCTTGCCGAACTAGACCTACCCTATCCCGAAGCCGTCTTTGATATTGGGTTTTTTCGCGAAAATCCTGGCCCGTTCTACGTCCTGGCCAGGGAGCTGTATCCCGGCAAGTTCTATCCAACAGTTTCTCATGCTTTTCTTGCACTGCTTCAGAGAAAGCATCTACTTTTAAAGTTATTTACGCAAAATATCGATTGTCTGGAAAGACGAGCTGGAGTCAAGTCCGAAAACATAATCGAAGCTCATGGTAGTTTCGCCACTCAGAGGTGCATCGAATGCAAAACCGAGTATCCTGGAGATCTGATGAAAAAGGCTGTGGATGATGGAAATCCTGCTACGTGTCTAGTACCACAGTGTGGCGGTCTCGTGAAACCAGATATCGTGTTTTTCGGTGAACAACTTCCCAAAGAGTTTCACATGAACACGCACGTGCCCCGGGAAGCCGATCTTGCCATCGTGATGGGGACAAGCTTGAGTGTCCAGCCATTTGCTTCATTGCCAAGTCTGGTAAGCGAAGGTGTTCCAAGGTTGTTGTTCAACATGGAAACGGTGGGCGATTTTGGAAGTCGACTGGATGATGTGATAGTTAAGGGAGACTGTGATAGCGGAGTCAGGAAACTTGCCGATGCCTTGGGATGGAGGGACGAGCTCGAGGAGTTGTGGCGTTCAGTTGATGGAGATAATAAGGAGAAAGAGGCCGCAGCGGTGCAGGAAGCCAGACGCGACATGTCTCCAGATGAAGGTCTCGAAGCAGATATCAAGAGTCTTACGGACCAGATTGATGATATTCTGAAGTTGTCAAACGTTCACACCAAGAAAGTAAATGCTGTTCTTGAGAAAGATGAAGACGCCAAACCATCTTCCGGCGCCCCCTCCAATCAATCACCAGAATTGAATTCCTCGTCAAAATCTGCTACATCCGAAGCACCTTCAGATCGGTCCAGTCTTTTCAAAGACGTCAAAAACTTCAATAAGGGACAACTTTCGAGTACCACTACTAGAGTGACTACCCTTGATGGTCAAGAATTTATAGAAAAGCCTGCAGCTCAGCAGGAAGAGACTACCGATGCGCCTATGCCCCAGAACATGCCAAACGAATCGATACGGCCTTCGCCAACGGAGAAGTAGATGTCGAAACAATAGATAGAGGATAGGAGGCACAATTTTTCTTCTTTTGTAGTTAATCGTCAAGGGGGAAGGTAGTGCTGAAGCTTATTACATAATTCATTCGACAGGCGGCTCTTGGGAGCGCTCAATAAGCAATAAGGCATGGCGAAAGCCGTCTAAATACTTTACTAGATATCCTTCACTTATAACACGAAATCACGAATCGCGGATGGCCCCTCATGTGAGAATCTTGTTCGTGCGATATACTGCATTTGCTCGTAATTGCATTGCCCCAGGAGTCCGAAGCCATCTTTTTTTCCCACGCCCCGCGTTGCTTTCTCTGAAGCATATGATGTGAATCAACGCTTCGACCAAATTGAAAACATATATCGCACACGGCCTTTTCTTCTAGATTGAACAGCTACCTTGATATTCCTTCTAGCCTGAGCTCATAAGAGCATTAACAACCGTTGCCGTGAAGTTGAAGTATAAGATTCGTCCAACCACAGCATGGTGAGTTTATATCGCTCGTTCACCACAACCTTGCTGCTTGTTTCCCTTAGGGTTCAGCATGGAATTTCTCCTAGCTGAAAAACTTTCCAGGTCAATTGCATCAAACCGAAAGAAAAAGCTTCCCTTTGGTCACCTAATGGTGAAGACTTCATCACTGGCTAGGTAGGGAAGATGCAATTGTGAGTTTAATAGTAGCGTAACATAATGATCTTGAGATATATGTCTACTTTCTTCCTATGGCAGGTGGCTTCTTGTAATCCTTCTAGCGTTGCTTCCTGAAAATATGGGTAGCGGGACATGCTGTCTTGGATATTTACATGATGGGAAGGAGCGACAAACTACGCAAGTAGGAGTAGCCAGCCCATAAACAAGTATAACATCTCCGACTTTTCGTTCTCTTTTCTTCTTCCTTTTTCTTTTCTTTTCCTTTCCTTGTATCAGAATATTCTCAGCTTTTCTCGCTCTGTATCGCTATCGTCGCTCGTTCATTCAACAGTTTTTACACACCCGCTCACTTTTGGTCAACGATATTGTAATAAGCACAAGTACAACAATCATTCTTCACATCCATAACTCGTCCCTTCGGCTTTCAATCATCATGACGGATATACCAGGGTCTACACCCATGGATACAAGGTGGACATGTTGTAAGGTAAGCTTCTCCATCGATTGCACTCCTAGCCAATCAAAATCTCGCCTGGTCATATCTTGCAGCTTCATCCGCTCTGGCTACTCGTCTAGTCAAAAGATTGCCATACTTCGGTATGGCTCAATGTGTTTGTATCGACTAACAAGATCGTCTCCATACAGTGCGGCGCCGAAACAGTCAAACGTTGGCCCCCGTTTCGGAAGTGCAGGAACCGCCGGACCCCATGTAGCCATTGGCACTGCGATGATTGTACCTATGAGATAATTTCGTTACATGGCACAGCGAGGGCCACGCCTGGTCTGCCAAGACGAACCATCTGCGATTACATTTCCTGGATCAAGAACAACATTCGAATAGAAATCATGGAGTATATCCAGCCAGGATGGACGAGAAGGAAAGGATGGCACCGAGCAGTTGCTCGCAGGGCACCTGATCCACCTTCACCTAGCAGTTCCGCCAAGGGACAGTATCCTACCACTACCACTACCGTCAAAGGAGAGTACTCTGGGACTACCTCGGCCAGGAGACAGCACTCTGGTACTACTGCCAACGGACAGCCATCTAGCAGTGGACTCTCCTCAAACCAGAACAGCCATCCTGCCTCTGAGAACCCAGACAGCAATCATGTCAAAACACAACCGATACCGATTCCTAAACCCGCAGGTAGGCAGGGCAATTTTGCCGCCTGCAACCAAGAAGCCCCTCGCGGTCTGTATGGGAAACCTCCAAAGCATGTATACCCTCCCCCACCCAAGCCAAATCTTCGGGACTTTTCACATTTCGAGGATTATATTACAGCAATCAGCGAATGGGAAATTATGATGTTTGGAAGACCATATACTTATCCCTCATACCGTCGCGGACAAACCTATGCCCAAGAGAACGCCCCGCCTCAACAGCCTGATATTCCAGAACCAGTCGCACCTCAACAGCCTGAGACTTCGGAGCCAGTCGCAACTCAACAGTCTGATACTTCAGAACCGGTCGCGCCTCACCAGGCTGATACACCAGAGTCAGTCGCGCCTCAAGAGCCTGATAATCCAGACCCAGTCGCACCTCAACAAGGTGCTAAAGGAGACTATGAAATGCAGAAGTTCGAAATCGGCCCGTCAGATTCAGTATCGAACTCATCGGAACCGGACGAGGAGTCTCAAAATGCTACAGAAGAGGAGATTTGAGTGGTGGTACAATGTTGCGAATCTTTCGGTGTTTTGTGGTAGTATGGGACCGGCGGTGATTGGCCTCTTGTCTTAGTGTGATGGGAGGAGTTGGGTGTTGCATTTGGAATGAAAGCTTCCAACAGCGAGTAACTTATTAGTCGTCATTTGTTCTTTGGTTTTTGGACGGATCGGCTCATCGATATAGCGAAAATTTTGGACAGCATACATCTTGTAATCGCTAATCGAGCTCTCTTATAGACTCGTATGATCTTTGACGGTTCCATAAACTTAGCGTATTAATAAATGGCTGTTGGAGGCTATCACTAGTGATTGACTCTTTGGAATCTTGATTCGTGCTCTGCTGTGACCTTGGGTTGTGAAACGATGTCGGATGGTGATAAAAGTGAGTTGGTTGTTCGAAGAGGTGTTGTGTTTCTATCTCCAATGTTAGAATATGATGTTGAGAATACTCACTATATTTGGTGCGGTAATGCTTGGGACTCATACGTGCTGGGTCAGAATAAGGATGAGGAGAGGTGATGGGGCCGTTTGAGGGGAAGTGGATATGGAGGGTTAGGAGTGGGTTGGAGTTGATGGAGGGTGGAGTAAATGCGCGGGGAGTGGATTGGTCAGAGGAAGGGCTAAAAGTCCGGAAGAACCAGATTGCAACAAGTTGGATGTCTTGGAGAACATGAATTGTCTGTATTGCTCTTCAGTCTAAAGTAAACTGCAACCCGCATCCATGCTAGCGTGACCATTCAGCCATTGAAATCATGAAAACCCCCAAATCGCCTTCGCTTATGTACAGAACTGTATATGAACAAGTATATACCGGTATTCGACATATATACATACATGCGTCCATTACTATATACCAAAGAATCAACCCCCCAACTCCCCGCGCTAAAGACCTAGGACATGTCCATATGTCTCGTACTCATAACCGAAACATTCGTCGTAACAATCACACCATCTTTTCCATCTTGGCACTCTTCGCCCCTCGTTTCGTATTCGCTGTGACCTGTATCTCCAGTAGGGCACGGACTTGTCTTTCGATCGAGAAAGACTAGTTCGACTTCGTCGTCTGCTTTTCCGCCTTGGATGTGTGACCGCACTTCCCCTTTGTTGCCGGAGAGGTGGTTCGAGTTGGTCGGGTATTTGGTGGCGTTGCGGACCGCGGAGTCGCGACCGCTGCGTCTCATGATGAGTGATTTGAGGTAGGGGAGGGAGACGACGATTATGCCGGTGCTCATTTCGGCTGTGCACCATGCGTCTGGCGAATGTTAGCAATTAAACGTTGGGGTGGGTATAATAACAGCGGAAGCAAGCAAACATGAGGAAAATGGATGAGACGGAGTAACTCACTTCCAACTGCGTCGTCGACGTTGTAATCAGTTACAGTATATACGATGATACGAGCGAGACTGATAGCCATTGTAATGATGCCCAAGGAGAAAACTCCAACGAGGGCGAGCTTCTGACGCCGTTGAAGCTTGAGGCAATTGATGATGAAGAAGGGGAGGCAGAAAACTGAAGCGAGAGATTTGGTCAGTCGATGATACCATGAAATTCGGATGAGTACTACATACGTAAGAGATCCGTAGAGAAATTCAACGCCCAGTTGATGACCAAGTCATTACTCGAGTTCCATATGGAATCCATCTGGTTTTCCAGTGACCTGTGCAACGGAATGTAAGTCAATGGTCTTCCTTAGAAGTGGATTTGGTCGTGCCATACCAATTATCAGAGATTTTAGGTGCGAGTAATGTATCGGTCAACACAGTTGCGATAAATGCAGCGAGCATGAAGGCCATGCTCACATACACTCCTATTCGCAGGCGTCTTAATCCTTGCGGAACCAACCACCAGTAGAAAGCGATGAGCGAGGCCTTAGGAAAGTAGAGTCCAACGTCGAAGAAGAAGCATGATACAAAGACCGTCTAAAAGTGAAGCCACATCAGCCAGTGATCTATCTGCAGCAGTATCGCAGAATGTCTACATACCTTCAAATAAACGACGGAATCAGTTTTGAAATCTACTAATGGATGATCGATCTGAAGGTACAGAGCTTTGATGGAACAAGACATCCATCCTAGAGCACAGATCCATCCTCCCCATACCAAGTAATCGGCGAGCGTCAACTCACGGTGTTCCAGGCGAATGCGAATCCAGGTTCGTAGAAGGGTAACAAGGAAAGCTATGAATATTAGGACAGCTTGAATCGCCTTATGTAGAACATTAGTAGAGGCCAAGAGCATGATCTGAAGCACTTACAATAGATGTCACAATATTCATTGTGTCGTCCGCTGCGAATAGCTCTCTAACTAGAGGCGATCAAAACCTCTCACTTCCAGGTATTACAATATGAAATATAAAAATTGCCCATGGAAAGTATTGCTTGACAGTCCAACACAGTTATAATAAGATGCGGGAACGAATCAAAGAAACGCGCATTAGCCTTGGTGATAGTGAAGAAACGGTCCAATTACTTCATTCAACGACGACGGTAACGATGCTGGGAAAGCCGAGACAACTAACGGAAATAACAAAGGACAGAAAGGGAATCTTTGCACGAGACCGAAAAAGGACGGGATTTTCATGTCTTTTTTACGAGAAACCTCCCTGGCTCATCCCCGGTTTGAATGCTAGGTAGATCTCTTCCCTAGGTGCGCTATTGAGAAGCGCCGCGCATGAAAATCCCATCGGACACGGGATGGTATTTGGGATAGTTAGTAGTTACTGAATCCCGTCTGATACAGGCCGAGAAATGGGTAGATCTAAAGTGGACATGCGGGATATTTATGAATTGAAACATGGAGTAGAATGAAAGGTTTATGCAAATAGATCGGAGATTTTAAGTCTGATGGAGACGCGGAAAGGTGTTTCTTCCTCCGACAGATTGACATGTCCTTCGCGCACCCCCACGCTCAAGTGCCCTATAACTCTTCAAGCTATTGATTAACACCAGGACTCATTCGTGACTGTGCCTTCGAAGCGTTCTTCTAATCGTCTGCGTTTGCATGTTGGCCATATTCCACTTGGAAAAAAAAGGCGGCAGGTATGTCAGTGCAAAGAATGCCGCACAGGGGATATTTTCCGAGCTTGCACTAAAGGAGTCTTAAATCCCTTCTCGAAGGCGTATGATTTAATGACTTAAACCTTTATCGGTACTAACAACTGAGGCAGTGAGTGAGGCTGATGGAATCTAGTTCCCTGAGGATGACATCTTCTCCATTTCTGACTGGCCCTCGAGTGCCTGAAGCAGAACCCCAATGTGGAGTCAGGTACGATCAGTGGTTCTAGATCTGCAGAGAATCACCGACCCAGGACCTGGGACTGAGTGACATCCAATGATCCGATGGAAGCACAGTCCGCATGGGGGAAGAGGTGATTAGACTATTCGGTCATCGACTCGTCGCCATCAATTCGCTGCTCCGAGTAGGCTGGCTCGGCTCGGCTGATAACCGAATTCTGCACAATACTGTACTAGCTCTGCATCTGACTCGTTACTCTTTTGGGTAATGAACGTTTTACGAGTGTATTTCGATATTTCGGATATTGCTGGTAATAAGAAGATAGGCTGCATATGCCAGCGAAGAAAGATCGCTCTGGAGTCTGGGGTGGAGTCGGTGACACAAATTGTCATTCAGCTGGGATCCGAGCGTCTAAGCCCTAATTCTACAATGACCCTCGTCGTCCTTCAACCCCTTATTTTCTCCGCGAAAAATGACAAGGAAGAAGCGCCGACGAGGCAACAGCTAGAATCTTTTGCATGCTGTCAGAAGAATATTTTGAACTATTACGTCAGATCCTGGGTGGCCAAGGTGAAAAGCCGAACAGGTGCCGCCGGCCCGTTGCAAGGAATGCAATCATTAATATGCTTTTCAAAAATACGATGCACGCCTGCAATAAAGAGAAGGCTTTTACTCTTTCTTAGGTGAATCGTTCTGTCTCAAGAAGAAGAGACACAGGGGTAGCTTTGTTGGTAAATGGCTCGAGTTTCAAGCTAATTCATCTGTGGCCTATGCTTCTCTGAAATCACTGGAACTGTTTTACCAGTGACGAAGTACTCGATAGCGCGGTTTCTTACCACGTGTGGTTCTTCCCTTTTCCCGTTGTTGCAACTGATGGAAGTCAAATCAGATAGAGAGCTGAACCTAAGCGACGGAAAATAGAAGAAGTAGGGACGAGGGGAAAGAATCTTTAAAGTATGTTTCAAAGGAAGTCAATAATCGAAACACAGTTCATGAGGACAATAACCATAAGCATGTGAGTATTCCGTGCAATTTGGTGTCACTCCTATACCATTCTTGCGCCATTTGGATGTCTCTCAGACTTATGCCTGCTGCAAGTCATGCCGTAATTTGTCAGTCCGAGTAAAAGGAGGCCAAGCGAATGTACTGATGTATTATTGCTCCGCTATATATGTATGTGTATTGGATGTATGTATGTCCCTGATATATATCCTGACTCCGATAGTAAATATTCTATGTTGTACTGCATGGTATCTCTAGCGCGAACGATGCCTATCCAAAAGCTCACCACTTTCAAAACACAACAGATCAGTATTCTGAGTTTTTGCAAGAAAAAGATCAAGGGCAATCACTTCTCAGAGTAAGTAGTAGCCGGAGCTGGAGCATTCTCGCTTTCTTCTGGTCCTTGAAGTGGTTCATCAGGTTCCCTCTGGCTCTCTCGAAGTACCTCCGCAGGGACACCTTCGCTCTCCACGAAATGTGATATGCGCTCACGGGGCAACCATGAACCGACGGGCGTGAACCACCAAGAGATCAGAGCTAGGATTGTAACGCCAGCCATTATGATTGGTGCATCTGTGAAGGTCAGGATTAACAGGAAGGGATACCAGGGGATCTGATGGGAGTAACTCACAATTAAGGGTCTCTCCAGTGACTGGGAAAGAATAAGGACTGAAAAGGACAGCAACAACCCATCCATTCCAGAAAATGGAGATGAATTGAAAAGGCCTACTCCATCTACCCAAGCTCCATCTCGGCTTAGGGAATTTATTTGGGGTTAGGAAAAATCTTCCAAATGAAATAAGTCCATACGCAGCAGCAGAAGGAACACCAGCTGCTGAGATCAGAGATGTGAAGGCGACAGCAGAAGGTAGGATAGTGCAGGTCACGAGCGAGGCGAATCCCCAAATTACAATTACAGCGTTTCTGGGTTGACCACTTGGCGACACGCGAGAGACCCAGCCAGAGAATGGAAGGACGCCATCACGTGCGACGGCGAAGACGAGACGAGAAGCGGCAACGATTGCGATTGCTGTGTTCTGGCATCCGGTTAGAGCCGAGATTCGGAACAGACTTAGGAATGTTGGAACTTACAAACCACAACGCAACGATAGCGATAATATTCATGAAGATGTGGCCACCCTTCCCAAGAACAACTGCGTAAAGAGGTACGAAGGGTTGTGGGGACCCATACGAGAAAAGTGTATCAATATCAGGCTAGATAGGTCAGTAGTAAAGAATCGATGCCCATGATGAAACTTACAGTGCAGAACAAAAATAGGATGATTGACGCGAACCCTCCGATACCACTTACAATCACACTCCAGAATATACCTCTGGCAGCAGTGATGGATGCATCTTTGGTCTCCTCGGCAACATGTCCAGAAGCATCGAAACCAATAAGGATTCCGGCAGTGGCAAGGTATGACAAACACCAATTCCACCCAGGTGGTGCTCCAGTTCCATTGTAGGTGGTCATGAACGCTTCCTCGGCGGTGCGGAAACCATAAGTATTTGCAGCTCCAATGGGTAACCAGATCAGGTTGAGAACGAAATCAAGAACCACCAAAGAGCTCGAGATCCAGAAGACATACTTGAACAAGCGAGCTACATTTGTCTCATTAGAGTGGAACATGGGAGGGAGATTTGAGACGGATCATTGCTCACGTGGTAGAAAGTTCACGGCTGTGGCGAGTGCAAGAAGTACTTCGGTACATATCCACTGTACTGCACGAAACTTAACGCTACTTGAGTCGCTTGGGAAATCGATGTTAAAGACGACAATTTCCTAGCAATGTCAGCCCAGTGTCAGGTGCAGGCACGGGTGTGGTAGTATATCACGTGTACTCACCGAAAGCATGTAGTTTACTGCTCCTTGAGTGTTGCCTGCATTTCAGTTAGACTCATGCTGAATCGATCTTCTTGAGCATCTACTCACTTGCGCAGAAGGTCATCCAAGCAGTGGTACTCCACCAAGCAACCACAAAGCCAAGTAATCGTCCATATTTGGCACCCCCGGCTTCTGCAGCCCAGAGATAAATCGATCCCGCAGAAGGTGACGCTGAGCAGACTTCGGCGATGACTGCTGCAGTAATGAAAGTAAAGAAACAAGTCACGATATAGCTAGTCCTAAGATTCCATGGCATCAGATTAATGAACTTTGGGGGAGCACAAACACAAACTGACCAATAAGCTAAAGGACCTCCGGAAGCTACACCAGTCGTGTAAGTGACGCGAACCCCGCCAATGAAATATAGGGCAGCGAATGAAGTTGAGAAATTCTCAATGAGTGTGTATGTCCGATGCAAGATCTAGATGGGTTAATTAGAACGTGCGACCCTGGATATCGAAAAGGATATATGGCAAGTCAGTCTTCTGCATACCGGCTTGTATCCTAGAGTTTCCTATGGTAAAAGTTCAGCTGAAAAGTTCGTCGGACTGATAGCGGTTCCGAAGTGATAAGAGCTTCATACCAATTGCGCATCATCTCTAGCCTCCACTGTGACATTCTTGTTGCCCTCTGCTTGATCCATGATGATTAAATGATCGAGATATTATAGACTACCTCAAAACTTGTTGATGACTTCTCAAGACTCCATGGTACAAGTTTTTGATGTGCTCGTGCAGACTTCCTTCCGCGCCGGAAGAGATTTCTAGTGTAGAGAGCAAATAATCTTGCTTATTACCGGTTAAAGTCGGGATACTTATCATTATCCGAATGATTTAGTCATTGATTAAATAATCCCGAAGTCCCCCTCGACAGCCAGTTATACGCTCGAACTAATCATCGTGTACAGTATCACGACATATCGTCCCTCTTTTTCCCGCCCAATCATGTTACAAGCAGCTTTTTCACAGGTTTGTCGGGTAGTTCTGTGTATTTCGGAAAATCTCCATGTCCCGATCTTGCTGTATTTATAATAAAATAAAATTTATTAATGAATGATTTAGACTAAAAAGTTGTTTATATATATGTATGTAAGTCAGCTTTAACCGATCAAGAAAAGGTTGACTCAACTCGAAGGTGTGTCAAAGCCCAGATCAATCTTGGAACAGAGTAAAGAACTTGATGAGAAAGAGACATGGCCATACAGTGTTGTTGCTTGGCCGATGCACCTTTAGAAGCTTCTGCACCATAAACTCCTCAACCTCCTAAGCAGCCATAAATCCGGACCAAACCACTCTCCTCATACTCAGCGCTCTTCTCTTCCTTCTTCCTTTCGGGTTTTCTCAGACGAGATCGAGCCTTCGAAGAGCTCCTCGACTTCCTATGGTCCATCGGAATCCATTGCCATCAGCTCTTCGGTCATAATTTCCTCAGCGTCACCAGTACGCTTCTGGGAAGTCGGCATAAAAGCTATGAGCACGCTCTTCGAAGGTGCAAAAACAAGGTATGACTTTCTGGTTATGTTGAGAGTCGCTTTCTAGCCTGCAACAGCCCTTCGACAGGGATAAGGTATACTTGCGTCGTGAAGAGCAACAGGCACCTCAAGCATTAATGCCTTGTAGGAACGCTTTTGAAGAGACACACTCCTTCCATGGCCCAGCAGGTCAGCCTTTGTTACCATAGTAATTACAATGGGATCGGTACACCTCGACTCTCTCTTGGACCAGGTGTGCCTCTACACTGATATTGTTTCGTCCTGGAGATTTTAGTTTCCTCCTTTCTTCTTCAGATATATTATATGCCCTTCCCTCTGTATTTAGCATCGCTAGGCACATGGCTCACAACATGCCGAAACTCAGAATTTCCAGTAGGTCTCCAAGTCCCATCCTTGGGGAATTTACGCTGTTCTCGGTCGGCGGCCCCTGAGCTTCACGTCGTGCAACTTCACACAACCCAGATGCCATAGCCTCGTTGTCCAAGTTTCCGGCAACTGCTCGCGCTCCACATTTTGCCGCTTGATACTTTGCATGGTTTCGTGTCCCAGCAGGTTCATCAACAATCGTGTCGTTGTGCTCCGGTCGCAGCGCTGGGTTACATGCCTTCTAAATCGCCAACTGATACAGTTTGTAGATTGGACTTGTGGAATGATCAATCATACCAAGTAGAAACTAAACCTTAGGTGGAACTGATTGGGTGAGAGCGACGCTGGCGTCGGTGATGAAATCGTAAGGGTGATGGTGCATGCATCGGTGACTGTAAGAACGAAGGGATTTGTAATAAAGAACATTTGGAAATCAACGTGGAAGATTCATTGATAAGATTCGCTGATAAGACTGGAAGAATCATACTCGAGTCGTACATATATATAAGTACGATTCGATCTCACCTTCTGTCTTCTCCATCATCAACAACAAGTGGTGCTCTGTTTAACCATGCCAACATGACTCCTAGAGGGGTGATTTGAGAAGTAAAATTACTCTTCACTGCTGACCAAAAGAAATCTCCTGAATCTAAACATTTAAAACGGTATAGCAAAAGAAAAACGGATATTTCTAATGTTGAATGAAAGAAAAGATAATTATAGTAAGAATGCAGTTGACTACCAGGTGTCGAAATTTGGCTAAATTGTGTAGCTGTGAAGAATAATATTTATATATGGGAATTTGCTGATCGAAGTATAACTTGAAATCATTTCACGGTGCATTGGTTTAGTGGTATAATACTTGCTTAGGGACCTTGGTCATCCAAGACGTCTAACTGTAAGTGGTCCCCGGTTCGATCCCGGGATGCGCCCATTTCTTTTTCTCGCTTTTTTGTCTTTTTATTCAAAACGCACATACTTTGTTTTCTCCTTCGAGTATGTGAATAGGTACATCGAAAGGAATCAATGTTGCTGATGATGTGAAAGCGAGCTGTATGTGGAAGTCAGAACACAGTGGCTCGGTTAATTTAACACGATGTTGACAATTATTTCGTGCACCCACGGCATGGCTACACTGAGGGAGTCTCTTGTCCTTCTTGTTGCCCATCTTCTGTTTTATCATAACTTCCTAAACAGGTCGCAATGTCAAGTTACAGCAGGCGCGACATCCAAATACTTCGTGTGAAGTGGCTTGGAAATAACAAATACGGATGAGACACACGGCTTACTTCTGTCAACCCCTTACATTGCTTCTTTCCGATCAATTGGGATATGAATTCGTTGCTTACCTGAATGCTCTCTTCCTTTTCAATCCATCTCCTCAGCTGTCGAGTTCTCTGTCGTTTACATCATGAGCTCATTCACGGACAATCTGCTGCCAATCTACATTGTGGGAGAGACCATACGCGCAAACTATGCGTATTTCGCGTTCCAAACAGCCCCTCATATCACCCCTTCCTTGGTCGCCCTTCTCTCCGAGACCTTGAAGCTGGTCATTGCAGTCGTCATCACTGCATATTCTGAAGCTGGACTTGAGTCGATACAAAAGAAATGCAATTCAAATCATGCGAAGGAAATCATGCGATACGGGTTTCCAGCAGCGTTGTATCTTACGAACAACTTGATATACTTCAGCGTCCTGCCAGCTACATCACCGAGCTTACTGCAAGTATGTATGCTTGCGAAGCTCCCGGCGACAGCACTGCTGCACCACCTCTGGGTTAGGCGACAGAGTAACAAAAATGCATGGATATCTCTCGCCTTCCTGTCGGTTGGACTTGTTCTCTTTAGTGTCCCTTCCGGCGACAATACGAAAGGATGGCTCTTGGCACCAGTTGCAGGACTAGTCATTGCCATGTTTTCTGCTATCGCGAGCATTGCGAGCGAATCTCTCACCAAGTCCGGGTCGTTCTGGGAATCGCAGTTCTGGTTATACATATGGGGAGCGTTCTTCTCGATCATATCATATCCCATTGCGACGCGGCTGAGTCCTTCGAAAGACCGATCGGATAAACCGAATATCTTATTGACTGCTACCGTCACAATCGCAATATATTTCGCATGCTTGACAGCCGGCGTCGGCTTGATTGTTGCAGCCATGCTGAGGAAGAAGGATAATTTGATGAAACTGGTCGGCACTTCAATAAGCTTACTCACCATCGCCATAACTCAGTATTTTCTCTTTCCGTCATTGCGATCATCCGGATTTACCACATGGAAGATATTAGGCGGGTTGGTAGTCGTGCTGTCGACGGGATTTTACAACTATTTCAAGGATATAGATGCGAAAGATTCTGAAAAAGGTGTTGGCCAGTTTCTTGAATCTATGAAGGCTTCCAATATCAGTGATGGTAACGCTCAGGTAGAGACAGGAGTTACTCTTGTACCTGCCTTGAAGAGACTTTTTACGCGAATATCATCACGGCTTCGCCCCGCAGATCCATCGGTAGCATATAATGTAGTCCATGGGGCATCAGAGACCTATGAAGATGCTGAAGATCTACCGTTGGACAAAGAGGGAATATAAGAACTTTACATTGATTGTCGACAGCAACTGAAGCGCTTACCTACCATCAATAAGCTGTCGACGATTTCGAAGAAAGCGTTTCGGGGCGATTAGCTTCATCACCAGACACCATGGTAGAGTTTTGGCATGTCTTTCACAATGTATTATAAACTGCATTTCATCGTTTGTCATAGGGGACAAGCTGTCCCGCCTACTACTGTATCACAATACTTTCTACCTCGTTTGAAAGTTCAAGTCATTACCCGAAAAACAACCACTGCAACATGTCTGAGCAAGCAATGAATGTATTTCTCTGCAGGGTATTTTCAGTCAAATGAGTAATCATCCGTGGACATATCGTTTGACCCTCCCATGCTGCGAATTGCTCATACCTAGGACAGGAAGGCACAGTATCCGCTTACTCCTCAAACAAGCGACATTGCCCGTAAAACTTCTACGGCTCCGAACCTCCGCACATTCAAAACCAACCTCCACTCATCTCATCTCACCTACAGTCGCACCAACACCCCCTGCCATTCCCTCACTCCCCATGCCCTCTAAATCTCGTCTATCTACATTCGCATTCACCATTTCGCTCCAAGTAGTTTAGTCCCCGCAAGCTTATTCAAATACTACCCTATCAAACACCTGCTGAATTTCCGCGCCTCCTCGTGCTGCGAGCTTTGACAGTAAATGTTGGCTAGCAGGATTTCCTTGCTGCACTTCTGGTAGTTTCAGGACTGGCTTCGCAGGGCTGAGTTGCGTTATGTGGTATGCAAGAATAGGCTCGTTCCTTATTTGGATGTGCTGGGTTGGGATTGTAAGTCTTACATATAATGGCCGTACCGAGTCGATGTGAATGTCTTCATGTTTTGGTTTTGTAACACTGTATCTATTTTTCTTTACGCATTCATCCATTCATTCATCCATCATTCGCTCATTCATCCATCATTCGCTCATTCATTCTTCTCAATCTCCCATTCCCTCCACCCCCCAAAATGCCCTCCTCAACCAGCCCCGCTGACCCCAAAGCCTTCACCATCATTCTCCTCATAGATAGTCTACATCTCCCTCTTCCTCCCCTCCCTCTTCACTCTCTACAAGCACTTTCAATCAAATTTCCTAGGCTGGCTCTCCATTAGCATCTTTCTCCTCCTCCGGATCATCGGATCCGGGCTAACCATCCACGACGACAACGCCAATGCTACTCCTAAAGCTGCGCTTTTGGTAAACTCCATCGGTCTCAGTCTCTTGCTCCTGGGGATCCTGGGAGTTTTGCATGAAGCGTATGTTATGTTTCCTACTGTTTCATATTCTGCTCCTATTCATGATAGGAAAAGACTAATAACCCCAGATACTCCGCCCGCCTTCCCCACACCAATAAACCCCGCATTCGAATCCATATCCCCCTCCTCCTATACCCCCTCCTCATCTCCCTCTCCCTCGCTCTAATCCTCACCGGCCTCATCCCCATCCTCACCACCAGTGCCGGCTCGATTTCACCTATCTACGTCCACCTCACACGTCTAGGCCTGCTCCTCCTCCTCCTCTGCTTCCTCCTGCTCCTCTTTTTCATAATTCTCGCCTTCCTTCCACAGCACCGTGACGAACCCGCACACGCAACCTCGTATAAAGCAGGCACCCGACTACTTATCGGAATCGCGATCGCGTTGCCGTTTCTAGGGGCTCGGACTATTTACGCGGTGGTCAGTATATGGCGGGTATTGGGAAGGACAGCTCCGTCGAGCGAAGCGGCGAAGTTGGTTTTTGCGACGTTGATGGAGATTTTGGTTGGTGTGGTTTTGGTGGGGATGGGAGTGGTTACGAAGGATATTGGGAGGGAGGGGGAGGGGGAGGAGTGGGGGAAGGAGGGGGAGGAAGCGAGGTTTATTGAGTTGAGGGGGTGAGGATGAGGAGTGGTGTGGTTTATATACTAATTTAAGATAAAATTTATCATGAGGAAGATACTGGAGTCTTACCTTTACAATGTTCCAAGTATGCAGGGTAATTAGAGCCGTGTTCCTTCCAAGACCATCACCAGAAAACACCTCGCTATTGGATGATGTTTCTCAAGCAACACCGATTATAAAGAAACACGAAGCACTAACCTATTCAACACCAGACTGCTCTCCGCAACCCCAGACCGACTTCAGGATTCGCCCACTTCCCGCCAGCCTATATCAATTTTCGGTCCGGTGTCTTCCTCCTATATGTCAGAAACACATATTAGGAAAGTTGCTCCTAAGTCGTGGCACATCTAGACAGAATTACGTTCACAAGCGCATATATATAATGTAGCAGGATCACAGGACGCAACGGCTGGATAGGATAAGTAGGTCTGTTCGTGTATACGGATTATAACCACACTCGTCCATTCAATCATTCATGTCAAATAAATCATTCTTGTCATTTCAATCAATCAATCATTCATTCATTCATTCCATTCTCCTCTTATCTCCTCTCACTTCATCTGACCTCATTCCCGTATCCCATACCACATGAAGCCCGTCCATCCCTCCCCAGACTCGACTAACGTCCGACTATCCCTTCCCCACAACCCCACTCCTACCTACTCATCATATCTCCCTCATCTACACCATTCTGTAGTAGTATAGAATACATAAAAGTCGCGCGCTGCCTACCCAACGTTGCCCCTCCATCTCCATCTCCTTTAACCCAACCAACACCTAGCCCTCCATCCATCCATCCATCTCATGTATGCACCTCCCCATGCACGAATGCTCTACCGTGTCCCGAAGCAGAGGGGAAAATATAAAAAAATAAAACAAAAACCATAAAAAGTAGAGTGTGCATGCGGTCCGTGTCTTCGAAGAGACACACCGAAACAAAGAACAAATAAATAAAAAAGTAGCGCCAGTGTGAAAATGAATCCCAATCCCTCACGTCCAAAACCCATCCTCCGTGAGTAAAAACCATATTATCGCAGACAGAAAGACAGGAACCCCAACCCAATCAGTAAACGAAAGTGAGACCATCCACACGCACGCGTTCAGAAATCTATCGCCCCTCCATCTTTAGTCTTCCCATAAACATCTATGTGAAATTCTTGATGCTATAGAAAAAGGTGTCTCCAATCAAGCCGACACTTTCACATGCCTCTTAACTTGTCGAATCGATATTTCACCATCGCACACTTTGTCCACTCATGAAGGATTGACAGTCGTATTTTTTTCGCAGACATAGATCGTCACATCGCATATCTCATACTGTTCCAGTTCTCCCGTGTCATTTTAATTGTGCATTGCACCTTTATCCATAGCGCCGGCTCGTAGTATCGTCTCATAAATCCAAGCGACGCACTGTCGATTGGGTCACTACACGCTCTGAGGGGCGAATCCTGTCGGTGGAGGACTGTTGATTATGCTGTTTCTCTTGTTGCGGCTCTTCTTCATCTGACTCTTCAGTGCACTAGAATCCAGTGGTTTGAGAAGCTCAAAGCTACACAAAAGCTCTGTAGAGACACTCATAACAGCACCGTAGTTGTCAAACTCGCCACAGTAGTTCGGTGCCGAGAACACTGTGACGAGAATTCGGTCTTCAAAGAACTCATATCCGTCTTCGACAACCATATGGGCTCGACACACCAAGTCGAAATCATGTCGTGCTAGGAATTCTGTAATGACTTTCTTGCCAAAAGAATAACTAACGCCTCTTTCACTCGTTTCCCAGTCTTTTTCTTGATCGGCAGGATCGGACCATAAGAGATCGTTAAGGAGACCAAAGTCTGGAACGTCGGTTGGTCGTGCAATATGTCTAATATCATCCATATGGCTAAGAGCTGGGGATAATCCTCCATGAACACAGAAGATCTTTCCAGCAACGATGGCAGCAATAGGTAACTATTTGAGAAGTCAGCGAAGGTAATATGCACAGAATAAGAGTACAACATACGCAGTTAAAGGTATCAACAAAAGTCTTCCAGACCTTGACGTTGCATCTTCGCTTGCACTCATCATAAAAGCCATAGACTCGCGTAACGTTCGCACATTCATGATTACCTCTCAGCAAAAAGAAGTTTTCCGGATACTTAATCTTGTAGCACATGAGTAACAAGATAGTCTCGAGGGAGTGCTTGCCCCGATCAACGTAATCTCCAAGGAATAAGAAGTTGGCAGATGGAGGGAATCCGCACATCTCGAACATGCGTATGAGGTCAGAATATTGCCCGTGGATATCTCCCACAATCTTAACTGGGGCCTCTAATTCGATGAGTGGTGGCTGTTCCAAGAAAATCTCTCTCACACGAGAGCAGATTGAATTTATTTCGGCATTCCTAAGACAAACACCCTTTGTAGTCTTTCCAGCATACCCGGCGTCTAGTAATCGTTTAATGTAGTCGTCAATATCAGAATCCTTCAAATCGCCCATAGCCATGGAAAGAGAAGTCGAGGCGGCGGTTTCGTCTCCTCCGCTTGTCGAAGCAAGTAAGGCATCCTGCTGAATTGGGTTAATCTCGTTCGCCCTCTTTACCAAAATTGATTGACCAGCTCGTTGTAAATGTGCGTGGGGATTGGTCGTGCCTGAAGGTGGTTGATCGGAAACATGATCAACCTCACCGCTGCGTTGTGCGGCACCAACATCATGATGTCCCGCCTTCACAGATGCAGATTGAACAGGTGAGGGAGGTGGCTTGGTTTCGTCGAGTGGTGAAGATACATCTTCCGCAGAATCTCGAGGTGACGTCGGTGAAGTTGGTGAGTCGGAGTTGGCTAATGATTTACCTGTCCTAGAGCCTCTTCCTGTGGTCGCATCCGATTTGTCGTTGAAATCTCCGGTGTTGCTTAATCCGGCAATTGAATTTCTTGGGCTGTCAGTCTTAGTACCTGGTATTTTTGATCGAATGGCGCCTCTAAAAGACCGCTGAGACTCTTTGGTGTCTGCTTTGCTGAAAGAAGGATAGGATTGCAAATCTGCTCCTCTATCCAATGACGTTTGGGACGCATTTCGCCTGGGTGTAGCAGAGCCGGAGCCCTTAGATGGTTGATTGCCCATCGTCTAGGAGTTTAGTTATTTGGAATTATTGGTGGAGTTCGTGGTCGCTGATTGATCGTGTGTTTGCCAGATTGACGTTCGAGAAACGATGTGGCGGTTCACCTGGAAGTGAAAGGAAGCTATCCGGCAATGCTTAATGAGCCTTGTGCCGGAGATAGTGGTGAGATCGTCAGAGCGAGATGTGCGGAGATACAACTTAGTTCCGTTTGTTTGTCTTTGAGGATGCGGTTGCTTTTTCGGTTTGTATCGTTTTATCGTGTATATCTTCGATAAGCCGTTGGATCCGCGGCAATTCGTGTGCAGGACTTCTATCCGATTCGAACTGTGCGAAGTGTGTTGGTGATGGGAAGATACGATAGTGAATTGCAGAGAGCTTTAACTTGGACAGTCAGCATATGTATGCCCTTGTTCCTGGAGGCTGCAGTTTATTCGTTGGATCGTTGTAAAGTGGAAAGTACGGCAAAGTCAAGGGACTATGGGTATTCAGCAACGGCGGCCCGAGTATGGATGGTGCGCAGGTGCAGGATGCCAGGAGAGTTTGTGGTACCTTTTTACAAGAATCCAGTAAAGTTTGAGGCTGGGAATGCCAGTGAGTAAAAATCTCTCAAGACAAGATCTTCGTCAACATGGAGATGATACACCCACTAGTACCGTAACTATCGAAAAGTGTCGAGGGTACGGTCGGTGAAGTGAGGTGAGGATGTTGATGAGGGTGAATACGAGTGACGGCGAGGGCGGGCGGCGGGCGGCGGGCGGCGGGCGATAATGAATTGAAATAGTCAATGTACCGTATTACAACATAAGGCTACCAGTGCGGAGGTAATGTATTGTACTTCGTACTCAGTTACAAGTAACCTTACGAGTAATACTTCAACAAAGTTTGACCTAAGAATGTGATATGAGGCACAACCCAAGCGGCAAGCGGCAAGAGGGGGAAGCTTTTCGTGTGCTTCTATTCTGGTCTGGATGACACGAATGTAGGAAGGATCTAGGATCTCGACGTGCGAATGCTTTGGGAAAGGCAGGAAATATATCTAGAACGGGAAACGCAGAGGACCATGGACTCTGCTGAATTAACGCTGACTTATCGATCCTTCTATAGTCTTGTTGTGTTGTGTTTGTATGAAGCACTTGGACGAAAGAGGGGGTGGGTGGAAGGGGGAAAGGTCTGGTTTTGTGGTTGGTTGTGACCTGCTGGTGTTCTGGACTCTTACTTTCGCCCTCTCCCTTGTACAGTATGCAGTTGGCTTGGTGTTTTTCAGATGGCGAGGATGGGTCGGACCAAAAGATTGAACAATGGGGATTGTACGACCGTGCAATCGCACTTTACTATTCCCATAGAGCTGCACCTTTTCCCTTCCATTGGTCCTGGCATGTCTTGGCGAAAGGCACTACATGTGATGGTGATCGGATTCTCTTCAACTGCTGACTCGGACGAGAAAACCCTTCAATCAGCATTGAATAAATGCCACAGATGCAGCTACCGTGCTGATTGTTCTCTTTCTAGTGTGGTCGCTCAAATAACCAAACATGCCACCGCGGAGATGTCCATGTCCAAATACCCACGCTGACGACTACGAGTGTAGTGAAGTGAAGTTGTCGCTATTTCATCACAATGGTTATTGCTGGTTCAGACTGAAATTCATCGACCGTGTCGCTTTCTGCGTTGCCTACGACCGGTTCTTGAACCACAGGTCGTCATGGCCTCTACTATTTGTGATATCTACCTAATGTCGTTTGGTCTTGCCCTGTTCAACGGTAAGTAAATAGGTTGTTGATAGCAGTTGAGCCTCGTTGCTTCCTTTCTTGTACCTCAACCTCCCCAATTCTCATTTCCCTCGAGAATTGTTGAGTTCTCATGCTTTTAAAACTCCTCAATCTCTACTCAACTTTCCAACTATCAACATACGTCAAAATCACATTTCTTACCATTCGCTCAATTGCATCTCAGATACATCACTGCATTCCACATTCTTATTCTATACAATATACTTGAGGATCAACAACAAGAACCTAATCACCATCATCATGTCTCATTCCCCAGTCTCAGAGGGAGAGGCCACATTGCATCGGAATTCAGACCAGTCGGTAAGCCCCGAGGAGAACGCAAAGTCACAACCAGCAGTCGTCCAGTCACCCCAACCCGTAGGTGGGTTTTGCGAGCTCTACCTACCACCACAGAAAAGAAAGTTGCGTCAGCTTGGACTGAGATGTTCTCGAAGCGGACCCACGCAGACCGTTGAATCGAGCCACCAGCTGCTTACCCAATGCTTCGCAATTCGTTGTGGCGAGGATCGAAGTCCGCCAGTGCAAGCAACCGTGAACTTCGCCGTTGATACAATCATCATACCTCTCTCCATTCTGAATCTTCCGGATGCTGTGGTAATCGAAGACCTCGATAGGATACAGAGACTTTGTATCGTGTTTGATGGAAGCGTCGAGATAAAACTGGAAGCATATGCTCGACTCCAAACGTGCCGATCAATCAATCAGCCTTTGATGATCCAATTCGATGAGTTAAGGCCCAAAGTACCTGGCCAAGTTCTTGGAATCGAAGAACAGGGACCCTCGAGCGAGGAAGATGAGATTGGACGCCGTATAATAGAGAGGGTTAATCGGCCACACATTATCCATCGGAGCTACGTAAGAGTCTACCGAACAAATGCAGATTTCAAGACGCGGATGAAGTACAAAGCTAGTTCGGCCTTTGACTCTTTGCATCGTCATGTCCCGTTCCGACGCTCTATGGCATCCTACCTCTCCTAGGTGTGTCGACATCTATGAAATGGTTTATGGGTATGGAGATGGGGTGAGAGAGGGAAGGATCACATGCCATCATGTGAACGGGCGGATTTTGGGAGACTGGGTTATGTTGTTGTGAATGGTTCGGAGGCACGCAACCGGATGCAAAACGGAGTCTGTTTCGATAAAACTAATACCGGCAAAACAGGCGTTCACATTCATTCATTTCCTCTAAGGTCTGACTTGTACCTTCTACGAGCTGTCACTGGATGGATAGCACCGCGATCGGTTACCGGCAAGTGGGATGAGGGGTTCTAATTGTATGTTCTAGATTCTCACCATAGCGTTTTAGATGCCCAATGCAGCGTTTCCATCATCAAGTCACCAATGGAGACAGCAGATACATGTTTTTAAGGCTTGTCCTCCTCATCCATATCTTGAATCTCCGCTCACGTGAACACTGACCTTCGTGGGTGCAAGGACACGGGACCCTCACAGCATCTGCAGGGATCGCCTCCAACCAACACTAGGCCAAAGCACAGCTGAAACGACGCCAACCCCGCCACGCCCTATCGCGCATGAGATCACAAGTGTTGGTCGGCGAAAAATGCATAAGCTGCACATGCGAAATATGTTACAAGTGCAACGCAATCACGACTTTTTGTGTGTGTGAATAACGAAAGAAAGAGAAAAGCAAAGTCAATATATTCTCATCCTGCCGTGGAATTGTTTTTTCCTTCCCTTCCTGCTTAGTGGCCCGACTGCCCCTGTCCGGTGAAATGTCGTTCCCTTCAGCCACGAACAGGGTGACGTTGACGTGGACCCTTGCGTGCTCCTGCGCCTGCACCTGGTGCGTGTTGATCTTTACAGGAAACTTTCCGGAGCGATACCGTTGTTGTTTTGCAGATAGTACTGTACTGTAGCAGACGGTGAGGGTGATGGTGGTGAAGGAAAAAGTTTGTTGATAAAGCGATGGATCTTCATTGCGAAGGGTAACTAACTTAGGCTTATGAATATATTTCATCATCTTTCCCACTTTTACTGGCGGAGCGTCTGGTGGTCTCTGAACGGCGTCGTGGGGAGAAAGATATTAATAGATGGAGATTCGTACCTGTAGTAATCAGGTACCGTTGTACTTACTGAAGAACGGCTATTCCTGTCTGGGTCTGGTAAGGCGAAAGATTAGGGATCAAGCCACCGTGATAGTTGCTGCCAGCCTGCCACCGCGGATCTTCAGGGGGCTGGCAAAAGCTGGAGTTTCTGCCCAAAGGACGGGACTTTGGGAAATTGGCGTGATGAGTGATACGAATAAATGATTCCTTTCTGGTATTGATAGTTGAGTAGGTGTACCAAGTAAGCAAAAAAGGTCAGTCGATCCTTGCGGCAAACACTGGTGATGGTGTCTCTCACCACTATCCCGTAACGACTTCGCGTTGTCTCAAATAAAAGCTTCGCAGATTCTCTCAGCGAACAAATCACACCAGGGCTTCACCAGGACTTCCCCATAATTAACCCGGTGCTGTGCTTTGCTTCGTCATTCACAGCCACGCCTTACCGACCCTCACCCAAAAACTTTTTATGTCGCACTCGCACTGCACACATCCTTGTTGCTGCGCCCACCTCTTACACCTGTACTCCGTACTACTGGCAACTGATACGAAATAAACATAAAACTGCTTGCTTACCTTCCTTCTTCCTATTTCACTCTCTCTCATCCTCCGTTACCAACATTTTCCATATCGTCCTTTTTATCGACCTCGACCCAACTTACATATCCTATATCCGCCCCCGCCATTCGTTTGATAGTGAGAGGCATCGAAAAAACAACAACAACAAACACCAACAATCGTTACCCACTGAACAGCACCAAGATGGGTGCCGGTAGATTTCTCTGCGTGGGCGTGCCATTCGCTCTAACGCTCGCAAGTCTGGTCTGTCTTATGATCGCTACCCTCGCCGGCGTGACCGACAAATCGCTCGATCTCTTCCAAGTCAACACGACCAACCTCTCCATCTCGACTTCATCCATCGTCAATCTCGAAAACGGGCTCCGCAAGAAATCAATCACCGATCTGACCATCGCAGCTCTGAATCCCTCAACAGTAACATCATCTGCCTCAGCATCCGCTTCATCAGCCATTGCCTCAGCTCTCGGCACCGATGGCGCATCCAACATCACAGCTTCTGAACTCGGTCTCGCAGACTCGTATAAAGTCTCGCTGTGGGCTTATTGCGCCACCACGGGCAAGAACACCACTTGCACAAAAGCCAAGTTCAACTGGGCGGCTTCAGCGCTCAACACCACTAATATCGACTCGTTGACATCGACTACCTCAGCCGTTGGCTCCAACGCGACTCTCCCTTCAGAAGTGAAATCCTCGCTGCACACTTTCATCGTTGTCTCCAAATGGACTCAAATAGTCTACATAATCGCCATCGTAGCCACAGCAGCAGAGCTTATCCTCGGCATATTCGCCATCTTCTCCCGGGCCGGATCCTGCCTCACATGGATCATCTCCGGCTTCAGCACCACCGCCGTAATCGCAGCCTCTATCATGGCTACAGTACTCTCATCTGTCACTGTAGGCGCTATCAAATCCACAGCCAAAGCCTATGGCGTGGAGGCCTCGATGAACACTCATTTCCTCGCGATAACCTGGCTCGCAGTAGCGTTCAGCATCGCGTCCGGCTTCTTCTGGGTCTTCACTATCTGCTGCTGTGCCGCCGATCACCATAAGAGTCCGCGCAAGAACCGAAACTCGGATAGCGAGAAGCTGATCCCGTATACGGGGGCGTATCATAAGGTCCAGGATCCGGTGCATATGAATGAGGGGGCCTATCATGGGCAGCAGCATGGGATTTACAACCCTCAACACAATCAGCCAGTGAGGACGGGTGCGTATGAGCCGTATGCGCATGCGGCTATTTAAGGGGTGTGTTGCTGTGTAGTGTTTGCACAGGAGGGAACATGAGCAAGGGAGGAAGGACGAAAGATGGGATTTGATGTGATGAAGTTATACAATCGTGGCATTTAGCGTCTGGCGTTTAGGGATTTCCCCTTGTTTACTTTTTTCTTTTCTGTATGTGGGTGTAATGGGATGGGATCAGGAAGGAAAGAAAATGGTTAGTTACGACGATCTAAGATCTGGATTATTTTCGTGATAGATGAATGAATGATACCCTCTTTACATTCAATTTTCGAGTTTCCGTTCCATTGCGCATCTTGATGTGATGTGATGTGTTGTGTTGTGATGTTAGTTATCTTGATGTCCTGCCATGTTCGCAAGTGCGCGCGCTGTGACAGACTTTATATATATATATATATGAATGCGTCGATCGCACGAACAAACGAACTTCTTCTCCTTTCCACTATCTGTAAATGTCACTGAAAATAAAGAATAGTATAGTTTCTCAATACTTACCCTTGCTTACACTTCTCTTCGTTTCGTTCCTACTTCTACAGCCTCTTCAGGTCAGAAAAACTTGCCTACTTCATATCACCACCCAACATCACCAATCTATTCATAACACCCAAAGCAAATTAAGAAGGAAGGAGACTTCCACTTCTAGCAGACCGTTTCTGGTGATCTCAAAATCCAAACGCAAGGAATTCCAAATGTGATCCAGAGACTAAGAAAAAGTTAAATGTCCATATCAATCTCCGACAATTAGAATAGAATTAGTTATCGAAGTGCAAGACGGATTTGAATTCTCAGGATCAAATGATTCTTCAAGATTGAGTATGGAATCTTCTAGCGATGATTTGCGTTGAAGTTACTCAATGGACTCCAGAGCATCGGTCATGCAGAAGGAGACGCACTAGCAAATTGCACGTACGTACCTGACTGCGAGCTGCAGAGAGAGCTCGAATAAGACGAAGGAAGCGAAGTATCATTGCTTGAGAGTTAACCAGCGAGCGGATTGGTGAATTGAAATCCGTACCAGGAGACTGCGGGATCGACAATTGCAATTGGAGCACTGGTAGAAGCGGTTTATCTGAATTGAATAAAGGATCTATCTATAGTTAAAGAAGTCCTTCGAGCTATTACAATTCCAAGGGAGAACATAGGAACGATTGAAATCCATACAAGAACACAGACGATATAGGTGAACATCAAACCTACCCATCCCAACCCTCCTACTCTCCCCTTACATCCCTCTCCCACGCATCTCTAAACCTCCCCTTCAATTCCTCCCGATCAAACTCCCCTCCATCCAACGCCATCGCAGCAGCCATAAGTCCCGCTCCTCCAACCCCTGCCCCAATAAGCCCGCCCACAGCAGCCCCACCCATAGCAACGCTTTGGCACCATGCAAACGCGCTCCCCGCTTCTACAAGCCCGATACTAGACTGCCAGGCTGCGGCTGCGGAACCAGCTACTGGACCTGCGGCTGCGAATCCGGCTGCGCCGAGCACGGGAATGGTGACAAGGGACGCGACTGAGACGAGTCCGCCAACGACTTGCAGGCTGAAGCGGTAGGGGTGCGCTTGGATGTATTTGCTGAGAGTTGCTAGAGGGGTGTTAGTTACAATAATACACACACACACACACACACACACACACACACAAAGAATAAAAGAAACATAGAAAAAGAAAAAGAACCTCATACCCCTCTTCCTCGACCCCATCATCTCCCCCACAAACCCTGGACACCAGCACCCGAGAATTCTTGGCGCCAACGTCAAACCCCAAAGATCGTCGGGAAAAATCCCCATCGTAATCCAGCTCTGAATGATTCTCCCCTCTGCCTCCCCTTCGTCAATGTGGGGGAATAATGCGTGCCCCGCCGAGATTTCGTAGAGCAGACTACCTAGCGCAAACATTTCCATTCGTAAGATCCTCTCCGCATCACTCAGCCGCTGTGAGATCTCATCCGGAAGCTGGTACCGCGGCGGGTAGAGCTTTGCTGAGGAGACCGCCTGCTCCTGGTCTTGGAAGTAGTTCTCCGCCGATCCATCGATGCCGAGGACGATATCCCAGTTGCGGATAGAGGTGCGATTTGGGGGGTCTTGAGCTAGGAAGAAAAGCTGCTGGATGGCATTTGCCCATTGCATGTGCAGCTCGGTTTTGTGGGTGGGGGAAAGTTCTTTGTAGAGGGTTTCGTGGGTGGGGAGGCGGATGGTGCAGATTGCGCGTGCGGGTGGGGGCGTCATGGCTTGGGATTTCAAGGGTGTGGGTGGATGTGATAGGAAGATTGGAAGGATGACGTGAGGAAATCTGTAGTGAGAGAGTATACTGTTGATTTCTGCTTGGAAAATCAATTTGGATGACGGGAAAGGAAAGTAAAAGGAGGGGCAGGATAGTTATTTTTTTATCGACTTTCTTAGATCGATGGCATAGTCTTACAACAGTTGGAAAGGGTTGGAGACTTTCAAATCGGCTATTAATTATTGGATAATGAATCACAGTTGGAATGATAGTTGATAGGCTGATACTATTCTATTTTTATCTATTAGGTTATGTATATACTTATTGCCTTCACACCAAAACGAAAGTGTGAAGTTTCACCTTAACAGGGTGGTTGGAAGGGTTTGTTTTCAACTGGTTTCCGAACCCTTCCTCTGATTCGGAATACATCTGATCTGAGCTCTGATATTGTACTCCCAAGAAGTCGTCTTCCATCGGCATATCCATTCGTTTGACCTAGTCTCTACCGTCCAGATCAATATACCGAGACGCAGGGGGGCGAAACGAAATGCTTGCTGGATGATGCGTGATGGGAGGAATGCTTCGAGTACAAGTCTGCCCAGGCTCCACCCCTGACTTCGCCCGCTCTACAAATTGCTAACCTGCCACCTAACCCTCACCCACTCCCCCCACCTCAACAACACAAACGGCACGGGTATCAACCCCACCGCAATAAAAGCGAGCAAGCTATTACCCCAGCCCAGGCCCAAAGTCTGATACATCTGCTGCCCAGCCAGCGGCAGCACCGCACCCATCACGCTGCGGAAAACGGTATTAGCCGCAAGTGCACTTGCTGCGTATACGGTGAAGGCGTCGACTAGGTATAGGTTGATGGACATGAAGATGAACATGTTGGCAATACCTATAAGGGATGTGGCTATTATAGGTGCGATCCAGTGCACGCGGTATTGAGCTGTCCAGCCGTACATGAAGAGGCCGATAGGGATAAGGATTGCGCCGGGGATGAGGAAGGGGAGACGGTATTCGGGTTTCATTTGGGCGGGTGGAGAAGAGGGATCGTCGGATTCGGATTGGGCTTGGGCTTTGGCGGTTTTGGATTTGATGATCCGATCGGAAAGGGCTGCGAAGGTGGTCAGTCCAAGGAGAGAGCCGACGCCGAGACCGAGATATGTGAGTCCGACTGTGCCGGTGCTGAAGCGGTAGGTTGATTCGAAGACTATAGGGAATGTGGTGAAAAGAAGATAGAGGTAGCCGTATACGATGGCCATGTAGATTGAAGTGGAGAGAACGATCGGGGAGCGGAAGCTGAGTTTGGCGGGACGGACGATGCTGCGGAAGAAGAAATCTTTGGTGGTGAGACCGTGGTCGAGTTTGGAGACGAGCTGCGGATTATTGGTTTCTTTGCGGAGGCGCTTGGTTTTGCGGGCGAGGATTGTGGGCGCGTATGATTCGCGTAGAAAGATGAAGGACAGGATGGTGAAGCAGCCGCTTATCATAGTTATAACCCAAAAGACCCATCGCCAGCCTTTGGATTGGGCTAGGAAACCGCCTGCAACGGGCCCAACTGAAGGTATTAGATAGGGTTATAGAAACGACCTGGAGATGATAACTTACTGACAGGACCTAGGATTGGACCCATTCTATATGCAAGTTAGTAACACGCAAATGGATGGCTAACAAAGGGATCAAGTACTTACGCAAAACCAGACATTGCAGCACCACGATTCTCTTGTGCCACCATATCTGTAATAGTGCCTCCACCTAACCCATTCAATCAGTATCTATTCCATATCCATGCCAACGACATTGTCCAAGATGGAAATGGAAACTCAGAAAACTCACCATTCGTCAAAACCGCACTCCCCCAAATCCCCGCTAAGAACCGAAACCCGATCAACATATTCAAGTTCCTCGCCAGCGCACAAGCCACGGTAAAAATGATAAATAGCACATTACAAACATGGTAAACCGGCACACGTCCATAGATCTCGCTCAACGGCGCCAGAAACAGGGGCCCAAACGCGAATCCCAGAATATACACTGAGACGACGAAGCCTGCGAGCGCGGTGTTTGTGCTCTGGAACTCGACCATGAGCGCAGGCACGCCTGGTGCGAACATGGAGGATGCGAGGGGCGTGACGAATGTTAGTGCAGAGATGAGGATTATGTTGGAGAGTTTCCAGAGGGACGACCAGTTCATGGGGTTTTGGGGGTCGCTGGGGGAATCCCAGGTTATGATGTTGGGGTCGGGGAGCTCGTCTTCGGTGGAGATTTCTTGGCTGGACTTTTCCACGTCGCCTTTAGTAGGGCTGGGTTCATATTTGGAGGTTGTAGATCGTATTGAGGCGGTTTGCGCGTTCTGGGTGGGTTCGGCCTGCTCATCAGAGTTGAGGATATGACCTTCATCAGGAGGATTCTCCGCATTGTGACTTAAGCTCTCCGAAATATGATTATTTCCGACTTCTGGAAGAGAATCTGATGTTCGATATGCAGGATGGACACCTGACGAACTCATTGTTTCTTTCTCGACGTCGTGGTTTTGTGTAACGGCCATTGCGCACCGCAGGTTTTCTGACTCGTCACCTTTAACATCGTATCATTAGCCATTGTTCATTCACTCTTCGTACAACCGGAAGCCACGCGAATTTTCCAAATCCCAATACTTTAAAGCAACGAGTAATCGGCACAAACGTTCGTGCAGAAATTCTCCACGCAGGTACAAAGGTAAATCCTGTGGGGAAAGGAGTACAAGTTAGCTTACCTTATTCCTTACAGTACTTGGGGTTAGCGAGTAGAGATCGTTAAAACGCTAACCAGCTCGTTGCTCAAGCAGTCCGTCGAAGAAACCAAAATCCGGGGAAAGCTCCAAAACCGATGCATTCAAAATCGTGAAAACGCGTAGACATTACACCACATGGGAAGGGACATATCTGTGGTATTTATCCAACAACAAAGTCATACGCGCTGTGCTCTAACGATCTCCTTCCATTTCCTAACTTCGCAACGGCCAAGCACCCACGGCTTCGGGATCACCATGTAAGTATACGACTGCATAAGTCTGCATAAAACGTGCATAACTTTCTGATATCGTTAGTCTGCTTCCGGGGTTTGGCTTATCCATTGTGATTTTATTGTGGCTGCCTGTGGTGATGTAGTTCTGCAAATAAGGTAGCTTTATTACTGGCCAATGAAGATTGTTCCATTGAAGGAGGAGGGATGTCTTTCGCTCTCTATGCGGGATGGACGTCCCCGATGAGGGGAAAGCATGTAAACAGCACTCGCTGAATTACATAAAATTACAATACCCTGCCTGCATTACTGTTTCTCCCTTGATTCGAACGTAATATTGCTCGAGATGTCTTTCCTTTCCATGGAGACATGACGCAAGTGGCAGAGCCAGAAATTGTAATGAGGAAGTCTTGTATAGCCTCGAGTGCTGGCAGCCCATCATATTAGACTGCGCAACATCGAAGACATGAATCTATCAATTTGCAATAGCGAAACTGGGTATCTTTGATTTGATGATTATTACTACATGATATGAGGTTGTTAAGTCTTTTGACGTTTCTTCTTCGTCTGCTGTTTCCGCCTCGAGCTACTCGATTCATCTTCGAGCTCTTCTTGGAGTTGCTCTTCAGCAGCTTCACCGTTCTCTTCCTGTGCTTCATCCTCATCTTCGTCATCGTTCTCAGCGGTATCACTTTCGTCATCTGATTCAAGACCAAAAGCTTTATCCACGTCGTCAGCAACATCATTCAGCGCAACACCATCATCATCACCACTATCAAAGCCTTCGAACCTGTAAATAAATTAGATATGCACCAATAAAAGATATGCTAGACACGAGAACTTACGAATCTTCGTCCTCATCGGCAGCAGTCGAAGCGATGTCAGCAATTGATGTGTCAGCTACCGATTCACCATCTTCTCTCTTCCTCTTTCTTGGCATTTCACCAAGTCTACCTTCTCGTCCTTGGATACCAGACTCCTCGGCTCCTTCTAGTAGAGGAGGTGGAGTGAACCACGGAATTTTGCCTCTCAGGAAATCGTTTAGGACCATCTTGGCAACACCATCAACGTCAGGCTCACCACCGTGTAAGAGCCTACCAGCTTTTCGTGCAAGCAACTCCAAAAACTCGATGTGGTTCTTGTAGCCCTTCAGCGAATATGTTCTCTCAATATGCTGGGGTTTGGTTTTGGTTAATACAGCTGGAATATACTGTTCTGGATGCTCCACATTCTCAACCCGTACTACACCTCGTAGTAAGATATCTTGCGGAGTATCTGTTGTGCTTGGGGGAACTACTCCTGGACAATCAATAAGATAAATGCGTTTCATAAGTGTGATGTATTGCCAGACTTTGGTTTCCCCAGGGATTGGGGCAACCGTGCAGACTTTCTTTTTTCGTAATGTGTTAATAATTGAGGATTTCCCAGTATTTGGATAACCGATGAAGCCAACGGATATTTGTTTGCGATCGGCGTGAAGGGATGAAAACTGGCGGAGGAGTTGAATCAGGGAGCCCTTGCCAAAGGAGTTTGTGATTGATGCGTGGAAAGCAAGAGTAGGATAGTCTTTAGATAGAGCTCGTACCCAAGAAGCCTGCAATATGATTAGCAATTGTAATGAATTGTGAGATATCGCATTGCAGAAGATGAAATGTATGAATCATTACTAAGAAAACCACCACGAGCCACTAGCAAGAGAGGAAGTGGCTTTCAACTCAAACGAAACATGCCCGATCTCTTTGCGACAGACTCTCCAAGACGGTGAGCTGCCTACTCAAAACCAGAAGATCAAGAGCGGCGAGACCGAGGTCAATCTACCAAAGTTGTAACAGACGGCCTTCCATTGTGAGGAGCACATAATGCAGAAGGAGCCTTGACTTAACGATGGAACCAATGGATGAAAAGGAAAAACATTGGGGTTCAACTTACGGCCACTCCTGTTGGTACAAGATCGCACTTGTTAAGTACGAAAATGAGATGTTTGTGGGGGGCTTCGTCCTTGATGTATTTCTCCACACTCCGACATCGTGTTCCCAAAGGATCTCTGGCATCCAGAACATGTATGACCACATCCGACGAATCGATGACTTTGTAAAGCTCGTTCCAGATACGTTTACTTTGACCTTTGCTAAAGATAGCCTCTCGCGCACTGGTAATCTGGCCATCGTCAGGTGCAGCAGCTTCACCAACTGTCTCCGCATCGCCGGATGTTCCGCTTAGAAGTTTCGCTTGTTCGAGACGATCCAGATATGTATCGTGGCTCTTGACACTGTCCTCAGCCAGATCTTCCAGTGAGCCAACGCCCAGCTTTACTCTCTTGCGCTGTGCCTTAGGGCCGAACACATCACTGAATGGCGCCGCTTCGACAGTCATCTTGGCTTGATGTTCCTTGAGACCATTCTTGCCTTGACCATCTCGAATGAGACTCATTGGTAATTTGTTAGTTTTCAATAACACAGAGTATGGATCATTCGCGCGTTCAGCCATCGCCTCTCTGAAAGAGTTCAAAGCGTCTTGGCCAATTACTCTCGAATTGGTAAACCATTTCCTATTGGGCTCGATTCGTGCGACAGGCTTTTCTCTGCTCTGGAACGATGCAGCTTTGGTGACCTTTCCGGCGGCATTATGTTGTGCTTTGCCATCCTTAAACATGTTCAAGGTCTTGACCTTCTTCGCAGAGCTAAAATCCATTAGTTACTGCTCGTCGATAAGGCAAAATTGATAACCATACCGATAGAAGTTCTCGCCCTTGACCTTGACATTGGCCATGCCATCTCCAACCTTCCCCTGTCTAATCTTCCTCGCAGCTTCCTTCTTACCGGTACCCATTTTGGTGACTTTTGCGCTGTGCGCTGGGTGAATTGTGGTATGAAAAAAATGTGAAAAGAAGAGTGAGAGCTCTCGAGGAAAAAAATATTTTAGACAATTCGAGATGTGGCTCAACCTTGCAGAGTTAGCGTGTGGCTAGACGCACTAGCTCCATCCCGCCAGGCTAACCAAAATATTTTACCAATTCACCCAGACACAATTCGAGCAGGAGTCTAGCCGTCGCAGACATCGTTGTGATGGCCGCACCAATGCCGAGGAGCTCTTTGAGCTTAGCCGTTCGATGCAGACCATGTCAGCTGTCCTCGTTACCAACTCGAAGCTTCTCAACCACCGCTTCTCGAAATGCGATCGGTCCGGAAAGCCCCAAGTTCATTGAGATTCCAACCATTCGCCAACCGTATGCAAGAACCAAACAAGACATCAAAGGCACTTTACCACCTCCTCGGAATCTGTTCCCAAACCGTGGTCCTAACAAGGTTTCTGAGGAGTATTTGTCTGCTGTGGCTCGCCAGCCGTCGAACAAATCCACCCCACCGAACGATCATGTTGCATGGAAAAGGCGTATGGCTGCGTCACGGAGAGAAAGTCTCAAGGAAGCATTGGTTGAGCTCAATAAGAGAAAGGTGCAACAGGAGGCAGAAGTCGCAACAAAAAGTGCGGCGAAGCGACGTGCGAACGAAGCAAGATTAAATGCCCCTCAGCGAGAAGACGAAAGATTGATGAATCCTACTATCACAGAAGCCAATTCTAAGCTTCAGACCGGATTTCTTCCAGATCCCGAAAGAGAAAGGGAGGTTGCTGAGAAAGCTAGGAGAGTGCAGGCCAAGGAAGCGGAACGGGAGGCCCGGCGAAGAGACGCCTTACATACATTGTATATGAATGCTAGGACGTTTATTACTACCGAGGAACAGCTCGATGCCCAGATTGAGAAGATATTCACAGACGAACCGTTCCCAAATCAACCCGAAGCACAGGACATTTGGAGTGCGAAGGGAGCGCCTCCAACTGTACAGGATCTGCTTTCCAAGGTCAATCATTCCGAGAAGACCAGCATGGAGTTCCACAAAGGACCAGCTATACTTACCGGAGCGAGAATGAAGCGTATTGCAGAAGAGTTAACTGGCGGGAAGATGGATTAGTTCGCGTGGATGCTTGTATCATTAAACTGTCCCACTCAGGTGCTGGGAGGGCTGGTAGCTGTAGAATATGCAATGAGATATCCTTCTTCTGACTCAAATCTACTTGGAACAGGATATTTCAAGAAATCAGCGAATCCAGTGCGAGACTCAGTTATTGATGGTTCGTCGCCGTGGTTGTTTGCGTTATCCACAGCGGATCTACATGGGGTGTCATTAGAGTAGGGCACAGGGCTGTCAGGGTATGCCAGAGATGGGAGATGAAAAGGTTTGTAGTATATAGCCATGTAACGAGAATACCAAAGATCTTCGCGTCAAATTAATATGGCCATTGATGCATTTGCATAACCAGGATAGCTTCACCTGCCTATGGACCTATGGAATTCATCTCAGATTCGCCAAAGGAGCCAACAGTTTGCAAGCTTGGAAACAGAGACTCGGAATTGGGGCCGTTAGAATCGCTCAGACACAACATGAAGCAATAAGCAATCTCTTGCCGGATGTTTCGTTTTTCCCAATCATTTGCAACCCACCTCTACGGGGTCTCAAGCGGGTAATGGCACAACCGTCCAACAGCCAGTGCATGCTTGTTCTCAGAAGGAGATGGATTCCGAGCATCGATCCTCAAATACAACCTTAAAAAATTTGTGTGAGATTGATACGAACGACTGTGGAGAATTCTGACCCTTTGGTGGAGAGCGAGCAAAGTTAGTTCGTACCCATAAGCTCAGCTTTACTCGTACCGGTCTGTGTGTGGCCTCTTTGATTGCTGTTCATGGTAACAAAATGCAGACAGAATCTTTCGTACGGAGTAAGGTGATGAGAGGGTGAAGAAGGCGTTCGGGTGTTCGTAACTTGATTGCAGTGCGGGACATATATTACGAGGCCCGCCACGGAGTATCGCACCAGTTATGGGTAAGCAACGCCTGGGCATCTAGATCTCATAGGCAGGCGGCAGGCGGCAGGAACAGGGTGCCTTTGTGCAGCTAATCCACCCTACCAATCTCGAGTCTCTAATCTGTCTCCCTCGTCTCCCTCGTCTCCCAATCTGCCACCCATAAATACACACAGTGGCGTTCGACAAGGGTGCTTGAAGGTGGGTGAGCGAACGGAAATCCAAATCCAAAGCAAATCCACAGAATCCAAATCCAATGGAATCAATCTATGCCTGACCTCCTCGAGAAAGACGAGACGGATTCAACGCCCTTCCCAAGCGCAATCAACTCTACCACCGTACACATCGCTTCAATTAATTGTTGCGGGCAGTTGTTTACCTGCCATTTGTTCCGCTTTATCATCAATCCTAATCCCAAGCAGTTGGCCATTCAACTGCTCAAGGCTTCGTGAACGCGATAAACACGCAATTACCGCTCGCGGCACCCTAGAATTTCCAGCCCTCTTGCCGACCTCGACTCGTAACCTCGAATTATCACAGGAAAACTTACAAATGTCAGCCTAAAACTTAGGAATGAGCCTCCAATTTTCTGTGAATAACCTCGCTCCTGCGCCCGGCACTGTCTATCAAGGTTCATAGCTACCATTGCTCCACGATGTATCAGGTTCACAGTCTGTCGAAGCGGCAGGATGGCCCGCCAACAAATGGAGCTCCGTCAACAAGCAGCGATCCGGTTCAATCTTCCACGACAACGTCCTCCTCGCAATCTAGCACAACTACCGCTACGTCTACGTCTACGTCTACGCCTACTCATCCTCCGACACCATCTTCAAATCCCCCGCCAAATTCTCAATCGGATTCTGATACCAAACCAGCTTATGTTATCGTAAGTACTTGTACTCCTCCAAGCGGCTACAGAGCTCGCCTATGAAAACAATGCTAACACCTACTCCAGGCAGTTATAATCACCATCGTCGTACTTCTAGCGCTATTATTTGCTATTTACATAATTCGGCGAACGCGCATTAAGCACAGGAATCCAAAATATATCCCTACAACTTTCCTGAAAAAGGCCTGGGAGAAGTGGGATCCGGAATCTCATCGTTATCGCCTACCGGAGAACAATGACCAGCTCGAGTATACGGGAGCAGCCGGTGTCAGTCGAAGTTTATCCTCGCAACCGCCGCCATCCTTTAATAGTGCTGCTCGATCTGCGGTGGAAACGCAGTCCAACAATGAGACGGCGGGAGTTGACAGACACACTTCGGTACGCTCGGTGATGACCTTACCGGCCTATAACATGACCCCTGGGCAAAATGAACAAGTATTGGGTAGAGAAGGTGAAAGAGGTGGAATTGATGTAGTTCTTGAATACCCGGAAACGGTCGACGAGGAAGAGGCACAGAGAGAAGCAGAGATGGAAGCGCTGTATCAAGTCCGGCTTGCACGACGGCGGGAGAATGAGGAACGGGAAGAAAGAAGAAGGCTAAGAAGGGAAGCAAGGGCAAGAGGCGATACTGTTGCTCTTAGAGAGCTTCAGAATCGACCGGCGACGACTACTGGACCAACTGTGGAGGAACTTAGACGGGAACATGATCGAATCAAGAAGGAGCGCCAACGTGCGGTATCTTCGGTTGCTTATGGTGATCTCGGCATTGCAAGACACGATGGTACAAGACTACGCGCGAATAGTGACGAAAGCGAACGACAAGGTCTTCTGGGAGATGCGGCAAGTATGGCAGCCAGCAGTCACTATCATCGAAGAGACCGGAGTGCCAGCTCAGTACTAAGCATCGACACGGTAAACTCTGATTTGCCCTCACCTGGATTTACCCGATCGCGGAGGAATTCCCGAACCGGGAGTCCTCTCCGTCGCTCAATTGGCCCCGACGAGGCAAACAACATGGAAGATAGAGCCGGAAGCAGTCCGGAGATGATTGACCACGACGACATCCCCTCGAGCAGTCCTCCCGGCTACGAAAATATCTCCTTAGAAACACCTCACTCAGAAGAACCGCATCACGCCGAGCCTCCCCCTGACTACACCAGCCCCATCTTAGCGAGAGGAGAAGGCCCCACGCTCGCATCAAGACCCCAATCGCAAAATATAGACCAGCTTATGTCCGAACGACGCACCAGCACGCACAGCACGAACTCGACTCTCTTCCCCCGTGACGAGCGCCGTTCGTCCACACGATCAACGCGTGGGGTAGGCGGGATCCCACAACTCCCTAGCTTGAGACTCAGCTCTCTGCCCTCGATCCACGTCGATCCAGGGAGTCCGATGTCGCTGAGACCGCCGACGGAAGAGGAGGGCCATAGTCCCAGGTCGTGATCCTTCTTTGCGAGGGGGGACTATATTGGATAGAGAGGGTTACCTTTTGAATACGAGTTAATGAAAGAAATCTTTTTTAATTACTTATATCGCCGTTTCACATACTCGTCTTTGCCATCTTTTCTTTTTTTTCCTTTGCGGATTTGCAGGTTTTCTTATACCTATACCGATCCCTTTACTCGTACGAACGATACACGCATATGCACTCTACGCGTACACGTATGTATGTATGCACGCAAATGAGCAAATAGTCACGCAGCTGCTCCTATACCCTCTTATTTTCTCCTCTTTTGTCTGCTACCTTGTCCCTTTCTTTGCAAGTTCGTTTGCTTCTTCTGTGGATTTTTTTTGGGTTTTTGGTTTCGAGCAAGGCGTTTCTGGATTGGGGTGAAGGGGGTGGGGTTGGTTGGTTTTGAGATCTGCTGAAGGGGGGATGATGGGATGTGGATGGTGATCGGTTGGCTAGGCTAGATACTTTTCTTTTTTGTACATAAAAATGGTGGATATATGTGTTTTTCGGATTTGGATTTGGATTCGGATTTGGATCGCTCGTTATCACTCACGTATGCATGCATGGATGGTGGTTGGGGGGTAATGTAATTTCTTTTGGGGTTGGTTGGTTGGTGGGTTGGAGTTTGGTTGGAGGGGGTGGGGGGAGAAGGGTTGTGGGTTAGGAGGTCTTGGATGGTTGAGTAGGTAGGTAGGTGAATAGGATTGGATTGGATGGATGGACCGGGAGAGTTTCTGAGTTATAGGTGGAGGTGGAGGTGGGAATGGAATAAATAGTAGCAGGAGTAGTTTAGTGGTTATCTAGGAACTGCCGGGGAAATACATCTACAATATATACAATATTGAATAAGCTATGTATGGATACTGCGTATATCTATTCGATTTTGATGATAATATGGAGCGCATTGTGGGATTTGGTATTGGGTACAAGCGAGATAGAAACCTCCTTGGTTGGGAAAGAAAGAAGAACGAAAGGAAAGAGATACTGTGTGTGGTGTGTATATGTGCGGTTATGCGGGGTCGGAAAGGGGTATACTGTATGTACGTATAAGTCGTAATGTTGGTTGCTTAGGCAGTCAAGTAGTCAAGTAGTCAAGTAGTCAAGTAGTCAAGTAGTCAAGTAGTCAAGTATTCTAGAAAAGAAGAGAAGAGAAGAGGGGAGGAGAGAAGCGGAGAAGATGGGGAGGATGGAGAAGAAGAGGAGAGAAAGGGAAGAAAAAAGAAGACAAGCATTGAGTTCTTATTCCAATCATATCCATCCATCTTCAGGCGCTTCACATGCAATATATAGGCCTATATATCCACAGGAGAACCACTTCGACCGATGCTTTACTTCGCAATCCATGAATGACAAACCAACGCGCCCCAATTCCCACCACGGAACATCAATCACCCAGTCAGTCAAGTAGATATTGCAATCATACACACACACACAATAGAACCCATCTCCCACTTCTCAAGGACTTTCTTTTTTCCTCTCTCAAAATAGTTAATCTCCCATTCACCTAATTCCGATCTGATCTGTACTGTACTATACTATACTGTTACCAACCCGTCCTGTGCTCCTCTGCCCCTCCCAACCCTCACCCCATGCAATCATGTCCATCCCATCCCATCCCATCCATCTCCCGTATTCCCTTCCTCACTGAAGAGCATCTACTTCCCAAACAACAACAAAGACATGCTACTGCTAATCGCCCACAATGCAATCAATGAATGGCAACACTCTCTCCTTTCCACCTATTCCCCGTCTCCACACCAGCCCAACCATCTATTTCGCCTCTCCGCCAGCCAACAACGCAGCCTGCATCTCCGCATTAATCCTAGCAATTTCCTCTCTCACTTTCGCATCCTCTGGGTCTTCCTCCTCGTCGACAATCTCCTTTGGTGCCTCAACAACAACTGGAGCTTCCACCTTTGGCTCAACAACAGCAGCAGCTTCAACCTTGGGGGCTTCAACTTCTTCTTGAGCAGGTGCAGCCTCGATCTTCTCCTCAGCCTCGATCTTCTCCTCAGCCTCGATCTTCTCCTCAGCCTCGACCTTCTCCTCAGCCACCACCGGTTCCTCAACAGCAGGCGCAGCAACCTCAACCACCGCCTCCTTAACCGGCTCCTCTTCAACAGCTGGAGCAGGCTCAGCGACCTC
The DNA here is from genome assembly GCA_002946415.1 of Rutstroemia sp. NJR-2017a BVV2. Classification (NCBI taxonomy): domain Eukaryota; kingdom Fungi; phylum Ascomycota; class Leotiomycetes; order Helotiales; family Rutstroemiaceae; genus Rutstroemia; species Rutstroemia sp. NJR-2017a BVV2. Next base: position 1,441,129 of record NJPS01000010.1, on the reverse strand, counting down.
AACTTCCTTCTTTGGCTCCTCGACAACAACTGGTTCTTCAACGACTGGTTCCGGTTCAGCAACAACCGGTTCCTCTGGCTTGGATTCCACGGCTTCAACGACTGGAGATTCCACAGCTGGTTCCTCTACTTTAGGCTCCGAAACAACCTCGCTGGTAGCGTCTCCAGCCGCTGGAATGTCTTCCTCAGCCTTAGCTGGGGTTGACTCCTCCTTTGGTGCTTCCTCCGTAGCCGGAGCTTCGGGCTTGCTAGCTTCCTTTGGAGCAGCCTTCTCCTTAGGCGCTGACTTAAGAGTAGCTGTTGCGGACTTTGGTGTTGTGGCGGACTTTGGTCCATCCTTAGCTCTTGTCACTGGCTTTACAGTCAAGGCTGGCTTGGGGACCTTGGGAACTGCTGTTGATGCGCTCTTCGCATCCGCTGACCTAGATGTTCCATCTCTTGTCGAAGGACGTTTCAAAGATTGAGATCTTCTTGGTGGGGTTGAGGGAGTCTTCTCGCTGGTAGTCTTTGATGCAGATGAGGCTGTTGGTCGCATCATACGCGAGAGGAAGCCATCCTCAGCGATTGGGGCAGACGTAGGAGGTAGGCTACCTCTTGAGGTTTTCTTCTGGATCACTGGTGGTGGACCGAGTGATGGTCGGCTCTTGCTCGCCTGTGATTGAGATCTTACAAGAGGTGTCTTCGTGCCAGTAGTTCCAGCTCGGCTTTGAGAGCGTGGGGGATGGCTGGCCGCCTCACTCTTTGCATTCCCTGATGCACGGCTAGCTGATCGAGCAGGTGGTGCTGATGTAGCAGTCCTCGATCCAGAGGATGCTGTGGGTGCTGTGAGAGAAGCTGGAAGCTGAACTGGTCTGGTGGGTGACCTAGGCTTTGGCTTGTTAAAACCTGATTGTGGTGGCGACGGGGGAATTCGCGTCTTTACCGCTGGTCGGCTTGAAGATCTCGCTGTAGTTGTCGTAGCCAATGAACCACTGCTGGTATTTTTGGCAGGCCTCATCTCTGGAGTCTTCCTTGCATCCTTGGTAGGCTTTTTCTCTGGTGTCTTACTAGATGTGTCCTTCACAGCTTTCTTCTCTGGGGTTTTGGCTCTGGCCTCCTTTGAAGGACTGCGTGAAGCGGATGGTGCTGATGAAGCTGTTGGCGTTTTGGGCCCAGCCTTTGAGGACTTCGGCGATGTTGTTCTAGGGGAGTGTTTTGGAGCTGTTGATGTTTTGGCAATAGAGATAGGTGCAGGACGCGAGGTGAGTTTGCTGGTCGCGGGTTTATCTGCAGGAGCGGTTTTTGGAGTGCCATTCGCAGATGTACCTCTAGCGGCACTATTGCCTCTTGAAGTTTTTGGTTCCTCCTTCTTCGTCGCTTTGATCTCTGCTGGCTTGGCCAACTCCCGGCCGCGTTGTGGAATTGCATCTGGAACCCCAATTTGTTTGTCTAGCTCTAAGGCAGGTGTCTCTGCTAAAGCGGATTCAGGGATAGCTTCTGTCACCAACGTGCTGTCCCTCCTTGCCTTGAACTCCGCGGCAATGGATTCCTTCCTCTCTGCCGTTTCTTTCGGGTGTTCCTTCTCGTCAATACTAAAACTTGGTCTCCTTCGTGCCATGCTGGGCTCCTGACTACTACTGTCCTGCCTCCTTAATCCAATTTGTATTCCCTGGCCTATCTGTTGTGCCGTTTTCTCAACTGCTATGAAACTCGTTCGCACTTTCGAAAGCGGTCGTGGAGGCGTTGTGATAGTTCCTAGGAGCAAATTGTTCAGAACATAAGTAACCAGGTTTAAGTGGGACAAAATCACTGACCTGCAGACTCTCCAGGGGACCGGCCACGATCTGGAGGTGACGTTGAGTTGTCCTTGTTCTCAAACATTGCGCGCAGATTGCGCACTCCTCCAGACATGGTGGCGATTTTTTATAGAGCCGATAGCTCTTGATCTCGTACGTGAAAGTCAAATCAGGTGGCGGCGATGAGGGCAAGAGCTATCACGGAGCTCCAGTATGAAGTAATGGCCACGAGGTAGCGGAAGGATCTGCCGGATTTGTGGAGGAAGGAGCAGTCTCCCGTCTCCAGATGCGTAGGTGCTTTCCCAAAGTGCCGATTCAAGATGGGAAAATTAGAAATGTAAGTAGTAAAAAGTAGGTTGAAGTAGATACAAGAAATTGTACTCGAAGTTAACGAGGTGATTTCAAGGGAGGTATCTGAGAGTCCGTCCGCTGGGAGGGTCCAAAAGGAGTCCGCCGTAGTCGTAGAAGCCACAGTAACACGCGACACGGGTCTTTAGGAAGTGAGTGGGTGTGGTGTAAACAAAGGATAAAAGGAGCAACCAAAAATTACTGTAAGATCGATCTTACTATTATTACAAGAGACGTACGGAGGTAGGTTCAGCGCGAGGACGAAGCACTCGTTCCACAAAGATGAAGGAGGAGATGGAGGAGAAGGAGGGAAAAAAGAGGTCCAAGACCAGCCCTCGTCCCTTTTTGAAATAACGGTCCACGCTTCACGGTTCATTCGATTAATGGGTCATACGGTCTATGTCTCGAATAAATATGAGGAGGTTTGATTATGCAGGGGCTTGAACGGCTTGGGGGGCGTCTTCATCTTCTGCTTGGTCTGCTTCTTCTTCTTCATAGAACATTCTTTTCTCACCAGCAAGCTTGGCCTGGCTGCACAACCAAACGATGTCCCTGGCCGTGGACGAAGGTTACTCGCAGGCCTGGCACTCGCACTCGCATTCACACTCACACTCACACTCCCACTCCCACTCCCTCCCACTCCCACACCCAATTTCAGGGACGCGACGGACGGAAGCTAAAGAAAATAGGGGTGACAACTTGGCAAGGTGATCGGTTGGGCATGGGCAAGGCTGCTCTTGTTCGTCCTCCCCAAATTAACCCAAGTGACCCAATAATCCATGGCATTTCATTAGGAAGTCGGTGATAAATCTGATAGTTCAAATTGCTAGCACAATTGGATCGGCAAGCGAATTGAGACCTGGTGGGCACTCACCACAATATTGGGTGAGGAGTGAGGTGAGTGAGGAGTGGAGGGAAATGAGGGTGCGGAACTAGTGAGTCCCATCCCATCATACAGCGGTGCGAAAAATCAATGCACCGATCTCGCAGTGGCATATTCACAAGGTGGGCGGAAAAGTTCACAGACACAGCACACAAGTTCCACAAGGTCAGACCATCAACAATGGCTACGAGAACTTTGAGGATAGGTAAGCTAGATTCTAGTTGTGCCAGAACCCCAATTGATTTATCTATGACCCAAGAATTGGCATCGAGCTAACAATCCACCCTCCTCAGGCCTGATTCCCGGCGATGGAATTGGAAAAGAAGTCATTCCCGCAGGAAGACGCATCCTTGAAGCGCTACCTGCGTCACTCAAATTGAAATTCGAATTCATCGACCTCAAAGCCGGTTTCGAAACCTTTGAGCAAACTGGAGCTGCCCTGCCGGACAAGACTGTAGAAATCCTCAAAAATGAATGTGATGGAGCTCTTTTCGGCGCTGTCAGTTCCCCATCAAAAGCTGTGAAAGGCTACTCCTCCCCCATCGTCGCCCTGCGCAAACGTCTTGATCTCTACGCGAATGTACGACCAGTCAAGAGTGTCATGACGGCCAAGAACCCAATTGATATGGTTATTGTGCGCGAAAATACCGAGGATCTTTATGTCAAGGAAGAGAAAACATATGATGCTCAAGATGGAAGTGGAAAGGTTGCTGAAGCCATCAAGAGAATCTCCGAGAGAGCCTCGTCCAGAATTGCTACCATGGCCGGAGATATCGCTTTGCGCAGACAGAAAATCAGAGATGGTGGAGCCGCAAGCATACACAAATCCCCATTGGTCACTATTACACACAAATCGAACGTCCTCAGTCAGACAGATGGTTTGTTCCGCTCCACAGCACGAGAAGCATTGGCCGCGTCCAGGTTCTCTAGCGTAGGCGTAGAAGAGCAAATTGTAGATTCTATGGTCTACAAGCTTTTCCGTCAACCGGAAACCTACGACGTAATCGTTGCCCCAAATCTTTACGGAGATATTCTCTCCGACGGAGCAGCCGCACTCGTTGGATCCTTGGGTTTGGTTCCTAGTGCCAATGTGGGTGAAGGATTTGCTATCGGCGAGCCATGCCACGGAAGTGCACCCGATATTATGGGGAAGAACATCGCCAACCCAATCGCAACTTTGCGAAGCGTGGCTCTCATGTTGGAGTTCCTTGAGGAGGAAAGCGCTGCGGCTAAGATCTATGCTGCTGTTGATGGTAACCTAGAGGAAGGCAAGTTATTGAGTCCGGATCTGGGAGGTAAGGCTACGACTACGGAGGTGGTTGAGGATATCTTGAGACGTTTGTAAGGAAAGAAGTAAAAAAGTTATGTTTGCAATGGTAGAAAAGTTTCTCCTTGAAGGTTTCATGATTCCTATAATAGCTCTTTATCCTCCTCGGAGGAAATAAATCCAGCTAGGTATATCCAAACCAGGAGTTAACGACATAATGATATCCAATGTTTATCTATTCCCACAACAGCACAGTGTTTTCTTCTGCTATGTATCCGGATTCAACCACTTCTGGCTCTTCACGATTTTCATCTTGGCTCGTGTACCCCGTAGTCAGCTTCATCCTTCATCCTTCATCCATCACCCATGACCCATGACCCATCCCTTGACTCTTGGCTTGCTTCAACGTCTTGCATCGACGCCGGGATCATAGCCTATACTGATACTGGCGATACATCATTCATACCGTCCATCTCATCTCATCTCATCTCATCTCATCACACACACAACCCCCTCAACCCGACTCCTTCCCCAAAGCCTCACGCAATCGGCCGCGCAAATCCGACAGAATAAGCACATATTCATCCTGATAGAACGACACATTCCCATTCCCTTTCTTGTCTTCCGAGTGGACAACCACCGAGAGATAGTTTGGACCAGCTCGACTTTGCTGCTTCCCCTCTTTCGCGTGCAGCAGGACGGGGGGTGTCAACGGTGGCGTCAGAGGTACCGAGCGCGGTGGGTCGCGGCACACTTTGTACAATTTCTCAGGCCGCTTGCGCGTGCCGCTTAGGTGCTGGTGCTGGTGCTTGATGATTCTGGCGGTGGGGATAGGAACGAATAGGTTCCATTCTGCGAGCTTGGTTTTGTAGGCGGAGAGGCTGGGGGAGGGTTAGTATTTGTTTTTTTTGTTTTTCTTCCTTCTCAAGAGTACGGAAAGAAATGAGAGGGGTGGTTGGGGATAGAGGGGACATACGAGGCGTTGAAATTGTATTTCTTGCGCATGATCTCTTGGATGGTAGAGATGGCTAGACGATCAGATAGGAATAGCTGTCTGATCTCGCCTTTGTGGGACTCGAATGCGGGTTGCATTTTGGTTGACTTAATACTATCAACAGTAATGGGATTGTAAAGGTGTAAAGAGGATCGCTGACGATGAGGTCGATCAGATTGATTTGATGTTTGACACAGAAATGACTTTCAGATCAGAATGGGGATGGGAAAATTGGATGGAGAAGTATATGTATTTATCTTTTCTCTCTCTTCTCTCCTCTTTCTTCTCCTGTCGCCCATCTTGGGGGTCAAAAGATGAGAGAGCACATTCATTGGCTCGTGAGGTGTTCTGATGTTGATGTGATATTGGTTTGTTGATAGGCTGCATTGGGGTAGGTGGAGAAGCGCGCTCATAATGGCTTCTTTACCTATCCCATGCTCATGCCATGCCATGCTAGGACTGGGGCTGGGATAAACAAGGTTGTCGTACATGACGTGCATGAGCTTGAGATACGAGAATGAGCAAGTAGCACTGCTTTGGATGGAATTCAAATGTGGGGTGGGATATGGGTAAGCGCCGGGGGGCTTTTACGTCCAGCGCCTAGAAGTACTTTTGTCACTAGCAAAACAAAACAGAACAGAGCGAGTTTGTATGGTGAAACCCCCCTGTCCTCTTCAAGTAAGCCTGAGAATCTACCTTGGGGAAGCAGTGGGGAACCGAAGATGGGCAAATTCCCAATTGTGCAGATTTACATGAACTTTTCTCCAACTTATGCGCTTTTGTGAAGCTGCGCTTTGTGTACGTGATTTTGTGCTTAATTGGTACTGGATCTGGGTGCAGATCCGGTGATGAGATGTGGGATATTGAGGAGGTGTTCCTTCGATGCTGCTGGATTATACCGTAGCTACAGATGGATGGGAAGCTTGGATGTGATAACCCACTCTGTACTGATAAGATAGATTGATCACCGTAAGGCGAGATATACCGAAGGAACGAGGACATCGCCGGTGTAAACAGTATGAGTCCGTGAATAGATAGCGACCCCCGCGTTTCTTGTCTATTCATAAAGGAGTATACTGTCGTTGGATGAAACACATACGGGATATCACAACTTAGAGTTTCTACCAACCAACACCAACTGTCCTGGGTCGATCTGCCTCACGAAGGCGTCCTGAGTTCTATTCAACCATGATACTCGGGCGTGGCGCTGCTGGGTCAATTCCAGTGTTTCGCGCTGTTGGGTCAGAACTCAGGAGAGTTGACCCAGCAGCGCTAAGTTTACTGCACGTTGTGCATTGAAAATCGGCCGAAAATATCTATGGAAAAGAAGACGCGCTGCTGGGTCAAATGAAGTCTCAAATCAAAATCGAGAGAGCCTTCATCTAACGTTCAACGAAGCGCTCTTGGGTCATCGACTTGACCCAGCAGCGCTTCTTCCTCTGTCTTTGCCTGCCGGTAGATCGTTTTTGCTCAATGCTGGATACGACGCATGGTAGGCGCTGCTGGGTCAATTGAGGTCTCAAATGAAAGCAGAGAATACCTTGCCAGAGCACCTCTTCCTCTCACGCAATTGTTCGACGTAGCGCTCTTGGGGCATCGATATGACCCAGCAGCGCTTCTTTTCTTTCATCTGGTCCAATGTTCGACGTAGCGCTCCTGGGTCATCGATATGACCCAGCGGCGCTTCTTTCCTTTCATCTGGTCCAGTGTTCGACGTAGCGCTGCTGGGTCAAATCAAAATAGAAAGAGTACCTCTCGCCATCAATATATTCTGCCACTCAAAATAGATACACAATGCAGATAAACAACAATTACCCTGTCCCATACAACCGCATCATAGATGGTAAAGTTAATTGTAGCGCTCTTGGGTAAGCAAAGGGGAAAGGGGAGCTCTTATTCGTTGTTGTGCTTTGCTATTTTTGCCGCTCTGCTTTTGGGTATGGGTGATGCAGAGTTTATTCAGCGGCTTCCGGGACAGTGGTTTGGATTGCGGGCACGGAGGGGTTCGAAACTTGAGACTGGGACGTTAACGAGTAGAATGTTCTTTTGCTCCATTGCCGGTATGACGCCAGTAGAGTCGTGCAGCGGTTGGATGAATTCTTCATGGCAAAGTCGTCTTGTAGAATAAGATATTCCTCAGCAGCAGCGAATCATTTCGGATGGAGGGGTAGATCCAAAGTACGTAAGCGCTGAGTTGAGGCTTGACCGTTAAATGGTATCCAACCAACTTCTTGATGGGTTTATTTATGGCACGAACGGTATTTGTGCAAGGCTGGGTAGAGTGGCTTGACTGGAGTCTATGTTTGTTCTTTACAGATTGGAGAAGCTGGGGATAGGACGACCTTCGACTATTCAAGTGGATGGGATGAAGGGGTGAAGTATTCTTGGCAGAGAAGAAACGAGGATCTCTGATGTATGTTTCTCAAAAACGGCGATAACAACTTACGGCGATAGGATATGATAAATACTCGGTGAACTGAGATCAATTCCTCTTATCTCCCAAGAGTAGACCCCACATCTCTGCTTCGATCGGGTAAGTTCTTATACAAATCCGACTCTAGCTAAGTTAATCTCCAAGATCATAACTATCAATATTTGTGGTAGCATATTTGACCTACTGGCTAGTACTGTGGCCTACGGGAACGGCAGTCTAATGGTATAGCTGAAAGGCGGCATTGTGCTAACCTACCCAATCGGTACCGGATTTGCGCCAATGATGTAAATATGCAGACGTAGCCTAACTACCTACCTCTTCGGGTCCAAAAAAAGCTGCTCATTTGTGGCATAGGCTACTATCACCAAAAACTTACAACTTTTTTTATATTTGAGGGTTGAATTAATATTTTGTTATTTCCCTAAAGCCCTTCTATAGTTATATAACCTAATTGTAAAAGATTGATTAAATATATAATATTGATAGATAATATAAAGGTTGTTGTAAACAAAGTAGTGAGTTTAGGTAGTGACTTTAAAGTGGTAGCCTATGCCACAAATAGGCAGGTTTTTCGGACCCGTAGAGCCTACTTGCCGGAGATCTACCCGCGTCACACTTTCCATTTCATCATCATGGCACGGTATAACACAGCATTAAAACACCAAGATAAAGAAACTGTATCCTCATCTAGGTCTCCAGCTCTCATGCATCTTAAAGCTTCTCCCCAGCTCGCCTCACAATGTCCATGTCTCAGCATCACCCATCCCCTCCCCTCGAAATCGTCACTTTCCAACCCGGCGATCCCCACAACCCGCGCAACTTCTCCTTCTGGCGGAAATGGGCCATCGTCAGCAGCATCACCCTCGTCGACCTAACCGTCTCCTGGGGCGCATCAGGCTACTCCCCAGCCACAACCAAACTCAGAGAAACATTCCACGTGAGCTCTGAAATCGGCGTGCTGGGCCTCTCCCTCTATGTCCTCGGATTAGCATTCGGTCCAATGACACTAGCCCCCTTGTCCGAGTACTATGGCCGAACATACCTATACGTCGTCCCGTATGGCATCTTTCTATTATTCCTACTGGGTACCGCACTCGTGCAGAGTATCGGCGGCTTTCTAGTCCTGAGATTCTTCTCGGGCTTATTTGCTAGTGTGACGATTGCCAATTTCGGGGGCACGATAGCGGATCTCTGGCCGCGAGATCAGATTGGGCCGGCAATGAGTATTTTTCTCTGGGCAGCTGTGTGCGGTAGTCCGTCCGGGTATCTTCTCATGTCATTTGTGGCGCAGACAAGGGGCTGGAGAGATGTGTTTTGGGCTTTGTTGGGTATTTGTGGTGGATTTTGGTTGATTCTTGTGGTGGTGCTGGTAGGGTTTAAGAATGAGACGAGACATTCGGTTTTATTGAGGCGACGTGCTGCTCGCTTGAATAAGGAGAGCGGTGCGGAGATAGCAACGGTGCCACCGGAGATGCAAAGGAAGTCCCTGGGGCAGCTGCTCAAGGGGACGCTCTCAAGACCGTTCGTTTTTCTTGCGAAAGAGACAGTTATTATTTTCGCGGCTCTTTACAATGGGTTCCTTTACGGTATATCATTTCTCTTCAACGGAGCTTTCAATCTTGTCTTCGGCGAAAAGGGATACGGCTTCAACGAAATTGGCGTTGGTCTGGCATTTCTCGGCCTCATTGTGGGTATAAGTTTAGGCCCGATCATCAACATTCTGCAAGAACGATACTACCAAAAACGAATCCGTGCTGCCCAAGGATCGACCACGACCTCAGAAGAAAGTCTGCAAGTCGAAGCCGGGCAAGATCGATTCAAAAATATCCCCGAAGCTCGCGTTCAGCTAAGCAAGATCGCTGCTGTTCTCCTCCCTATCAGTCTTTTCTGGTTCGCATGGACTTCTCCTCCCCAATACCACATCCATTGGATTGTGCCCATTCTCGCGACATCGCTCTTCGGGTACTCTTTCTACACACTAATCCTCATGACGTATCTCTACGTCGAGGATAGCTACATGGTCTTCTCAGCTAGTGCGCTCGCAGGCGTAGGTCTAATACGCAATTTGGCGGGAGCGGGATTCCCGCTGTTTGGGAGCCAGATGTTTGAGAACGAGGGGTACAATTGGGCGGGCTCAATACTGGCGTTTTTGGCGATGGTACTGGTTCCGATTCCGTTTATTTTGGAGAAATGGGGACCGAGGATTAGAGCTAGGAGTCCGTGGGCGAGACAGCATATGGATGATAACGATGATGATAATGAATAGGAGGTTGGAGTTGGGGACCTTGGGGTTGGGTTTGGGTTGGGTTTGGGTTGGGAGAGGGCTTGGGTAAGTGGCCGTAATGATATGATGATAAAACTTACGACAATGAAACGATGAAGTGTAGATATAAATGATAATTAAAGAATGTGAATATAGTTTGGTCTCAATGTACAGTTTATGGACTGTTTGCGAGGTGCGTGCTGTATTGAACCTGTAGTAACGAAAAGGCTGTTGGTGGTAACAGAGAATATCTAACCACAATTCACAAGCAGAAATTTTGTCTGACCATCCCTTACTCCTATGAAAACTCATCACCCGTTATGCCTCTTAAGCATATCATGACCCAATCTACCCAATAACCAACGCCTCTTTTCAAGATACCGAGCCGTTGAACACACATTGCGCCCCCTGGGTATCTTAGGAGGCGACACAGGCACCCCTATTTGGAAACAACATGTAACTCCGCCGACTCTATCAAGAACCATCCGATGCCAACGACCCAAGCCACCATTGCCGACCAGCGAGCTAGATTCATTACCCATATTCCACAACCAGCAAAACCCATGAATAGTCGTAAAACTATAATGCGCCGTTGAACGCCTACCATTGAAATCACCCAAGTCGTCGATGGATAGTCGATTCACCACCATCATCAAGCTACCATCCGCAGTCGGCTGAATCAGCGTCGCCCTGGTAAGCTTTCTCGAAATTGGCGTCGTACGACGCGAACTGCTCTCCAACGCCGTTGAAGTTGCTTTTGGAATTGTCAATATTGCTGAACTCATACGTTGACTCTTCATGGGTGAAATGAGATAGATGTACATCTTCCTCAATATTTGAGGCTGAAGGCGATGCCGTTGGCGACCGGTAGTTGTCGGAGTATGATTGTGTTGGCGCAAGTGTTTGCATGGTGACACAGTCATGCGCCGGCAGAATTTCTTTCTCGAGCCAGTCCTGTGCAAAATAGTTTGCTCTCCAAGGCATGCCTTGCATAGCATAAGCGTCTGTGAGTGGTCGAGCATAGTTTTTGGCCGGCATGAATAGTTGCCCGTCGCTGAGGATATCATTCATTTCGTCGTCATCGTCATTGTATGGGACATTTGAATCATTGGTTGGTGACGCTTCTCCATTGTAATTGTACGGAGCGTAGCCAGACACTCTAGTTTGGTAGAGATCAGAGGGAATATCGACACCGAGTGACTGAAGGCCTTGTTGAAGTCGCCGAGTCTGTTCTATTCTGGTCGCAGCTACGTGGTGCGGATTTTGATGAAGCTTATCTTCACGGGTATTGTGTTGACGCAGTGATTGCGGGGTTAAGGTAGGTTGATGGCCAGATGATGAAGAATCATAATTGCTGGATCTCATATGATAATACGATGGTTCGTTGGAGGATCTGTCATGATGAGTCCTGCATGGGATTTGTTAGGGACAATACACCCAATAAGAGACTGACAAAGAGATAAAAAACGGCAATAAGAAAAGAAGAATGTAGTACCTTGTTCGAAGGCTGAAGCCTCGGCCGTCCGCGCTCTTGTCAAACATGATGGAACTTTGCAAGGCAGGAAAGGACAGGGGTAGTAAGGTCAAGAAAACTACAAACGGTACACGAGTAAGAAGTTAAGAGATATATCTCGACTCCGATGAACTCTGCAATTTTTGGTTTGGATGAAGGAGAAGGACAACATGACGACCAAGTAGTACTTTTCCTTGACTCTTATAGATAGGACAATAGTAATTACGTGTATAGAAAACCGCTTTTGCACTTTCGCAAACTGTGGAATAAAATAGTTCGCAATTTTTGAATGTGCAATACCGGGACAATCTCCGAGCAACCCCCAATAAGTCCTTCTTTCGAATTTTGGTATATTACTTCGTACATAACAATGCACAGCAGAGTACTATCAGATGAGCAACCAGTGCTCCCTTCCAGTCAGTCGAATGGTTCGGGGAAGCTACTGCAAGCCAGAGCAATGCGTCGGAGATCAGTGCTAATGCCGAGAGAGGACTCCCATTCAAGCTATCCGTTGTATATCGAGCCGTTGTAGAGTCGATGATAGTTGGCTATGATTGGTGATGATTACATGATTGAATATGCAGAAGAGTAAGTAAAACACACCGCATGTTGCAACTGCTAAGGGTGATTATGTGAGGTTCGCACTAATCGTCGAGTGCCTCCTGCCATGAAGTTGGCATGAACAGCCGAGAAGAAAGATGCTCAGGGGGCTAAGCGAGTGCGAGATGACGATATGCTGAGATAAACACTTATTTACGCGATACCAAAACTGCACATGATTGCACTTTCCGTTGCTTCTGGGAAGTTTTGGCACATACTTCGTTTTCGGTCCGTCCGACAGAACGCCCAAGCTACCTTGCCTTACCTTACCTTGCCTCATACGCAATCAACCACACATACGGCACGTGCCAAGAGGTTCCGCATAGTATGATCAATGGAAATGGGCCGGCGGGTAGTGAGGCTGAGCGGCGAAACGGTGTAGGAAAAGGCACCAACCTGACTAAATTATCATGAGAAGTACAGCGAGGCAGCATCGGCATACCCGACTGCAGCCGGCATATGAGGGACGCGTCAGAAGATATGGCTCATTGCCACTCGTCGAGCTCGTCAAGGCTGTGGCTCACCTTTTCACTTCTTGATCGATAATCAGAACTTTTTATACTGATTTGATTCCTCTCTTCAGAATTACTGAAGATACGCGCAATGGGTACTTTTTCTGTATTGACATCCCAGCACCGCAAGCCTTGCCAACGGATTGAACTGCCGCCATGGCCAAAGACTGGCCCAGCATAAGAGGCGAGCTGGAGCGTCTATACGTCACTGAAGGAAGATCGCTCGAACAAGTCCGTGATATTTTACTTGAAACCCACAAGTTTAATGCGAGGTCAGTTGGCTAAGAACCTCCTCTGCCTTGATATATACTGACAGTCGCCGTCCTAGTATTCGTGCGTACCGGAACAAACTTGAGGAATGGGGCATTCGAAAATACAAAACCAACAACGAAGGTGGTGGACGATGTGGTCGAGGACAACGCTCTGCAATGTCTGTTGTACCTGAAGAGTCAGTTGATCGACCCCATTCACCAAATCCTTGGACTTGGAGTTGGCTGGTGAACAATCTCCATCAATCTCAACCCCACACCGCACACGACCACTCGCACGACGCCAATAATTTTTTGCTACCTGACCTACCTCCGGTCGAACATAAAGGCGAAGATGAATTACTTCTCGGGGATGGCGCGAAAGAAAATGATGTTGCGACAATGCTCAATCAGAATATCGATGGAAGACTGCCTTCACGCCCAATGAAATTGTCCGAACTTCTTCCGCTAGTGCATAGATCTTATCCTCCTGGGCATGCTCTCGCCGCCTTGATAAGGAAGTGGCAGGCAGATGGCGAATACATGAAGTGTGCGATGTCATGGTTAAAAGATCCTGCTTACTGCACAAATATCCTTGGCACGTCTCAAACTGGAGGCAATCACTTCAAGCTGATTGATGAAAATGTTCCCTTCCCAGAGCGCTTGACTCTCACCAAACAACTTCTAAAGGCATCCATTATACATCACGTCCAACCCTCTGGGCCAATATGGAGCGTCACTTGGGGTGTTACTCGGTATATCCAGGACTGGCAGACTGTGAAGTATAATCTCTTCGATGCTTCCTCTGGCGTCATCTCGGAGACCGGCTCGGTGTTCCATCTCTGCGCTCTTGCTGTCATGGCAGAGGAATTGCTGCAAGGTCATAAGAACCGGTTTGAGTCTATTCGTGGCAAGCCTCTGCGGCCCGAGACGACTAGCGAAGCAAGGCATATACAGGGGCAATACGTTGACATACTTAAGGACTTCCGTGACCAGGATGTCGATGTGGACCATTCCTTCTACAAGTACTCATTGGAGATCTTGCAGTGGAATGAATCTCTAGCGACACTGGAGAGGAGCAGATTTGATTGCCTCTTAGCGAAGTATCGAAGGCTTGCCAATCTTTGGATTGGAAAAGAGACATCGTGGATTGAGTCCAATATTGATGGTGTGATTGGCGATACAGAAAGAAGTCGGCTGTCTGCCGACTCTGGGCCCCCAACAGTGTCTTTCTCGGATAAAAAATTCGAAGGAGGAACTTCTGGCTTTCGCGAGCTATTCTGATACATGGGATTTGATACCATAGCTACTATAGAGGCGAGGACGAATACGCAGACATGAAGTAATGAAACACAAAATCAGATGTAATTTGCCATTCGATTTTGCGCCCCAAAACTACCAATTGCCTTTTAGACTATATCTTCTTACATCATTTTCGTCCGAAGTATAAGTATTGAGCAGGTTTAACTTGGAGCTATGCTAAGTAGCCTGGCTCTTCGGCGTAGAAAAAAAGGCCGATTTGGGACAATTTCTTTTAACTAATCACTATTGTTAAACAAATATCTCGGATATTATAAAATGTTATTATCTTTTCATCATCTAACTGTCTTTGAGGTATTGTTGTCGGCCTGTTGTTTCTACGCAGGAGAGCTTGGCTCATATCAGCCACGAATGACATAGTGTCCACAGCAAATTTGTCCCTCTTACAACACCACGGAATCACCATCAATTACATATTTGTTAATCTCGATGCGCCCCCTCTAGCCTACATAACGCCCCGTGCTTACAGCATCTCTATTGGCTCTCCCCTCCTCCCATCACCCATTTCCGCAGGTCTAGATACCGAATCTGCTTCTACACTGTTTCCATGCATTCGTCTAGATCTTACGTCACCCTCGACAACCACAGTTTTCTCAGAGTCAAGACTTCTTTCTGTAGCATATATTTTCCCTAACTTCCATTTCGAGAAGAATGCCGCGAGTGCGAGAACCGTGATGACAAACATGCCTGCACCAACTGCTATACCAGCTTGTGCGCCTGTAGTTAGAGGATGTGATTCAGACGTTCCTGAAGCAATGGATAGGGATTGAGATGTAGTCGCGGGGAGGGATGGGTATATTGTTGTGATGAGACCCGATATTGAGGACATATTTGTGGACACGCTGGCATATGTAGTTAAGGGCCCGGTGGTGGTTTCGACCTCTATGCTCATTGAAGATGAGGAAGAGGCATCGATAGTCGACGAATTGTCTGCCGCCAAGTCCGCAACCTGATTGTTGACGATGAATTTCCCTTGTCCCGCGTTACAGCAATCCATCGCATTCTTCCCACAGCAATAGCTTCCGTCCGGACACGCAGTGATCGCGGTATCGTTCGCTATTTGGCGGTCTCGTCAGCTCTCAAACCTGCTGCGCTGGAGATTGCGAATCGATTACCTCCTACGCACAGCTTCAGACAAACAGGCGACTGCCATGTTTGGTCTGTACATGACTCTCTCCACAGCTGAGTTCCAGTCACGCCACAGAGACCATAGGTAGATCCAGAGCCGCACTGATCGCCGCCGTTATGGCTCGTCCCATAGCCTAGGAGGCAACACATGCTCACCGGCGCAGATCCGTTACACGGCTTGTATATACTGTTCATTAATACCCCGGTGTAACTGTAGCATTGTGCGGACACGAATGCTACGAGTGACGAATGGATCAAGAGGAGAAGTTTGTTTGCAAACATTTTTATCGAGCGTGGCATTTATCATGGTAGAAGCTGTATTGATTAACAGAGAAAATCAGTGTCTTATCATATCAATGTTTTCACGGCTAGTTGGTAAAGGAAAAGAGAGAAGGATGGGGTACAATCCAAATGAAACGACCTTGGAAGATTGCGAAGCTTTTGTACAGCATATAGGCAGAATTGCTGTCATTACCCAAGGTTGTAGTCTTCGTTATTTTCTGCCTTACGAATCTCAGTTGTGTTACCAGTAAGGTTTCGCTTTGGAGACCCTTCCTCGATACTGCAGCTCACAAGAAAAGGGGTCTCTTTCCTTCTATGGTGTGGCACATATCTTGGGCCCACGCCGGAAGGATTCTAATTCTCGCGTTTCAAAAGTGAACGGATGCACACAACAATTTGCCCCTTACCTCATGAACCCAATACCGTTCGCGGTTCAATTGGGGAAAAGGATCTCATCTTTCCGACGAAAGCATATCCAAATACCCTCCATCGTCTTGATGTATCTGCGCAATGACGGAACTGACCTACTGTATTCTAAACCGTGCCACTCAGACCTCCTGAGTAGCAAGATACGTCTACCGCCCCCACGAGCATTGCCGCTCCATTGCTACGCCAGGAGAGACTGAAGCGATCCAATCACGGTCGTATAGCCTACCTTTTCATTCTTACCTAGAACGGATTCTCTTGGAGGTTCTTCGGGATGGTACTAATAATATAGTGCCTGTAGGCTTAATGGATTTAAAAGTAAGGGTAGCTTGTGCTTGATTCAACTGTTCTACCTATTTTACAGTGGTAAAGGACCGTCTATTTATACCCTATAAGCATCGCCACAGTGCTGGTAGCTGGCCTACATATAGGCCTACTTCTGAAGGCAACATTCTTTCCTTCAGGGCTGTGCCACTCTCTTTTAGGCCCATCAGGCCCAATACGCCTCAACAGATTCCCCCTCCCATCATCCTATCTCAACCTTCCGACTTCAGTATCAGGCTTCGTCAATTCAAATTTCCATTCATTCTAGCAAGATATGAGCCAAAAGTGACGCCACTTCTAGTGAAGTGACTACTATGGCATATATATCTGACTTCTCACACAAGGATAAGACGCAGTTCAGTCATATCATTAGGTCTACCGGCGCAAGAACGGGGCCAAGCTCCAAGTGTCTATACTGCTTTGCGACGGTCGTTGAAATAGGGACATATGGAGTCTTACTTGCTTGATTCTCGCCATCTTTCTGGATAGAACCCTTCGAGGCCGTGGAAGTATTTGCTCGATTTGGATACAGATATTAGATGCACGATATGAGTGTACCATCTAGATGAAAACCCTAAGACTCTGCTCCCACCTGCCGGCGTTTCGCGAGTCAAACTAATGGGACTGTAAGATGACGATTAAAATATGATGTGTAAGATAAAGACTTTATGTGAAGAACACAATGTAGAGGTACTCAAGTAATAGACGCCGCTGAGCGGTGGGTTTTATTTCATTCTGGAGCAAGAGAGAGAAAGCCGGATGTGTTGAATTTCGGCATAATGGAAATAGGAGAGTTGGAGAAAGACCTAGAAAGTTTTGCAAAGGGTAGATTGCCTGACCGCGTCGTGGTAGGTGGCTGAGAGTGACGGGAGCAGTATTGCCACACATAATGGACAGTATATTTCAATATGATGCAGCAATGAGTAAATGGTTATACTTATCAAGAAACCACCTATTTCTTCCGTTCTTGGGTATCAAGATTACTTAATGTAGTCTAGGTATGGCTCTACGATCATGACTGGTAAAACTGCCTCACTATCCATTTCCCATCGGATCATTCTAAATCCAACGCTCATAATGATCCCTCGTGTATGCATTACCGATACAATTCGCCTTGTGATGTACAATCATTTTCTGAAACTAGAGTTGCCTCGGGGTGTCAATCATCTGCCTCGAATCTCTCCGTGGTCGACCATCTAGGGGCTGATGCCAACTATTGGGTGCTATTCATGGCATTAGTAGAGCAACAAATGATGGAGATGGGATATGTATCACCTTGTAGAATATATCTATTCATGGCCTCTCTGAAACGGCTCTTATATTCCTTTAATGTTGTCAGGTATGAACCAAGAGTGGCTATTTAGAAAGAACTTACCTTGGGTGAAGTGACGGTAGGACGATTGCGTCCGCCTCCTGCAAAACCACGATCTAATAATAATCAGTACTACTTACAAGATATATGCGATTTTGATGATTTACCTTTGATCCAGGACTCGAGCTTTTTATCCTATTACAAAGTTAGTCTGAATTATTATTTTATGACGACTGAATCTTACCCATGTATAAGTCCGAACAACATCGATGATACCAACGACCAGCTCCTTCCGGGCCTTTTCGAACATCAGCTTCCGCATTCTATCAGGACTTACAGGATACATACCTCATCAACAGCCACCATTAAAGAATAGTCCATCACATCATTTCGCTGCAAGAAGAGTGTATCATTGAAAATTGCAGACCGCAATAACTTCTTAGAATGCTAACAAAAAGTTAGTGCGCGTCTCTCTAACTGTATGTCTCCTTACCTCTCGCGTAAAGAGTGGTGATTCATAGATGAATTCCACCATATTCTCATCCAAAAGCACTTCATTCTGTTCTCCAGTTGATTGGATTTTTCTATTTCGCATGGATCCTTTAAGATCGAAGATGCGGGTTGGTGAACGGTCGTAGAAGAGATTCTCCATAACGAGCACATCCCACTTTATCTCCGTTCCTGTGGCAGGATTTTTAATGACGATTTGAAAGAAACCCAGCATCTTCGCAATGACAGTGGGGAGCTCGTGGAACAGCGCCTCAGATATTATATTGAAATATGCAGGCGCAAACTTGAGAAATGCTTGAGTCTCAACGGGGGATAGTTGCTTAAGAACCAATCGATCATCAAGTGTTTTGAGGAAGACAGATTTTGTCTTTCCACCTTTCGAATCCCACTTCAGGCAACGAGATAGAGATTCGACGATACGATCGGCCACCCCACACTTGCGTCGCACAGCATCGAATTGCTCAGCGAAAAATATTTTACATTGCATCCTCGCAGATGAGTCGACAAATGAATACGCCAGATGCGTTCCAGTGGCACGAAGTAAAGAGGTTTCGACTTCTGCTTGATTGATACCATCTTCGCAGAGATCTGGTGTGTCTGTTTTGGGCTCAACTTCAGGGGAATGTGCAGCTGCTGGCTCCTGCTTTCGAAGGTCATTCAACTTGGCTCTGTAATGTTCGGATGATAGCGTAAAGGCGATTAACGAGCTTGGCTCATCTTCTCTGACGATGATATCTGAGTCCATGAATATGTGATCTCCAGCATTGATTGGATATTCAAGTTGTGTCCAACCACTAGCGGACCTCTCTGCCCAGAAGTTTGTTAACATCTTCATCAAGCTAGACCTCTCGTGCTTAGGAATCTCCAATGACATATCTGCATTCGGCTTGCCTGTGCGAAGAGACTCCGCCAACTCTGCAGCTCCGGGCAGAATATCATCAAGCAAAGAATGATCAGCATCACTTCCCCCACCTTCGTCGTCAGATCCGGTCTGGCTGAAATTTTGCTGAGTGTCGTCTGCCTCCGCGACTGCTTCCTCGACAAGTTCTGCGCCATCTTTCGGTGTTTCAGTTTCTTCGTTCGTGCAAGACTCATTGTTGAGGTCCGCGAGGCCCTCCACCATGTCGGTAGGTTCTGTATCAGGATTTGTTTGGGGTTCCTCACCAGGAATTTCCTCGAAAGGTTCGTCAGGTGGTCCTCGCTCTTCGACCGCTTCATTTACATCTTTGTACACTTCTACAATTGGTTTCGATGATGCCTTTGGAAAGGCTCTAGACTGTGTCACTTTTGCCGCACGTTGCTTTCGATCTCGTAAACGTTCCTTTTCGAATTCTCTGCTAAGTTGTTCAAAATGCTTTGCTAACGTGGTGACTTTGGAATCTTTGCGCTTCGGCGTTTGTACAGATCTTGGAATCAACGAATGACCGGCCTTTCGATGCTGTTTGAGAGCTCCTAAACCCAGTCTTTCAGAAAGTCTCTTGTCAGTTGCCTTTAGAGTCTCTGTAGTAGATGATCTGAGGGATTCAAGACTTGGAGGTAAGGTTTCGCTTGAATTGCGCGCCTCGCCCTGCCTCAGGTATGACTTATTCGTCATGGGCTGCAGGCGACGTAATGTACCAGCGGGTTGTGACTGCGTACGGTTGAGTGGTGGAGATGTAGCACTGCGGCGTGAAACCCCACGTTCCGATGGCCTTGGGATTCCTGAGGGCTCTGGAGTAATCTGACTTGGCTCCCCAGACAATTGATTTGCTTTCCGTAATCTTTCGACTTTCTCCCCCAAAGTCGGACTGGAAGTCAGGCTAGAGTCATTCGGGGAAATCTCTACATCGAGAGGACTTGGACTTGCGCTCTCGGGGGATTCTGTAAGAATTTCCAGCTCTAATGTCTTTGGCCCCACTGTGTCTTGAACTGCAAGATCAAGGTGCTCAAATCCTTCCAGCCTTTGTAATGGCATGGCCTGTTCAGAAGGTGACATTTCCACAGTATCAATAGTTTCTGCTTCAACATTGTCTGGAATTGACTCATCTTGAGGGGCGGATGGTGAAGTGTCTTGAGTTTCCTCGACAAGGATAGTGTCCTCTGGTGTTATTTGAGCTGACATTGGCTCATTGTTCTTTTCGTCAACATCAGATTGCGCGTCATTTGTTTCCACTGAAGCTAAGGAAGTAGAAGATTCATCGCGGTCCATAAACATCCTTTTGAGCTGAATCGCGGCGAGCCTTCTAATATCTTTTTCTGAGGGGAAGAAATTCCCATCGAAGTCGGCGAAAGCATCGTCCCAGCCGGCAACTTTTTCTTGCATGGCCCTTAAGGCTCTATTCAGGGGTACAATTTCGTAATATTTGGACTCCATGTATTTTTCTTGTAATTTTCGCAAGAGGGCAGCGTGCTCGTCATGTGCACGTTTGGTGAGACGCTCAATTTCCACTTTGCAAGCTTCAGCTTTTTCCGGTGCCACACTATCGATATTTATTCCTTTGATTCTGGATATAACAGATGCCATGAAACGATTCCATCGCTCTTCTATCTTGGTAAACAGATCATTCTTGAGTCTGAGGTCGTTTTCAACTTTCCATGTAATTCTTGTTCGGGGCACCACAATTTCAAGGAGGTCAATCGGGTCATAATGTATCCTGATTGCAACGTTGCGGAAACCGAAATATCGCAAATGATCCCGATGCAAGTCATGAGGGCATATGCCTGCTCGGAGGTGTAATTCACTACTCCAGAAAGATAGCTCAAGGTATTTTCCAAACGAGTATTTCCAAGTGCTCTCAGACATCGGCATCACCTGGGTTTCCTTTTGGCATTTCTTGCAGTAACTCCACATCAAGATGGAGTCTTGAAGCCCTTTAATGCGACAAGGTGATCTTTCAACAAAGACAGTGATGCGAGCTTCGCCGTGTACATAAGTCCTGTGATGCTCTGACATTTTTCGCTCGCATCCACTGAATGAGCAGATTGTATTGATTGACAAACAAAGATCCTCCACATACTGACCGAGTGTACAATCGGGATCAATTTCTGCTGATATTTCATGTTCGGTGTAGAAGGCAAGAGTAAGAAGATCGGGTCCTGCACACGGAATCGATGTTTCTGTGCAAACAACCGTATATAGCACAGTAATATTCTGGTGCGCGTAAGGATCGAATAGATTAAGATTGCCTTGGATATAGTTTTCCCATTGGCGTGTTTGCGTCTGGTAATTGTGTAATGCTTTGTCATACTCGGCATCGTGTACTGCATGTAGAACCTCCATGATTTGTCTTGGAGCGTTTTTGACGCTCTCGCGAACCATCTCTGGCTTTATGAGTTGAAACTTCTGGGGCTTAGACTTTTCTGTGTCGGTCTGCTCTTCGAACGTGTCCTGATCACGAAGTCGTTTAAGGTAAACCAGTCGACGTTCTTGTTCCCGGGCTCGCATCAGGAGGTATGGTTGCGAGAACTTGACGAACGGTGAAGCGGAAAGAATTTTAGTTTGATGTTTGGCTACCATGTCACTGTAGAAAGTTGGCATGGGCACATCTTCAGGCACTTGATCATCCTGCGATGAATGAACATGTGATTCATGGGCGGAAATCATCTTCGGTGTTTTAGGTTCGGCAGCAAGACCTTGAGTTTCTCCATTTGTATCGGCGCTATCAAGCCTATCAACGGACATACTCTTATTTGTCTGCTCTTCTGGGTTGCCGTTCGACTTATGTGCTTCTGACCCAACATCACTTTCCAGCACGGTACTTGCAGCAACAACTGTATCCTGTATAGGCAAGACCGTATCTGATGCTGTTGAGTGGGATGGTTGAAGAGTCTGATGTTGTTCAGGCGAGAGTCGTCCGCTTTCAGCCACAGATGGTATGAGAACAAACTCGTCTCTCATTAAACATGTTTCGAGTTTTAGATTGTAAACCACATATACCATGAACTCAGTGATTTGCTTCATTCTAGCGAGTATAGGCATGCTGGCACCACGAAGAGCGATCGTACAACCTAGCTCCTTTGGACATCCTGAGAGATAGACATAAGTTTTCTTCTTCCCTGGTATGTCGCTATGAACGTACGTTTTGACGTCGAAGCCGGAGCTTTTACCAATGTGCACTGGTTTTAGAGCTACCATGTCGATAGAGGATATCACTTCTGTTTGTGCGCATCGTGATACAGCTTCTATCACTGACGGCTTCACATTATAGATAACAGCAATGTTTGCCTCGGCAAGATACTGCAAAGCAAGACCAGATATGTGCTTTTGAACCAATAGAAGCTGAGGTCGCAACGACGCGATTCGGTTGACCATATTCCTCAGGAACTCTTTCTCTTGAGCTATTACTGGCTCTAGACTCATAAAAGACGTTTGGTGACGTTGATATTCTATTGGAAACGATACTATAACGATGCGAGGATTTGATATGCTCCGAGGCATGCTTTTAAGTGCAAGGTTTTTGGTGAAAACAACACCGGACACGTAGGATGTATCTCCAGGTCTTCCACCGGGAATCTTCTTCAATTTTACATAATGACGGATGTCTATATCATCTCCACGCCGCACATCAGGATTGACGTCGTCGGTGCACTGTAGAAGGATTGGTATGAGAGCTTTCTCCCAGGAGCTTATGTTTGGAACGTTGGCATCTTCTAACAACTGATGAAGGAGTCGGCGAACATGATGCAGACTTGCGTTATTTAGTTCAACTACAGGAGCCTTGGCATCACGCATTGAAGCACTGCGAGTCATCCTCAGAGGGCCGCTCATTGCAGTAGGTGGATCGGACATGTGTTCCGAGTTAGCAATTTCCTCACTGACATTTCCGAATCCCATTGCCATACTTGGTGGTCTAGTTTGTCGCGGCGAAGGTCGAGTATGATGAAGACTGTTACTGGCAGCGCTGAGGTTCCTTCTACGGTTTGGCCGTGTAAATGCTCCCACTGTTGCGCCGGAGTCCTCTAAACCACGGCTTGTAAAACTGATTCCACTAACGCTCTTTTCGCCAGTCCTAGCACGGTGTCTCTTCGTCGCGTTCAAGAGCGATCCAAAACCAGCTTTGTCGTTTTCAAAAGCTGAAGTTGGGATGTTAGTACTATTCATCGTAGCAAAAATGCTCATTTGTTCGTCCGCACTGGAACCTTCATCTGACATGTACGGTGCCAGATCTGGATCAATGATATTATCGTCATGAAAAGCCGGTAAGCGAGCCCCTTTCAACATGTCATCGGTTACTCCCCGATGAAACGGGGCTCTATCTTCAGCCGAATTCTTGAATCTACCAAGAAAGTTGTGTTTAGATTGATGCCGTTTGTGACTAGAAGATACAGGTCGCGTGGTAGCAGACAGAGCTTTGAGAGATCTTGACGAGCTTGGTCGGCTCAGCTGAGGGGCATCTATCTCCAGGACAGCGGAGCGCCTGTTCGTAGATTCACCAATTCTGCGCGTAGCAGGTATGGCCATCATTGGAGTTGCTAAGGGTCTAGCATCATCTCCCATCTTCAACTGTTCCATACTCGGGATTTCTATCTGATCCGGCCTCGTTGACGTTGAGGAATCAAACTTTGCTTGTTGTGATTGGAAAAAGGTCGGTAGCCCTGCCTCATCATCTGAGTCATCAGATCCACTACTGTCATGTCGCCTATTGATGATGTCGAGGCAGGTTTTACACATTCGTAGAGAACCCTGGACACCGAATCTCTGTCCCGATACCGTGTATGTGCACTTGGAATCAAAAATGCATCCACAAGTTCGACAATGATGTTTTCTCCGGAACGCTGTGAATGGATCACCACAAAGAAAGCATTCCTTGCAGATATCATCAGCCATCCAGAACTCTTTACTTAAAACTTGCTTCCGCATCTGCTCGAGTCGAGCGCTGACAACTTCAGCACCTTGGCCACTTGGAGTAGTGCCAGGAATACGCTGCCGAGTCTTCGATGAGCCTTCATCCGCACCAAATGAGTCGTGCTGAACATTATTGTGGGCAGAAGTATGAATAGGACTAGCTTCGGCTGTACTGCGATCCGTC
The DNA here is from genome assembly GCA_002946415.1 of Rutstroemia sp. NJR-2017a BVV2. NCBI lineage: Eukaryota > Fungi > Ascomycota > Leotiomycetes > Helotiales > Rutstroemiaceae > Rutstroemia > Rutstroemia sp. NJR-2017a BVV2. The sequence goes on along the minus strand of NJPS01000010.1, from coordinate 1,416,983 downwards.
GAAGAAGTGCGCGGGTCTTGATAGCCAGGGAGATGTGCCTGCGTTATGCGCTCGACAGCTGGAGGTCGTCTCACACCGTCCGGGATGACGAGCCGCGGGGAAGTCCCTGGTCTTGCATCAGATGCTTTGAGAGAAGAAAGTGCTGATGAAGCTGTTTTAAGATTGGTCTTAGGATTGCTCATTGATTTAGTCCTGCCAGTAATACTAGTGTCAGCATCCTGGGCGTCTTTTTGAGATTCGATATTGCCAAGGGACATGCGACCGGCATTTGCTCCTTTTAAGTGCTCCAAATCGTAAGCCTGAGAGCTATCCATGACCGAAGAATTACTTGGGAAGCGCCGACTTTCTGTAGCATCGGTTAGTCCCGATGATCCAGTAAGGGCATAATCCACAGGTGATGTAATGTCTAGCTTCTCGGTTCCTTTCTTCTTGTTGGCCTTTTCAAGCGTCAAATCTGAGCTTCCCAAGCGGGGTCGGTCGCCATCTTTGAAGGCGTTTACATTTACCGGTGCTACAGTAGGTACAACTGCAGACGAAGATGTTGCCTTAGTCATCGGATTGATCGCGGGTCTGCTTGCCGGGAGCGGTTTAGAAGTGCCTGCAGGTGTCGAAAAAGAACTTTGTGATGACCTCAACGCTTGAGATTGGCTCTCAGACGAGTTTGCCATAGTGAAGGATACACTTGGTGAATGGAGTTGTGATGATGCTGTTGAGCGCAAAATCGGAGATACAGCGATGCCAGAATCCTCTCGCGTGAAACCAGTTGAGCTTTTCGAAGTAGGGGTAGTTACGTTTTGACTTCTGATAGATATTGTATCCACACTCTCGTTGTCTCCCTTCGATGAAGAACCTATCTTCTCTTTACCTGCTGAAACCGCGCCCCGAAACCGACTGTATAATCCGCTCAAGCCATTCTGCATAATATCCCCCGCAATTCCTTTACTCTCTGGATGTGAAGACGAGGGTGGTGGTGAGGCAAACTCGTTGAATGTAGTAAGGGTTTCCGACTGACAAGCTGTGCTATGTATTTTGTCCAGAGCTTGTGCTAGTTGTTCTTTATTGATCGGCGTGCCCCCGGAAATGGATGCCAGCGAGCCTCGACGAGACGAATTGCCAAGGGGGATGAGCGAAGGCTGCGCATTGTAAGGCTTGGGAGAGTTATTGGCCGACATCATGCGCTGTTATCTGATAGTGTTCGGCTTCCAGCCTATGGATCTCGAAAGAGTTATTACTCCTGAAGCAGGTTGAAGTTTCCGTAGGTGAAGTGGGATGAATGTTGTAAACGAGGACGGTACGACAGCCTCAAACGGCTTCTGGAATGCTTGGTCATGTCATGAATCCAAGCTTCTCGTAAAATTCGGGTGTGAGACGAAATAGATAGGCTGGTCTTCGTGGGCAGTCAGTAAAGAGAGTTTGTTGACAGGTTTGGGGCAGCTTGGAAGGGTGCATTAACTGACTGAAAAGTTGGGGCAGCATTTCCGTGGCGGTAATTATTGACTCATGATACTTCATTAGTGGTGCACGCGCTGTATTGCCAACTCTATGGTGAAGATGCGCGAGTATTGGGAAGGACCGATAGAGTGTTGCCTTTCTTGGAAATCCTAGGTATCGTATAAGAACGGGCTGCGGATGGTACCTTTGATCTGTGTAGTTGTACCGATAAGGTTGGCAAGAAGGGTTATCAACAAGCTTGGTTCTATGACGGAGCACTTTAGGTCCGATGATTTACAAGCCACATATATGCACATGCTGTACACTGCCACACGTACCCCACTTGGTCGGAGCACTTTAAGCTTTTAAGTCTAGACGCGATAGAACGCGTCTCTCGAATCCCAGCAGAGCTGTGAATTATCCATTTGCCTCAGATTTAATTCAATACTACCACTTTCAATATTCGACATAAGAACGGCCTTACCATCGTCATTGTGCTGAGAGCGGCATCGATACTCGATCTTCAATTGGCTGACGGCTCGAAATGACTGCTATCTAGAATTGTGCAATTGTCGCCCGATCTTGACTCGACGTCCTTATGCATCACCATGTCAGTGCTGCGAGAATGGCTCGTCCGAGAAGTTGAGCGATCCCTGGCCAATGGTCTTCAGCAGGTCAAGTCATTGGAGAGCTTAGACGATGTTGTCACAAAAGGACCTGAAGACTTTCGATATGCTGAAAAGAACCTTAGGATCAGGCTCGATACACCCGGCCTGGTCCAGATTATTGGCGTTCGTTGATCCCTTTTCGTCTTTATGAAGCTTGCATGCTGATAGAATACATGTGAAGCCACCAAACAAATCACATCATGTTCTCTATCTTTCCGACGGATTCACAAAGATTGGAGTAGAATTCGACGCTAGGCATGTTTCCACTTTTGCGAAGAAGAACGCATGCAAATACCCCGAGGGACTTATCGGTCGAACTGTTGCATTGACTGGCGCCTGTCATCTAGTAAGCAGGCTTTGATCGCAGAGATTTTGTCCGAAACTAACTTCATATACCGATATGCGATGCTACATCTGGATCAGCAAGGCTCAGTCTACATGTTACGAACTTCAAGAGCAAAGGATGCCATGCACAAGATCGATCATCCCGTCCTCTTGAAAATGAACAGTCAATCAGAGACCTTCTATCACAGATCAGCGAGGTTATGAATCGTGTAGGCCGTGATAATGATTCACAGCTTACGACTAATTCCCAACCCCAGGCATCGTATGCTTCAGATTCTCTTAATTTCGCAACGCAAATTCCCAACATGCCACTCGAACAAAACACCGAGATATTGAGCAACGGACGGAACCTAGCAAACCAAGGAAGACGAAAGAAGGATGTATTATCTTTGATTGAGCCAGCTTTGCCTACAACCAAGCCGCCACCTCCAGTCTCATTTCGAAAGGATGAATGCGAGAAGGGGATCGATTCTTTCAGGACCTCGAAGAAACGTCTCTCGCAGCCGTCCCACTCACAGGAATCACCTGGTAACGCACAGTCGAAAACGAACGTGGAGCAAGCGTCACCAAAGTTGGATCGAAAGGGTACAACCTTGTCTTCTGTTCGCTCTACGGGCAGGACACAAATGGCATCCGTTTTGGAAAACACAGATTCCAGAACCGAGAAATTCAGCCCCAACGATGCGAAGCCCAGTACCAAGACGAATGAACAGACTGATCAACACGCACGAGTTTATGCATTTCAAAAAACGTCTAGATTCGTCCCTCGTTGCTATGAGCGTATCGAAAAGGACCAGAAATTGCTTTTGGATTGTGAGGATTCATGGTTTGACGTATCACAGGACGAAGCTCGCATTCCAAAAAGAGTCCTCCAAGATCAAATCAAGTTTCATGAATCACAGGCTGCAGTCCGAGTTTCGGTCAACAATGACGAAAGCGGACAAGATAATGATTCTGATGCTCATGAAGATGAGTCCGTAGATGACAGTGAAGATGACCATGCAAATGCCCAAGTCTTTAATAGGGGAAATGCCACTCAGCAGGCACCTTCTATTGATGTCGCGCTTGGTGGTGAAGGTCGTCATTTGTTGCAAAGCAAGAAATTAGTTCCAAATAGCACCACAGATCCTGGACAAGGTTACGATAGTGGACTGAATCAAAAGTCATCGCAGATCGCTGTAACCACCCAGGAGTCTGACCCCCCTGAGATTGACCACAGTGGAAGCACAGATGATGAGTCAGACTTTTCCCAGCCAAGTCCGGCCGTGAACTCAAGACCCAGGAAGCAAGCTACTGTACTCGAAACCGGTTCGCCGGTCAGCAACGACTTTACCAGTTCACCTCAAAGTCGCACCAATGCAACGCCGATGAGGGCTAATGATTTGAAGGGTAAAAGTGGCATAACTACCGACCTCTTCGAATCGGACTCTTTTCGAAAGCGTATGGTCGAGTCACCTGCCTTTAGTGTTACCACGCCAAATCGAATACGAGCAGCAGGGGCTCCCAGAGAAGCTTTTCATAGGCCTCTATCCAGCAGCCAGACCGACGAAGAAGACTTAGAGTTAGATATTCCTCATGCGCTTGGTGAAGAGATTCACAAATCCAGCCCTGCTAAGGGTACAGGCCTTCAAGTCTCTCAACGACTTCCTACAAGGATCAACCACAGCGAACTGCTCATTCAAGTGGAAAAGACCCCTAGTCAGAAGAAACACAGCGACATAGAGCCGTCCACAGATGTGTTTATACCAGGGACATACTCAAGTTCACAACCCCGTCCAATCGCAGAGGGCTCGAAGCGTGTAGACCCTATCGTGATATCACAGTCTACAAGTACAGACTACAGCGAGCGTGCTACGCCCCTCCCCTACGTTCCGATGACTATGGCGCAGGAAATGCAAGATGCAGGAAGTACCGATAAAAGTAGCTCCAGCGTTCAAATATCTCGTCGCCGATTAGATCTGTCGTCGTCTGCACCAAGTGTTATTGACCAGACTCTGCTGGTGTTCCAGGCTTCTTCGCCTCAGCCAATCCCTAATCTCGATGGAGGAGGTGACATATTACCAATCCCAAACCAAAATTCTCAACCCCACAGTCCGCCCCTTGTCTCAAACGTTCGTGAAGAACGAGCAGACCACGGAGAACAACCTAGAAAACGAAGGAAGATCAAAGATCTCGCGGCGCTTGGGTTTAGCCAGGAGGACACATCTGTCATAGACAGAGATCAAATGGTAAGGGCCAGTAGACGAGAAATATTACGGCGTCTCTCAAGCATTGACCCGGACGATGTATCGACTGCCAAGGAGTGTACGAAACCAACAGCTATCACCGAGCACCAAACTTCTCCTACATCCGTTAATAGCCGCACGTCCCATATTCGAGGAGAACAGTCTCCCACATCGGCAAATGATCAAGTTATTTCCCATAATCTCTCCGCGGCGCCAATTTCGGGGTCCGTTGCCGCAGATGGCGCAAACTCAGATGCAAGCTTACAAGCCGAGAGCCAACAGCCGAATCTGTATCAGCTGTATTACCGGGCCTATCCAAACTACGGGGGGACAGAGAAACAATTCGTCAAGGCTTTGGTTTACCTTGAATGGCTTGGGGCAAGTAGGCGCCCCCATGAGTCTTTATGGGATGACTTTGTTCGCTGTTACGCCGAAGACTACTCTAATCACCTAAGAATAGGTGATTCTGAACGGTTGACGGGAATTCAGTTTTACAACAAGCTGGACGAAGTCAATATGGACTATTTCCATCCAAAACCAAGCGGCCGTATTGTAACATCAGGCAGGCTTGAAAGCGCGCTAGCTGATGGTTCACTGGATCGTACTCTGGTCGAAACATTGCGTCAGAAGTACAGTATGGCATCACGACCGAGACCTTCTCCTATCCCTAGTGAAGGATTGGTGATAACGGAGAAGGGAACCAACCATCAGACCAGCTTAGATGAGACAGCCATAACTACGGCCCCCCCACACACAACAGAAGATCTTGAACTACCTAAAAAGTCAGTTTCACGAAGATTTTTCGAAACATATAGCCAAGTCGCTGCTCAAGAATCTGCAAAGGATAAAGAAAGTCCAGCAATAGACCTAGCAGCTGTTAATACGCCGAGCCCTAGGAGTGCGCGACGTAGTTTGCCTTGGAAAGGAAGTGCAGAAAAACCGAACAAAAGTAGTCCTCCGAGTAGAAGTTCACACTCGAAGTATACGAAAGCCTCTGTTGACAAATCTGCGTCAAGAAAGGAGTCTTTACCGGTCATTGCTAGGAAAGCATCTGCAATCGAACTAACTAGCCCCGCAACATCGATGCGTAGCCTAGAGACACCATCAAGATCATCATCGAGTCGGCCGATATCCCAACTTTTCCCTTCACGAAGCAGAGTCAAGGTTCCCTCGGATGGACAAAGAGACGTTGAAAAGGTGCTAAAACAGCAAGTTCAACCTTCGAGAGTGGAAAAATCGAGGACTCAAACTCCAAGAAGTTCAATCTTGCCTCCAAGTTTTTCTCTTGGGAAGCTTCTTGCGAAAACATGCAAGAAGCGTGGTGGTGTGCTCTCCAGAACAACTCCTAGGAGTAGTTTCAGTACAAAGTCAGTGAGCAGCAACGCTAACAGCGATTCGCCAAAATAGGAGATTTTTATGGCTGGGATCTTTCATAATGTGTGGGTTGGCTTATTTGATACACAAATATATATTTCTGGAGTTGTAGGGACAGATAGGATACCCAAATAATAAATATGTAAATTTTGACACCGTCATTGCTTCAATTGAAAGGCTTAGGTCTGATTTTCCATACCTTAATGGTTCGGTGATAAGGTAAACGAGAATTTCCCCTCCAAAAGAATTCATCTTGTTACGTCTTGACTGTCGCAGCTTATGGATGATTGACAATGATTATTTTGTGCTTCAGCTATGATTGTTTGAAGGAACATCGCCGCTCTAAGTATATCAGATTCTGAATCAACCATAAAAAGCAATGCAGTATTGATACGAATCCCACGATACCGTTTGTGGTAAAGGCGCCAGGGGCTGGGTGGAGTGGCGGGTTAACGTTGCCCACTCATTGAGGGGCAGGGTTTTATCCGTCTATCAATCTAGGGACTCAGCATATGCTTTAGTGCGCATCACGGCCGACCTACTCCTACTGCTCGAGCGTCCAAACAGATGAATAGCCTATGGGACAAGGTGAAAAGGTGAAAGGGCAAATAGAAAGCTGCATACGCGGCCGACCCTTTCAGATCTGATACACACCAAGATCGGAAACAAGGGTTGCTTCCGTCCTTCAAGTTTTCGCCATCTTCGACCTAGCTGTATCTCAGTCAGCATTTGTACATATATTTTTGACCACCTAAGCAGGTGAACTATCGTTACTTAAGCAGCGTCGTATTTATCTTACTACCTACCTATTAGTTATTATTATCGTATCGTATTTGTATCGTCTGGTGCGTGCAGAGTACATGGGCTTTTATTACCTCCTTGCTTTTTGCTCTCCTTGCATATATGGCTTTGAACCCCTCCTTCGTATTTAACATTTCATATCCCACTCACCGTTCTTTCACATTACTCTATTCCTCACTCTTCTCCCTTGCAAACAAAACCTCAAAACATACTCTCCGCCAGAAATCTCAACAAACAGCACTACAATGGCAGCATCAAAGCCCGTCTTTTTGATCTGGGGAGGAGAAGGATGGGTTGCAGGTATGGGTCTACCCCACAACGGACGAAGATCTGTTGAACCGTGCTAACCTAGTCGTTCGTTCATCTATTCCACAGGCCATCTCAAAACCCTCCTCGAGAGCCAAGGCAAAGAAGTCTACACGACCACTGTTCGTATGCAAAATCGCGAAGCCGTCATTGCTGAGCTCGAGAAATATAAGCCTACACATGTCCTCAATTGTGCTGGATGCACCGGTCGCCCCAATGTCGATTGGTGTGAGGATAACAAGGAGGAGACGATTCGAAGCAATGTTATCGGGACATTGAACTTGACCGATTGCTGCTATCTGAAAAACATCCACATTACTGTCTTTGCGACAGGATGTATCTACACATACGATGACAAACACCCAATTGGAGGACCTGGATATTTGGAGACTGACCCAGCCAATTTTGCTGGCTCGTTCTACTCGGAGACAAAGGCTCACGTTGAGGAGGTTAGTTCAATTGAATACTCTCGACCAATTCAAAAAGCTAACAATTCCTCAGGTTATGAAGACATATAAGAACACTCTGATTCTCCGCCTACGCATGCCCGTCAGCGATGACCTTCACCCACGTAATTTCGTCACCAAGATCGCCAAATACGAGCGCGTAGTCGACATCCCCAACTCCAACACCATCCTGCACGATCTCCTGCCAGCCTCCATCCTTATGGCCGAGCACCAAGAAACCGGCATCTACAATTTCACCAACCCTGGTGCCATTTCCCACAACGAAGTATTGTCTCTTTTCAAAGAATACGTCCGACCCTCCTTCACATGGAAGAATTTCACTCTTGAGGAGCAATCCAAGGTCATCCAGGCCGGTCGTAGTAACTGCAAGCTGGATACTACGAAGTTGGTTAAGAAGTTGGGGGAGTATGGATATGAGGTCCCGGAGATTCATGATGCGTATAAGGCCTGTTTCCAGAGAATGGCTGCTGCTGGAACGAAGTAGACGTCAACGTTCGTTGGATTCACGGTGTCTGGGGGGGATGCTACAAAGCGACAACTTTTTGCATAGAATAGTTTTTGTATCTCGGGGAATGAAAAGGAATAAATGATCATTACTGCCTACCACCTACCGGCTGCTTTTCGAGGTTCTGCCATTAGATATCTTGCACTCAAGTCGTGAAGCTGATCCATGATAACAAACAGAAAGCAAGAGCGCTGCTACTCTATGCTTTCAATGCATCTGTTGCTTCTCCGGTACCCTCGACATTTCGTCTAATCTTAGATGAATCCCAAAAATATCCAGAGATCCAAAAAGACAAAAGCGTCCGGCCACCCGAAGATGCCTTAATCGCCCCAATGAACTTCCGCAGAATCACTGTCCTCCGCTACCACCATCACCCGCAAACTGCCCGCCCGGGACAACGAGAATTGTCGGACCGACACTCTCGGAGCGCCGAATTCTACCGTTGAGCCAGGGAGTCGCTGGGGCAGTTTGATGGAAAGAAGAGCACCGTTTAAGATTATATAGGTGAGTAGTGAATATGATGAGTTTCGGCGTCGCCTCTGGCTTATAGAAAAGATTGATTTCCTTATCAGGTTACCACGTGACCATGATTTCTTATCGTACAGTTATCCGAGTTCCATCCCATAGATGACAGCAATGACGACGAACTATGCGCATTAATTGCACTGCCTTCACAGGGATTTCTGCTGCTGCTCCTGGAGTACGAAAGTCAGCAATTTATGCGTGAGTTAACCGTTAATCTTCCATCCAGCAAAATAAACGCAGGTGATATGCTTTTGAAATTATGCTGTGTATGCGTCATGGTCATGGAACAGGAAAGGGAGCTCTGCAAAGAAAAGTAAGGTACACACGAGGGAATAGCTTGCTGGCTTACTGAGGGCGCGAATACGAGAAATGGTAAATCAGAGGGGTGCAGTTGGAATATAACCAACATCCGTTCTGCAAAGCCACCCCGCTCTAATTGTGGCTTCTCTAAGGTTATCACCGCAAATCTTGCGACTAAGGAACACCCAACAGTGGAAGGCTCGCGTCATACATTCATTCACCCACCCGCAAAATTCCTCGTTCCCCAAAATTTCTCAGCCTTATTTCTCGCATTTTGTGACCTTAACCTTAGCAACCCGAGTAGTTCTTTTTATTTGTCCGCCCTCGCCAGTTACCGGTTGAACAGTTTTCTTATACTTTGACTGCCTCTCTTCATTAACACCCCACTTGTGACGTCCAACTATCCCCCAACTCACATTCCTTCAAGATGGTTGTTGATACAACCTACTACGATGCCCTCGGCGTCAAGACCGACGCATCGGAGCTTGAGATCAAGAAGGCATATAGGAAACTAGCCATCATCACTCACCCTGGTACGGAGCTCTAGAGTATACCTCTCCCTTTGGTTGGATCTGCTAACCCACATGTCAAAAACGCAGATAAGAACCCTGGCGACGATACGGCGCACGAGAGATTCCAAGCTATCGGGGAAGCATATCAGGTTTTGAGCAACGAAGAATTACGGAAGCGATATGATAAATTCGGAAAGGACCAGGCGACGCCTGGAGAGGGATTCGCTGACCCGGCAGAGTTCTTTGGGACGATCTTTGGAGGGGAAGCTTTTGTGGATCTTATTGGGGAGATTTCGTTGATGAAGGATTTGACCAAGACTATGGATATTACTATGCAAGAGGCAGCGGAGGAGGAGGAAGAGTGAGTTTTTCTCAATTTATACTACTACGGGTGATGATGAGAGTTTACTTTTCGAGAGGAGGGGTGATATAGATGGACTGGAGGGACTGACGAACTGACTATGTGTAGGTTCCCGGGCACTGAAGCAGCAAAGCAAGAGAGTCTAGCAACAGAAAAGCAGGAAGCTGGAGAGACAGTAGGAGCAGGAACAGCACCGAAAGCTGCTTCCGTAGGTGTTGAGCAAGAAACAAGTGAGAAACCAGCCGCTGTGCCCAGCCCCAGTCCATCTGGTACATCAACCCCCAGACGAACGCAAATTCCACTTCGACCAGCGATCATGGATAAGACGGAAGAAGATGCCCAGATGGCAGCTGCCGGTCTGACAGAAGAGGAGAAGGAGTTGAGGAAGAAGGAAAAGAAGAAGGGTGGATTAAGCAAAGCCCAACGCGAGGAATTAGCAGCCTACGAGAAGGAGAGGGCGAAAGCACGTCAAGAACGAGTTGATACTTTGGCAAAGAAGTTGATTGATCGTATCAGCGTATGGACAGAGACCGACAAGGGCCCAGACGTTACAAAAGCCTTCCAAGAAAAGACGCGCTTAGAAGTCGAGAATCTCAAGATGGAATCATTCGGATTAGACATCCTCCACGCCATCGGACAAACCTATCTCCAAAAAGCCACCGCCCTTCTCAAATCGCAGAAATTCCTCGGCATCGGCGGATTCTTCTCTCGTCTAAAGGACAAGGGAACTCTCGCCAAGGAAACTTGGAACACTATTTCCAGCGCAATCGATGCGCAGATGACCATGGAGGAAATGGCGAAGATGGAGGAGAAGGGCGGCGAAGACTGGACAGACGAGAAGAAAGTCGAATACGAGCGTCGCGTAACGGGCAAGATCCTTACTGCTGCGTGGCGGGGAAGCAAGTTTGAGATTCAGGGTGTATTGAGGGATGTGTGTGATGAGATATTGAACGACAAGAAAGTTCCCATGTCGAAACGTCTGGAGCGTGCTCAGGCTTTAGTTCTTTGCGGGGAGATTTATTCAAAGGCTTGTTTTTTTCCTTCCCTTTTAACTGCGACGAAGCTAACGCGATTGAACAGGCTCAACGCAACCCAGAAGAAGAAGGCGACTACATGGCCTTTGAACAACTGGTCGCGGAGGCGGCGGCGAAGAAGGAAAATAAGAAGAAGGGGAAGGATAAGAAAGATCATCACCATCATGCGCATCATGCGGAGGCGCAGGTGACGGCTGATGATGCTCCTAATGTTCCGAAGGCTTAGTATGGGGGTTAGCGATGCTGGGAAAATGTACTGGGGAGGAAATAGGGGGATGCGGATGGGAGATGGGAGACGGTATACCTACGTCGTCCTTCGATTGTTTGAGGCTACAAGCATTTATTGTGTTTAGTGGGGTGTTAATTCTTTTCTTTTGCATAGATCCTCGTTGGTTTTGTCTGTCTGTCTCTGTTTGTGGTTGGTGAACCTTTTGAGGGGGATGGTTTAGAGATGGATGGTTGTGATCAGATCTGATCAGATAAGGTGGATGGATGGGCGAGATATATGAGATACACCTATAGGGGCTGGCATATGATGTTTGGGAGAGAGAATTAGGAGGGGTGTGGGAGGGGAATTTATCTGCTTTTTGGCGGATCGAACGAACGGAAGAAGAACAGCTAGAGCAAGGTAGAAGTGAAATGTAAATGAAATTATATAAATCATTGAGCATGAAGCATTCCTCCTATTACTTGAGAAGTCTTTTTGACATACCTAACTAAGAAACGCTACTCCACATACAGTTCAATCAAGTCAAGCCAAGTTATAACTCTCGCCAACAACGTGATCATATATATATGCAAAGATGAAGCGTGAAAAAGTCGGCCATTAAATATCATAGCTCATGGCTCATCGTCTATACTCTTCTTTCTTCTTTCTTTCTTTCTTTCCTTCCTTCCCCTCTCTCTATATAGCTCTAACTTAGATATCTCTAATTTAACCATCCTAAACACAATCAAATCGCACAGCATTAAATTACCGCTGCGAAAGCTGGCTATAAACCGTCGCGCCGCCTAGTGCCAACATGATCCCCAAGGAGTCTTTGATAGTGAGCAGTCGACCTTCGCTGACCCATCCGTAGGTGAGGATTATGATTGTTTTGACGCTGGAGGTGGGTTGGTTAGTTGGGGTGTAGATATGGAAGGGGAAATGGGGAATGAAGATAGGGGAGTGAGAAACTCACTTAGACGCCACATTAAACGTCAACGCCGACATCCTCCCAATAATCAAAAACTGACTCAAGTTCAACGCCGCAGCCGCAACCCCACTCAGTCCCAACGCAATCAGCGTGTCTCTAGGTATCGCCGCCACATCAGGCCGGGTATCCAACCACGGGGCCAGGAACGCTAGTATAAGGACGGAGATGGGAGCTTGGTTGAGGAGAAGCTGCGGAGAGGAGGCTTTGAAATCGACGAGCTTCTTGCCGATCCAGACTTGGTAGAAGGCGGTGACGACGAAGGCGGCCACGGCGATCGAGGCCCCGAAGAGGGTGGTTCCCGCTGCGGAGGAGTTGGTGAGGGCCACGCCGATGCAGACAGAGGCGAGGGCGAGGATGGTTTGGTAGGAGACGGATTTTTGGAGGAAGATGAATTGGAGGAGGGCGACGCAGGGGGTGGTCATGATTTTGGCGAGTCTGGAGGGGAGTGGTGGGTTGTTAGCTTGGGTTGTGGGATCTTTGTCTTTTGCGCTGATAGAGGTCTAGAGGGTTGGGAGAAGGGAGAGGGGATGGGGGACTGACTGGTAGAAGCCCACGGAGTTGAACGTCAAACTCAAGTTCCCAAGTATCAGAAAGCCGGCAAAGAAACTGCATAGCGGGATCATTTGAAGAAACGGTAATCGTATCGGCACGAAGAGGTTAAAGGGCGATCGGCTCGCAATCCAGAGAACTATTGTCGTGCATGTGAAATGCCACATGGCGAAGGAGATCTGCATCTTCTTCAACTGGGGATCTTTGAGGATCCTGCTGGCGCGTAAGCTTTTGATGCGCATCGAGTATGAGAGAAGAAGGGGAATTGATGCGTCTGCACGAACCATTTGTTCAGGAAAACCAGAGTGACGGTACTGAGGATGTTTAGACCAATGCAGGCAATGTCGATGATTTGCCCGCCGCGAGTTTTGTGTTTCCGTTTCGCTGAAGGCTTCTCGTTGCTCCCCTCGTCCATCATCGGTTTCGACTCCCCTGCTTCCACATCCTTCTCTAACGGCTCCTGGGGGCCCATGACTCGGTCTGGTGGTCGACGAGGAATCGCGGATTCTTTCTGATTGTTCCTGTGTAGAATAAAGATAACCAAGACCGCGATGATCCGTCAAAGTATCTAGACGTCGAGTACTCAGACTCTCGAATCTCAACTCTGTCGCAAAAGTGTAATCTTCTGAGTGAATAGCTCGCACCAAGAGCTACCTCCAAACGCACCAACAGCTGAGCAAGAGAGCAGAAGAGAGAATCGTACCCGAAGATCACATGGGCGAAGCACAGTTTATAAACACGACAGAAGAGGATAAATGAAAGCAAAACTTAGACCTGTTGTCATGTTGTATGTAAAAGTTAGGTAAGGTGGGAGAGGCATTGACAGAGTTTCTGGATGCTGCATGCATTATTAGGTAGAGCATGGTTGAGTTGGATGGGTCTCACGGCTTTTGGGGACGTTTAAGCTTTGCGAGTAAGGCTCAGCCTCGCAAAAAGGGTTCCAACTTCCATGCAAGTACGAAGTACGTCCCAGGTTCCCATATTTGACAAGGCGTGCCGCCTCCTTTTCGTATGGGAACTGCGTTCGATTGACGTTACCTAAATAAGCTGTGTGAGGGTGTGAGGTAATAACCGTTTCTGGCATGCTCGTCGTGCTCCTCTCTTCATATCATGAATACTCGGAGTGAATCCATAGCAGCAGATGATATGGATACCGTATCGGGCATGCTCTTCATCTGCTGTACTGTGCACGTGCATCAGGGGTCTAAAAGTTTACACGCAGCGGATAATAATTAGCCTTTGTGCCTTTAACCTTAAGCGTACTTTTACTGCAGGTTGGCGGTGACATTTTCCCCAATGTTTTGTTGATGCTGTCTCTATTAATTCACTCCCCTCACTGACTGTCGTGTTGTCTATACTCTTAACCATATATACTTCTTGTCTTTTTCGCCGTTCCTGTCCATTCACTGTCACTGCAAAAAGTGTCCAGCATACGAATTATACGACTCCAATTGAGCTTCATAGCTTTCTCCACCTACCTGGGGCTCCTGAATCTCTTCACCGAATAATATCCACATCTCTGTCTGACTTAGAATTCGCACTGCCTGCGCGTATACGGTTTTTATCTTCGGTTTATTGACATTTAATTGCTGCCTTTCTCCACTCCCGTCATCATGGGTCTCGTTAAAAATTTGCTCTATTTCTCCGTTCATCCAAACCAGCTGCGGTCGATCCTGCAATGGTCAGTATACGCAAAAGGACAGCTACCCAGACATTGCTTACATATCGAGTAGGAAGCTATGGCACGACCCGGTTCACATCAGAGATCCATCAAAGGAGAGCCCAACAGTTAGAGATTGCTTCAAATACCTTGATTTGACGAGTCGAAGTTTCAGCGCGGTCATTAAAGAGCTAAACCCAGAGCTGCTCGTTCCAGTCACTGTTTTCTACCTTGTGCTGCGAGGACTCGACACCATCGAAGATGACATGACAATTCCCCTCGAGAGGAAAGAACCTCTGCTGCGAGACTTCGACAACATCATTGAAAAGGATGGATGGACTTTCACAGAGAATGGGCCGAACGAGAAAGATCGAGAACTGCTGGTTCACTTCGACTGCGTTATTACCGAGTTCCTTAACTGCAAGCCTGCATACAGAGCGATCATCAAGGATATTACAAAGAAGATGGGCAATGGTATGGCCGATTATGCCAATAATGCCGAACACAACGTCAATGGAGTGAATACGGTCAAGGACTACGAGTTATATTGTCATTATGTGGCTGGTCTCGTGGGAGATGGTTTGACAAGATTGTTCGTGGAGAGCGGTCTCGCCAACCCTGCTTTGTTGCAAAGACCAGAACTGTCGGAGGCCATGGGTCAATTCTTACAAAAGACGAATATTATCCGTGATATTAGAGAAGATTTCGACGACAAGAGACGGTTCTGGCCAAAAGAGATCTGGTCCAAGCATGTCACCAAATTCGACGAGCTATTCGACCCCAACAACCGCGCAGCTGCCCTAGCTTGCAGTTCTGAGATGGTTCTCAATTCTCTGTCCCACGCAGACGAATGCCTCTTCTACATGGCGGGCATCAAAGACCAGAGTGTCTTCAACTTTGTTGCTATTCCACAATCAATGGCCATTGCAACTTTGGAGCTGGTCTTCCAAAACCCTGCAATCTTTGAAAGAAATGTCAAGATCACCAAGGGTGATGCTTGTCAGTTAATGATGGAATCTTCTCAAAATTTACGAACAGTCTGTGACATCTTCAAGAGATACGCACGAAGGATAAGCAAGAAGAACTCACCCAAAGACCCTAACTTCCTTAAGATCAGTATTGCGTGTGGAAAGGTATTTAGTTTTCTGAGCCCTATGTGTCGTGAATAAGTGCTAACAAGCCTAGATCGAACAATTCATTGAATCGATATTCCCATCTCAAGATCCCAAGGCCCTTGCCCTGCAATACGCAGGCGAGAAGACCGCACTGGAGAAGAAGAGCCAAGCGGAAGAAGCAGAAGCTAAGAAAGACGTCTTCTACCTACTTATTGCCGTCCTCGGAACCCTCCTCGTAGTCTCTGCACTGATGGTAAGTTCTCCTCCGCCAAACTCTGCCATTCCTCAGTCCATTCCAGCTAACAGCCAAACCCAGATCGGAGCAGCCTACCTAGCCGGCGCCCGCTTCGACGTCGCATTCAACGAACTGAGAAAGGGAAATTTCATCGCCAAACACGACAAAGGTGTCCTAGAGAATCAAGCACTGGGGCAGGGTCACGATCATGCTCATGGGGAGTTGTGATGATGCGTATGAACGTATGATGCGATGAAAGCTTGGGAGGGGTGCAGATGGATGTGATGATGATTCTGATAAATACTTTATACCATATTAATTATTCTTTCATGATTTTGGCATGTGCTTGCTTTCTCTTGAGCTTTTGTGTTGTGATGAATTGTCGTTTTGCTTCGGATTTCTTCTTGATGTGTATTACTATTCGTGTAAGAGTACACATCCTGTCCGTCTACACACATAATATGGCATAGCACGATAGCTTTGGTTTTTGGATCTAGCTATACATTAATGGGCGATGATAAGCATGAAAATAAAGATTATAATCGAACTATTCCTCAATTAACCTTTACACGCATACAATCTGCATTTTTGAGACACATGCTGACACAGTATTGAAGGGCAACAAGCAAAAAGCTATAAATCCGACGCATATCGTATATGGCTATAGCAACAGCAGTAACATTACTATGATAGCCATGGCAATAGTAACAGCAATTTCAATATACATGTATGTATACTTATATCCCAAAAACATATCTTATACCGCAACGAACATCTATCTAACAAGTAGCTACTACTCCATGAAAAGACAAGACATGACAAGACATACATACCCCCTTCCCACATATAACGCCAATCGATTTATCAAAAAAATTCGGACCCCAGAGATGAGATGAGATGTAAGAAGTGTGAAAACATATAAAATAAATATCCCAGTTCCATTCCCATGTGTATAATATATAGCCTCTTGGCTTACGTTCTTTCTAATATGCATTACAATCCATTCGACCTAGTCTTTCCATCTTGACTTCCTCCTTCAACACATACACATTCTTTCTTTCCTCTTCCTACCACTCTCCACCGAAGTTGATCCCACCTCATCTACCTCCTCTCCACCAACAAAAAGTGCATCGCCAAATACGCCAACAGTATAAACGCCGTAGCAAAGACGCCCAAGCCCAGCGCATCCGGCCAAAAAGCCTGGGTATCAAAGCCAAAACTACTCAGGATAACCGCGCCGGGGACCGTAATATCCAACTTGAATTTCTGATCGATGAGGGTAAGATAGGTGACTTCATTAACAATCAGACTCTCGAAGCCGTAATGGAATATCGAGAGCGATTGCAGCCAGAGGGCCGATTTCGGGATCGCGTCGTGGTTGAGCAGGAGCCCAGCGAAGAGCAGACTGAAGAGCATGACGAGACTGCCGATGAGAGAGGCGACGCCGTTGTCTTTGAAGACGATGCCGAGGAAGAGACAGATGGCGGCGGCGGCGAGGTTGAAGAGTACGAGGATGAGGAGGAATTTGAAGAAGTGGGAGGCGTCGGGAACAAGGCCGGTCATGGGGTAGAGGATTGAGCCCATGATAATGGGGGGAATGATACGCAGGGGAACGATGTCGAAAATGACTTTGGCGATGAAGTAGGTGACGGGGGAGTAGTAGCCGTTTGCTCTTTCGCGGACGAAGACGACTCGTTCGGTGGCGAAGACATTAAGACTGGAGAGGGTGCTGAAACCGAAGAGAGCGAGGATGAAGAAGAACAAACCTAGTCGATTTTGGAAACCGGGAATATCATCGGTGAGACCGTAGAATAGGAATCCGGAAAGAACGGCCAAGAGAATGGCGATGGCGTAGTGGGTTAACATCAACATTGGATTTCTGTAGAGATTACGCCATGTACGTTGAGAAAGGATAATGAATTGGCGCAGATATCCAACTCTTGCATAACCTCTACCCATAGTTCCAGTTGTTGCGACACCATTCTCCTGGGCGTGCCCATTCATGCCACCGTTTGCGGTTTGAGCGCTGTTCACTGCTTGTTTGAGGTCCTCTTGGGTGTCGCGTGCGATGTCCGATTGAGCATAAGCAGAAACCAAGATGTCAAGTTCAGTCCCAGAACCAGGCGCATCAGGTGGCAGGTTGTCCGGATCTTCGGCGATTGATGCATGTTGTCTCGACATCTTAAGCCAGTTGTGGTTTGCCTCGGGATCAACAGGTGCTTCATCTGGCTGGGAACTTGGGGTCTCATAACCGCTCTTTTTGCGTGTATATAATTCTCGCTCCTGCTTTTGCTTTACCGAATCGCGGCGCTTTCCTTTGGGTCGCAACAATGAGTCTCCAGGGCTACCGATAACAGGTTCCTCAATACTGCCACCGGAAATGCTTGCGATTGATTTGACTGCTCTTGTGCTACTCGGACCAGCGCTTCCAGGTACCGTGCTACCGATATCCGACATTCGATCATCGATGGGAGTACGCGTTGTGCCAACATGCATGGTCAAATCTACCAAGTAGTCTGCAATGTTGAAACCAGGAGGACAAGAATAGCCAATGTGATCGAAGTAATCTTGACATAGGTTGAACTCTCCAGAGTAGACCGTCCTTCCTTTTGCCAAGAGCAGTAATCTGTCGAAAAGAGCGACGATGTTTGATCGTGGTTGATGTATGGTGAAGATAACAGTTCGCTTGTAGTTCTTGGCTAGGGTAACGAGACATTCGATAACGTTGAAGGCGTTGTATGCGTCAAGACCGCTAGTTGGTTCGTCGAGGAATAAGATACTTGGGCTGGTAACCAATTCACAAGCAATACCAACTCTGCGCTTTTCGCCGCCTGAAATACCACGACCCTTGCCATCTTCAGATCCGATGAGAGAGTCCTTAATATGCGAAATGCCAAGCTGTCTTTCCACCTCGAATACTCTTTGTTCCTTGGCAGCTCTTCCCATATCTCTTGGTAGTCTGAGGAGGGCGCTGGTCATGATGGTCTCGTGAACAGTAAGTGTGGGTAACATTGCATCCTCTTGGTCAACGAAGCCAACCACACTCTTATATTCAGCGTCAGTAACCTTTTCACCATTGACATAGAAGTTTCCCCGAACAACACCTCGTTTGTTCTTGCGCGCAAGAATATCGAGGAACGTGGTTTTACCGGCTCCAGATGCGCCCATGATAGCCATAATTTCACCGGGGTGGGCAACACCCTGGATCCCATGTAAGATTTGCTTTCCATTCAAACTGTACGAAACGTTCTCGAAGTATAACGAGGCCGGTTTGTGGTCGGTCATGAGCTTGATGCTTTCGTCATCGGAATCGTCTAGGTGGATAGGGCCGTATTTGAATTGTCTGCGAGACAGGTACCAAACCAGGAGGATAACGGCTACCACAAATAGTGATGCTGCAGCAATGACTCCAGCTATCAAAGGTGTATTTATCCGCTTGACGGGGCGCTCGAAACCAGGCACCTCAGTCTCATACAAACATTCTCCAGACGCACAATTCAGTAAAATGCTGCTGTCTCCAAACATTTGCTGGATGAGGAGATCCATTTGTGGTTCCTTAAAGGAACACTCATTGCTTCCATGATTCTTTTGATCGCAATTGAAAGTTGCTGGACCTTTGATTGATTCGTCGAGGAAGTCGGAAATATCGACCGATCCATTTTCACCACACAACATCCGATCTGGAATACACTTACAGGAAATGTTGTCGCATTTGTAGTTGGTCGAATTGCGATCATAGTCGTTGTCGGCGCTCGAGCTGCAGGTGTCCAAAGTACAATAGAAGGATTCCTTTTCCTGAACCCAGACTTAATTTTGTCAGTGCTTTCTAGTATTTCGTGGGCATGGGGTACTCACATTGGAAATCGCAAGTCTCTCTCTCCGCATTACAAGTGAAGGTAACTTGAGGCTTCTTCCCATCCAGAATATCCACAATCTTCCTGTTTGTAACGTCGCACATCTGGTAGTTCTCCTTCACTACTTCACCGTTCTGATAGCAGACTCCGCCCTCCTTTTCGGGCATTAATGCGTTACACGCCTTATCGCTACTACAGACATTGCAGTTGATACCGGTCCATCCTTCTTCACAGTCGCAAGAGTTCGCATTTCGCATAGGTCGATCCAGTCCATCTGCTAATGATCCGCATACTATTTATGAGTTAGTATAGGGGTCCAGATCTATATATTAGTCCAGCGCGCACCTGGTTGAAGACAATCATCACCACCAAACCCTGGTGGACAAGAACATTTCCCGTTGATTTGGTTACAGTCAGAATATTGTCCGCAGGTGAAAACTGGTAACAAACAATTAAAACTGTCACAGATCAGCGAAAGTTTTTGACGTATATCGGGAGGCGCAGTACCAAGGAGGACAGTCGTCAGGTCGGTCGTCCATTAGAGCCAGCTGAGCTCGCATCGTATCTATCGTCGAATAGTTCCAAGCATATGCACGCCATGATAAGGACAGAGTCGCCAGGACTGCCGTCCCAAGGTGAAGCCCTTTCATCTGCGGCGCGATGTGTTACTGTATGAAGAGTCGTAAGATGCGAAGTCGTGAAGTCGAGAGAAGCCTCGGCGAGAGCTTTAATGCTACGGTATGGTGACGACACAGGTTGCCATGTATGAATCAATAAAGCCCAACGGAATTCTGCATGAGATGACCGGAAGATTTCTGTACTTGGCGAAGCTGTATTAAAAAGAAAAGAAGCCGACGATGGGTTTGGAAATAAGAGAGAGAATGGTGTCGAAGTCGGGGAGAGACTCGATCGTCGTATCATTTGATCGCCGTGTTTTAGCTTGTCTCTCGGTTCAATTGGGTAAAGAGCTTGGCCGAGCTTTGCTTGTTGGGCAGTGGCGGGGATCCTCACCACAGCATCGGTGCGCCACACACAGTTTGAGGGGAAGCTGGATTTTCCGTTATGCACGAAATTTACAAATTTTGAGATACTACGATATCACCGTGTTAGCATAAGTCTTTCTCTTCGCTGTGATTTCCTATAGAGCTTACCTTTCTCCAAGTGGATCAGGCCAATTCGGAGGTGTATTCAAGTTACCTACCTGGACACACAATTACTCCGACACACAACTACTCTGACACAACTACTCCGACATTCTCGGCGTCCACGCCCTGTGGAGAACATAAACCTCGATACCATCAGCACATAAAAAGGTCCGTAATGGAGCCCCAAATCGAAATGTCGAAGTCAAAGCCAACAAGCACCAGGTTTCTGCAACGCCATTCCTACCGCAAACATGGTCAAGATTGAACCCTTCGACGTCGAACAGGTCTGCACTACCCCTCATCCGAATCCCACCTCAGAATCTCTAACCTTCTTTCTCCCCTCAGTGGATGGATAAGTATGAGCTCACACCAGGTGTGCTCAATATTGCCGAAACCTGTGCAGCTTCTATATCTATCGACGACTTAGTCAAACTGTCTGAAGATCAAAATCTTCCTCCGCCCTTGTCCACTTCCACCAAACTCACTTATGGCCACATTCGAGGTTCACCCGGGCTGCGCGAACGCTTGGCAGGTTTATACTCAGTCAGGGCTACATCAAGTTTATCGGCAGACAACATACTGATTACCCCCGGTGCAATTGCCGCGAACTTCCTCTTGCTATACACACTTGTCGGCCCTGGCGATCATGTCATCTGCGTGCATCCTACCTACCAACAGCTATACGCTGTACCACAGAGTCTCGGCGCAGAGGTCTCTCTGTGGAAGTTGCGCAAGGAAAAGAAATACATCCCTGACTTGGAGGAGTTGAAAGGGATGATTAAAGAAAACACCAAGATGATTATTATCAATAATCCGAACAATCCTACTGGAGCTACCATCCCGAAGTCGGTCTTGCAAGGCTTGGTTGATATCGCAAGGGAGAAGGATATTATCATTTTGAGTGATGAAGTTTATCGACCTCTCTTCCATGGCATATCTCCCGTCGATGCAGAATTCCCTCCATCCCTAGTCTCATTGGGCTATGAGAAGACCATCGTCGTAGGCTCTATGTCAAAAGCCTACTCATTAGCCGGAATTCGTCTCGGCTGGATCGCATCTAGATCCGAAGCAATCATCTCTGCCATTGCAGAAGCTCGAGATTACACCACCATCTCCGTCTCACAACTTGACGACCAAGTTGCTTCATACGCTCTACATGCTTCCGTTATTCATTCTCTCCTAAGCCGGAATATCAAATTGGCTAAGACCAATATAGCGCTTCTGGAAGCATTTGTCAATGAGCATAGTTCTTTCTGTTCATGGGTGAAACCTACAGGCGGTACGACTGCTTTCATCAAGTTCGAGAATGGGCGTGAGCCGGTCGACGATGTGCAGTTCTGCATAGATGTTATTGAGAAGACAAAAGTTATGTTTCTGCCTGGCTCGAAATGCTTTGGCGAGGAACATAAGGGGTTTGTTAGGATTGGGTTCGTGTCCGAGACTGAGGTGCTAAGAGAAGCATTGGAGAAGCTGGGCGCTTACTTGAAGGAAAACTTTAAATCTTAGATATGTACACAATATGCATTTTCTCAAGCAACATGTCAAGACTGAAGGCAGATTATTCTAGAGTATAGAAGAACTTCCAATGCATGGACACTCGGAATGCTTTACATGCCCCTGCCATGTGTGTACCTTTGGTAATACATGAACAAACATCCAATCGAGAGTTAGATCAGACATTTGCCTTGTATTCATTATTTATTTATTTATTTTTTTGGGAGGCAAAACTCGTTTTGAGATCTTACATCGCATCTTCAAGACATAGTAAATTGATAAATACCAAGACAATATACTCCCAATATCTAGTAAATAATACTGATTCAAGAAATTCATACAATTCATTATCATCGATCATATCGCCGCATATCGCATATCAGGTATCTTACAAAACAAAGCATTTCATCCAACCGCAACCCATAATGCACTCTATGCCGCTCTTGTCCCTTACGATAAATCCGAAATCCAAAAACATCAACCTTCACATTTCAAGCTCTCTCCGTCAAAAACACTCCCTCGAGCCCCCGCTCAAGACATCTCCAACGGCATTCCCCTCCCCCCTTTCCCCAACCCCGGCACCTCCATCTCAATCTCCACTGTGCCCCTCTCCTTCACCCCATAACACACCTCCCTGAACTTAACCACTTCCTCCTCCCCATCTCTCAGCGTCCCCTTCCCAGCACCAGCACCCGCCGTACCATTTGCATGCGCATTCCAGCCTCCCTCTGCTCTCAGTCCCACCATACTCTTGACTCTCCTCATACCAGGAAAATCTCCATTGTGGCTCGCATACGCACTGCTGTTTCCTTCAACTGCGATGTCCAGATCCAGATCGTTGGCTTGCCCGGCTTTGGCCGCGCGAGCCATGGCTTTGCTGCTGTGCACGCCGTAGGTGAAGAGCCCGGCGAAGATGAGCGTGCTGCCGAGCATGACGTGTAGGGTGTAGAGCACGTAGAGGGTGATGGAGCGGGAGGTTAGGAGGTAGCCGAGCATGTTTTCTGTTGGTGTTGGTGTTGGTGGTGGTAGTGGGTTGGGGTTTCAATGAAGTTGCAGTTGGAGTTGGAGTTGGGGCGAGGTAGTCAAGATGTTGTAATATGGTGGAGTATTCTCTGAGAGGTATGTAGAAGATTGAGCAGAGTATGCAAGATTGCTGTAGAGGAGGTACTTTCGTATATGAGTGTAGACAGGTAGACTTTGAATTACAGTCAAGAATTCTGGACGATTCCAAAAGATATTTATCATTCTTTTCAAGCTCAACCCGAGACACTTCCAAGATCGGTCTCCCAGGAAACCGATCACTATGACGAGTATGACGGCCGGTTCCCGCGAATGAAAATCACCGAAGTTTAAATAAAGATATAATGTCGAACATATATTATTCTTAATGTTCCCCAAGAATCGCCAAACCATCGGTGCTCACACAGACTGCCGTGCAAGCACACACCCTGCATGGACCTTCATGCCCAACACAACGCACCTCATCCCATAATTTACCGAGCCCCTTCCTCCCAGCACAATCCTCGTTTGAAAGGGGGGGTTGGCATGATTTATTGCTGTGACACGTGGAAATTGGGGGGAAGGGCAGGTTTTCATAAAGGGTGTGCTGTTTGGGCAAGAATCTTAATCTGGAGCGCATAAAGATTTTTCTCTCTCTCTTTCTTCTTTCCTAGATTCGTCCCATCTTTACTACGTCAGAGCGGGGTTTCTGGAACGTCGCAGGAATTTTTGTTTGTGTATGCGAAAAGGGGATCGTAAGCTTGGTACGCATCGTGTTGTTGGAGGGGTGATTAGAGTTTCCGTTCCCTTTTCTTGCTTCGATTGGGGATGTGGCAGTGAAGGGCCCGATCTGGAGGGTTTGTGATCGAATCTGGGGATGTCCAGCTTCGATGCTAAGGTTTGGTTGCTTCGAGATGCAAGATGTTTCAGAGAATGCTTTGACTGCGTTGTGATGGAAGGAATATCATCGAGCCAGTGCTTTATTGAGCGGTTGCTAATTTTATAGTTGAAGAAGAGAGACGACACATGGACTATCATAGTGTCAAACGGCAAGTTTTTCAAATTCCGATTAGTCGGCAGCTTCTAATGACCTGCGATCGAACCGTGCAGGCTTTTCGTGCCTGATGTATGTAAGACTACCCGGTGCAACTTAATGCAAGGAGCAGATGCACAGCATATGTATACCACAATAGTGTCCACTTCACTGTCGTTGAGGAACTTTTTCGGTTTGGGAAATCCCTCTCTTCAGACTGATCAAATTAGAGGATTGGGAAATAGCTTGCGGGTTGGTCCTAGGCTGACTGCTGCGCTCGAAAATTGTTGTGCAAGTCGCCCTCATGGGACGAAATGTTCTGTATGTGCTGGACAAATACTCAAGCTCACTGAAGACTACAGACCATGACATTTCCTAAATCAGGGCAACTGACAGTGGATAAGTTAGTATCGCATGGCCAAGAGGTACCAACGGCAACCAGATTGCGGTTTCCCAAGTACGCCCTGCAGCGATACTAGAGTATCAATTGGAAATCCTCAATGAATCTCAAATGTGTTCCACTCATAAATGCCACTTTCGGCTCCTCTCATAGCTTCTCCAAACATAAAACCATCAATGTATGCCTCTCCAATAAGTATGTGGTGATCTTCTTGAGGTCTGAGAATGACGGGAAATCGACAACCTGGCAAAACACATATAAGGTCGTCTTTAGCACATTCTATAGGCGCAAGACCCATAATTTTAGAGGTGGAAATTATGAAGCGACGTCTATTCATCGTGAAAGAAACAGATATGAGCGCCGCAACGGTTCCTTTCTCATCAAGCTCTTCTCTCATCGGGTATGGAGATAGCGGAAATGTGAGAGATGGATATTGTTCTGATATGGCCATCGCGATGCTTTTCATCCGAGCTGCATATGGCTCCATATCGTCGGAAGCCCAGTTGCCACATGATATCAACCTGCAGAATGCCCCTTGCTCATCGATTGAATGTCCTCTATCAGATGTAATTATGCTCCACCACCCATGGAGAGTCCGTAGAATATCGCTGATATCTTCGCCAGGGTATAGACGTCGCTTAAATTTATAGCCCAGTCGTTGCACTTTGTCGATAATGACTCCGGAGGTTATGAGAATATCTTCATCTCCAACAAATCTAACATTGATAGGTATTGCGTCGGAAGCAAGAAAGTCCTGTGAACTGTGATGAAGTCCGACAATTGTGGGACCCTGTTTCCGAAGTGGCCTTGTCCAGTCTGGCACCCAAGTTGGCAAGTCGTGGCAGTTGGAATTCTGCTGTTTCGCACAAATGACATCAAGTCTACCCGATGTTTGAATGATGTGTTTTGCGGCGTGAGTGTAGACCTGGCGTACGGACATTGAATAGTCTATTGGACCAAATGATTCCTTGGAGCTAGAGATTCCAACCAGTGCGAACACTTTGTCTTTCGGTTCGGAGGCCATCTTACTCTTGTGTGAAAGTAGTAGGTCAAAAAGAGAGGGCTCATCAGCATCAGGAGTATGGTATCTCGAGATTTTCAGACTACGTGGTCCTCCAGCTACCAATGTACGAACAATAGAGGGAGATGTATAAAATATTGATGTTAATACGTCTTCCTCACTTTTGAGTATATCACAAGCATTGTTGAGCTCCGGCAAAGGTATGGCTTCAGGACCGCAATAGACCATGACTTCTCGGGCACATGAAACTTCTTGAATGACCCATATCCTCCACCAGTACTGACGACGGAAAAGGACTTTAAGCGAGAGAATTTGCTCTTCCCGTGACGGATCTTGCAACATCTCCTTTACCTGGCCTTGTGCAGCCCGATTCAATTCTCTGACCAGTTGAATCGCGGATGAACTGTCATCACTGCCACGCCCAATCCACACACAGACGCCTCGTGCATTCTGGTAAATTGTTCGCATCTTCCTGATCTGATTGTTTTTCTCCGAAGTATTGTTCTGGTTGATGCAAATCGCGTCAACCCACAGAAAAATCACCTCATCGGCCGTTGGAGGACGAAGTCGCCCTAACGCCCTCATAAGATTCACGGCCACAGTAAGTGATCCGCCATTGACATAGATGGGTGTCGGATGTACTTTGGATCCCCATGCGTACGAGAGCGCATGGTAAGGGGGTGCATCGTTTAAACGCGTGTGAATAAGGTGGCAGTGGATGGAGTCGTCCTCCGACGGTGAATGAAGAATCTGCAGCAGTCTGATCTCATCTCGGTCATAATTGAGCGGACTGTACTGAAATGGGATTGCTCCGTCTAAGTCATCCATCAGTGAAGCGATATCATGTTCCGATTGGCAGGAGCTAAGGTTAATAAATATCCGAGACCGGTACTTTCGGTATCGAGCATATGTGCGGCGACTGTACCGTGCCATGGCTGTAAGAATTGTAAGAACTAGACAAGAGATTGTTCCTTCTTCCACCATTCCATGATGTTACTGCTACCATGTCGTGCACTCGCGAGAGGTGGCTTCAGAAACGCCTTGCCCCGCAGCATCCTCCCCAATCGAGCAAAAAGCACGTATAGCACCAATAGCAGACGGTGAGATTCCATCCCTTCGAAAGTTCGATCAAGCCAATTCCGCGTGGCGCCCGCAATTATGGTTTATGATTATCAAGCACCCCGCAAAGCTATATTAAATTGGATTTGTCATGACGTTAACAATTCTGGGCGACATGTGTTACCAGCCGATGCTTTGAAAGACCCCTCACTTAACTACTGTACCCCGCCATCCTCTTCCTTTCGAGTTGCTTTCACCTATTTATTATCAAGTACTCGATATCTTCATTGCCTTACTCCTTCATTTCCTCTCTTCATAACTCAGCCAAATATAGTCATAGTCTAACAACCCACAAATAATCTAACAATGTCTTCTTCCAGTTTCTATCTTGAAGGTACTCCTGAGGACGTCAAGAATGCAAAGGTATGTACAGTCCAGTGAGCCTATTCCAGCAAGGTACAATGACTGATAGGAGTATAGGGGCTTCATATTGTGACTCAGTCAACTCCCAATGGCAGGAAAGTTCAGATCATGCTCGAGGAGCTCAACGAAGTCTATGGCATTGATTGTAAGAATCAACAAAGCATGGGTCGAAAGACTTACTAATACTTCATGACAGACACTCACACATTAATCAATATCCAGACCAACGAGCAGAAGAAAGATTGGTTCTTGAAGTTGAACCCTAATGGTGGGCTCATCTCAACCATTCCTTGCAAGTGGCTTATGATTTCAAGGTCGAATCCCTATCTTAATCGACAACACAAAGACCCCTCCGTTCCCTGTCATGGAGACCAGCGCTGAGTTGCTCTATCTTCTCAAGGAGTACGATAGTAAGGATGTGTTTGGATTCAAAGACGAATTGGAGAGAAATGAATGTCTTCAATGGTTGTTTTTCTGGCACGGCAGTGTACGTCTCTTGCATGGCAAACCCCCCTGTGACTTCATACTAACTGTTCTATAGGGAGCACCAGTAAGTTTTCATACAGAATGAGCACAAAATATACGGCGGATCATGCCTACTTGTGTTTTTCATTCATAACATCATCGTCTTTTCATCAGAAAACCCCAAGAACTAACCACATGGGTTCGTAGTACCAAGGTCAAGTGAACTACTTCTCTAAGTTCGCTGCTGAGAGAAGTGAACGTAAGAAAACTATTCAACTAAGTGAAAATGTCCCACTGACCGGAGAATAGTTGCTATCAATCGTTTCAGAAACGAGTTCTTGCGTGTTCTTGGAGTATTGGAAATCCGTCTGTCCGGGAAATACACCGGTGAACCACGCGAATATCTCGCTGGCAATGGAAAGGGGAAGTACTCTGTAGCAGACATCGGCACTTGGCGTAAGTAAAGCAATCTAGTACCTGAACTGAAGAGACTAACATTGAACTCCAGCATGGGTCAGCGCTTGGGATTTCTCTGGGGAGATCAAAAAGGAGGAGATGGATCAGTTCCCTCACCTGTTGAAATGGATCGATAGAATTGCTCAAGTAAGTAAGGCAAATGCAAGTATGGATGTTTCACTAACAGATATAGCGATCTGCTGTCAAGAGTGGAACCGGAAAGAAATGGCAGGCTCAGTAGATAGGATTGCACGTTTGTAATCAGATCTGCGAGATGTTCATCAGTTCAAAATGTCACAGACATAATCTTTTTAGTTAAACTTAATCATGTTTGTGTCCAGTGGTTGAAATCTGGAGAGCAACGCGCCGTTGCTTGTTTATGATTGAGTTGCTATCCCTTGAGCTTAAATTGCAGTGGGGTGGTAACCCCATTTGAATGTCTTTACTAACCTGGAACATTCAAAAGTTGTTTTTCTTCCAAGTAGCAACAGGTTTGAGTAGAAACCATTGGAGTCTGTTGCCTTTTACACGACCATCTTCCATCCACTTTCCATGCCCAACTATAACTTCCCAATCTGGCAGGGTCACTTTCTTTTCTCTCTTTACTCTCTCGCTCCCTGCAACAGATTCACTTCCATGTGGAACTTTCCTTTCAGCAGTATCGATTCGCATATATATTCTCGGCTTCCTGCAGGCCACTTGCTTTTCGATTCTTCTTTGATTCATACACACTACGAAATCTCGCGAGGTTTTAGGAACGAAGAAGAGCGAGTGAGCGCTTAACCTGCTTTTTATCTAACATGCAGTACGTCTGGAAATTCCTCGCGTTTCCTAGCTCTTGATTTCATTTTCCTTGCTGCTGTCGTTGTCTCAGTTGTTGTCGTTGATTGTTCCCGATTGTTGCCAACCAGCACTCACGTCGTTCCATACCTGATTGCGAGCATCGAACTTCGCACTCAGAGTTGCTCTGATTGGTGTGTGTTTGGATTTCTGGTATCAGTAGGAAGAAAGAGGCAGTACTACGCAAAATATGTGCTCCAAACACGAGCATATAAATACTACCGCTCATATCATGTTCCTTTTTTCTTCCTTACGTTTGTATCAAGCAGGAATAAGTTTGAAATTACTTAACCATGGTAATCTCCCGGGCAAAAGTTTGATGCTGCAGAAGTCAAGGCAGCTAGTTAATAGGATATCGCGTTCGATTTCTAGGGGTTTCTGACGGTCTTCCAGCAATGTTTGTTGTCGTTCTTGCCACTTATTGCTGCCGATGCTCCGCTACACCCTCTCATTCAGTTTCCTACAGTAGCAAGCATATCGGCTCAATCTGGTCATTCACTATGGTGTGCGAATCTTTGCCAAATATTTCTCAAGTCCGAATTAAATTTCTTACTATATATTCATCAACTACGATCAAGAAAAAAGCTAACCGACAACATATCTTGCAAGTAGGAAATCTAATCTTTGCTCCCATCATTAGCATCCCGAAATGCACCCTGTTGTGACTCAAACCGCGGTGCTGGCCGATGCCAGCAACTTTGATGAATGGTTAGCAATAGCCATGAAATGGAAAAATGGAAAGGTACGAGGATAATATCATTATTTTGTGATTAAATATTTATTCATTCTATCTCCTATAGCAATATAGAGCGGTGCATCAAACAAACCAAGAAACATTTAGCGCCAACAAGGCGAAGAAGACCGGACTTCCAACACCACCCACATCTCCCCTAAAATCAAGATCCTCATCATCTTCGAAGTTCTCCCTATTGACTCAGCGTCAATCGGTTCCGTCCCGTGCAGTCACTCCGAAGTCTCATTCATCATTCATCGCTCCTCGTAAACCGCAAGCTCCTTCTCCGGAATTAGAAGAACGTCATTCATCATCGCCGGCGCATCCGATCTCCAATATCAGTACTGCAGCCACGCCACCGCCTTCTTCCAGGAACAGAGTTGTGGAATTCGAAACCGAATTCTTCAAAGTCCGTAAGTCTCCCAAGGGCGGCTTGGGCTGTTTTGCGGTCAAGGACATTCCTAAGGGAACGGTCATTCATTCAGAAAAGCCTCTATTCGAGTGTTCCTTGGTCGGTGTCCATTACGCCTTCGAACAATTGACCCCGGAGCAGAGGGAAGAATATTTAAATTTATATTATTACTGTGGTCTCGTCAACCACAAGGTTGTTGCAATCTATCAAACGAACCGGTAAGTGCCCCACTACGATCTACACCTCACTGTCTTCAGATAACTCCTGCCCGTTCATACTGATCACACCTTCCAGTTTCTACATAAATGGCTCAACCTCCGGAATCTTCCCCAAATCTTCCCGCTTCAACCACGCCTGTCCCGGCTTCCGAAACTGTACCTACGACCTTAATAAAAAGACTAGAGAGATGGTATTCACCACTATCGCCGAGGTCTCCCGGGGTCAGGAGTTGACCATTTCATACTGCATTGTTCCGAACGATTTACATCGGAACTATGGGTTTTTCTGCGATTGCCCGGGTTGTCCGCCCCCGGAGCAGGCTATGAAGGCATGGAAGATGGAAAAGGCTTTGAGGGAGGCGGAAGGTCTTTATGATGCTCTTGAGGATAAGCCTTGGGGTGATGGAGTTTTGTATAACTATTGAGGGGTGGTGGTCGTGGTCGTGGTGGATTCTGATCTTGCGGGAAATATGGATAACACGGTGTGAAGGGATGGCTATGACAGTTCATAGAACTTATTGGGGGCGCAAGGCGTTTATATCTGCTTCGAGACTTGGATTTTTGACTGAACTGCATTTTCGTGAATTGGGATAGTCATAGTTAGTTAGCATTGGAGTTCGAGGGCATTTGTACCATACTTTCTTTTCTTTTGTTTTTAATAGCATGTGTATTTTTATATTAATACGTGGGAAAGCATGGTTTTTGAATATATACCGCCCAATTAGTATGAGCTACTTCGTGATACTGATAACTTCATGTCCCGGAAGTGACTGATTGTCCTAGACTTGTCTGGAAACACCCAATGAATCACACTCCGTATATCACGGCCGCATAGGATGTGAATGTTCTAAACCAATTCGAACTCTAATCCAATTAGGATTGATAACCCTCCAACATAAAATGATCTCATCTAATGTCCTGGCACGGTACCACCTCAACTGAGTTACAACAACACACGCATGCAACAAACAAATCAACAATCAATCTCCAAGTGAGAATCAAAACAATGGACGCTCCAACCGGAACCTCATCGTCCTCTACTTCTCCGCAGGACGGAAAGGGAGATGGTAGATTATGCTCCAAATGTCCCCATCGACTTTCGGACCTATCAAGTCACACACCAGCGCTTGAGCCCGTGGCATTCTCAAATCCCAATGAGCCAGTAGATAAAGCGCAAGCACCTGCACCTACAAAAGAACAGAACAGCCCTCCGGATGGAGATCTAACTACGCATGAAAAAGGCGAGCATGCCCCAGAAAATGAGCTGAGAGTCGGAAATGCATCCGCAGAGACCATCGATATACCGTCTCCCGTGCGAAAACTCCGGATCCGGAGATTACCAAAGCTGCTACACCGGAGGAGATAGAGGTGGTGAAATGGAAGTTGGCTTGCGAATTGCCGGCCGAGTATTAGTGGTAATGGTATCTGCTAGACTCATCAGAGGAGGGCCCGTGAGTTTGGACTGAGTTGGTCGTTCGTGTATCGTGTATATAGAACCATCAACGTACAGCGTGATTTTCCACATGGGTACTCGGTCGTGACCGGCAATGGACACAGAACCGCCTTCATATACTCCTCTCCATCCCCTCATTCCCTCATCAATCAATCATCCCCTCCTCCCTCCTCTCTCACTGTTCCCCCCTCATCCCCCTTCCCCACTCCTCTCCGATTCCTCACCTTTGCCTTCCCCTTAATCTTCGCACTCACCGCCTCATGTTTATTCTTCCACATCCCGCCATACCGATACCACGGATGCGTCGCATCGCCATCTACTTTCCCGCCGCTGACCCTCGTCCAACACTTGCCCGTGCACACGAAATGCCATTTCTGGCTTTCGTCGATTTGGCACCGGATTAGAACGTCCCGGGGAGTGTGGCAGAGGGAGCAGAGTTTGGCGTGGGGGGAGGGGGAGGGGGATGCGCCGGGGTGTGGTTGGGAGGGGGGTTGGGATGGAGAGGTAGTGGCATGGTCTTCGTCATGACTTTGCGAATGCGATTCATTGGAAGTTGTCGGGGAATCTTGTGTCATAGTGATTGAATCTTGGAAAACAATTTGGTATGTATCTTGATTTAATCTGACGTCTGGACGACAATCATGAGCTGGGGTGCGGTTGAACCGGCAAATATATGCCGTACCTTCCTTACCACTGTGGCGGGAGCTGCAATGATTGTTGTGCTGCTTTAGCGTAGGGCTTAATTGTGACCCCGTTCAAGCACGGATAAACAGGGCAATCGGTCAAAGCAGCGGTGCTGTGCTACACTTGAGCCACAGCTGATGCGCCGGAACTACGTCACCTGAGGTCACTCATTTCCTGCCAAGAAATGGAATGTTTTTTCTTGAGGCTCCAGAAAGTATATATTCGTTGGTTGCGGTGCTGCTGATTGAGTTCTTTTGAAAAAGAGATCATTATCAGTTCAGAGTCGCTTCAGTGAACAATTTCTATAACCGCAAACCCTCAATCTCAAAATCTAATACCTACCAAACTCTCACAATGTCAGCATCATCTTCAGTTAGTTCTCCTAGTGGAATGCCCCGACAAGTAGCGCAGCTAACAGTCCTCGCAGGCCGACGTCTTCGCATACATCCTCGCAATCTTCCTTCCTCCTGTTGCCGTGTTCCTTAAGACTGGCTTGGGAGCGGACTTCGTCATCAATATCTGTTTGACGATTCTTGCGTGGATTCCAGGTGTCCTTCGTAAGTGGCCCATCTTAGTATGTGAGGACTTGAGCACATGCTAACAGCTATAACAGACGCTTGGTATGTTATCTCAAAGAACGACCCAGCACGAGTGAGGACCACCACTTCCACCATCTAAGCCGATTGAGCCGGGGGAGCAAGGGCGATGTGGTAATGTGAACGGAATGCCGGACGTACCGGTTCGACGATGTACGATTAGTCTGGGAGTGGAAATGGCGTTCTTGAAGGCTTTTGATACCGTGAAGAGAAGGGTGCGCTGTATATAATATTGAGGGGTGTAGATACCTCCCTTTTTCGATTAATCTTAATCTCTCAACCAACATTCTGACTTCTTCTCCACATCTCCATTGCCCTGCCAAGTGATCCATCCTGCATCAATCGATGACAAGAAGCTTGACCCCAAACTATGTGGACAAGCACTCTTGGAGCTTTAAGGAACGCCCCGTACCATTAGTAAAACGGCCCGAAAAGGTTATGAAAGACGTATTCAAGCGAAAGATAAATATCCAACGTCTCCCCTTTGATCGCAACATTTCTTTGCCCAAGAATCGGCGAACCAGTCCCTTGCGGAGTCCCTTGAACAGCTGAAGTAATCTTGGCGGTTAAATCCCTGCTGAAATGCCGTTGCGTTCTAGATCCCAAAGACACGCGCGCACCCAATCGCTCAATTACGATCGCTTTGGTACGCACCACACAAAGCAGAACAGGCTCGAGAAATGGGCAGTGGCTCTCATCGATTGAACAGAATCCAAGACACGACAGTATTGCGCTTATTGTCCTACGCGCATGAGGTGAGAATGAGAACTGGGGAAGTCTAGAGCCAGAAAGAATTAACTTTCTTGGGAAATCCGGTTTGTTTGCTGTAGCCAAGATGTGGGCTGGACTCTTGGCAGCTGTGTCAGTGTGTTCAGATTACCTGGCGTTGAGGGATCTCAACTTTATTTTATCTTCTTTCCTTCTCCCTAACTTGGTTTCTTACACTTCTGCAAGATTACTTCGAGTCAATTCACTTCATTTTTCCTTTCGCTTTTTGAGTTGTGAATCATCTGCAGAATTGTTTGACAACGACTAAAAGTACAGGTACGAATCGCGAGCTTCGACCTTTTCGATTATCGATAACTGGAGAGTCCGCGCGGTGAGACAAGAGAGGAAAGAACAACATTGATCTCGAAACTATACCACCATTGTCTCTTTCCCTACCTAGCCCATCATGGCCGAGTCTTCTCCTTCTCGCAGGCATAGAGAAAGGCGACGCGGAGAGAGGAGACGTCGACACGGTCACAGCCCAGGTCGCAAACAGGAAATCGAAATGACAACGAGCTCTTCACGGCGTCCGCACGTCGCAGAAGTGTCGGTTGAAGCGCCGACCACTGGAGCATCTTCCTCAGCACATCACAATTTGTCCTTGCATGGCATTTTACCTACGCATCATCATAGAGTCAACCACAAGGGGTACAAAGTCACAAAGGGCATACAGCCGGATGGAGAGAGTGGCAGACGGGGCATTCACCCGTTCCATTTCTTCAAGATATGCTGGAGATCTACCAGTGATGCTTCGAGGCTTGTCAATATCCTGTGGCCTGTTGTACCCGCAGCTATTGCTGTTCGATACGCAAGACCAGAATCCCATCTGGCTATTTTCATACTGAATTACATTGCTATGGTTCCTTGCGCCAACCTGATCGGTTTCGCTGGACAAGAGTTGGCAAGGAAACTACCTAAGGTGTTTGGTATCTTGCTGGAAACAACGCTGGGCAGTATTGTCGAGATGGTGTTATTCATTGTCTTGTTGACAAGGTTAGATCATGAAGTTGATATTAACCCATTGAAACGTACTAATATTTGTTCGTCAGAGACCAATATGCTGTCATTCAGGCAGCAATTCTGGGATCTATCCTAGCTACTCTACTTCTATGTTTGGGAATGTGCTTCTTCGTGGGAGGACTTAAACGAGATGGTATGAATGACGGGGTCTTCCTTACATACACACCCTTGAACTTTTACTAACATGAAATATGTAGAACAGGAGTTTGACGAAGCTGTTAGTGAGGTTGGAAGCGGGCTCTTGCTGACAGCGTATGACTATCTTATCCTGCTTTAACTGCACCTGCTAATTGGAAGATAGTGGTCTTGGTCTGATTGTACCTGCGGCTTTCTCGAATGCATTGAGTTTGAATATTGCAGTAGCACAGGCGACCGGAGTCGAAACTAATGTCACTGCGGGCAGCATCGAGGCTTCAGTTCTCAACATATCTCGAATCACCTCTGTTCTACTTATTATTGCATATGCAACATACGTCTACTTCCAAATGAGAACGCACCACGGCATTTACGATGCACTCTTCGAGGCAGACGAGGCAAGAGATGAAGATCGTCATAAGGACTTAGCCAAAGACAAGCTCACCTTAACCGAATGCATAGTTGCACTTGCGATTTCTATTGCTTTGGTTACGATCATTGCTATCAGTCTGGTCGTACAAATTGAACATATTGTTCACGGTTATGGTGTCTCTGATGCATTTATGGGCCTCATTCTGGTTCCGCTCGTTGAAAAGGCCGCCGAACATCTTTCTGCGATTGATGAGGCTTGGGACAACCAGATGAACTTCGCCTTGTCCCATGTACTTGGGGCTACCGTTCAAACGGCACTATTCAATGGACCGTTGGTTGTAATTATTGGCTGGGGACTCAATAAGCAAATGGATCTCAACTTCGAACTATTCGATATCGTGGTATTGATCCTGGCTATTTTGGTGGTCGGAAATTTCTTGAGGGACCAGAAGAGTAATTACTTGGAGGGTGCTCTGTGTGTGATTGTTTACATCATTATTGCAGTCGCCGCTTTCTATTATCGTGAGTACATGTTTCTTGCCCGAAAACTATTCTACCGAGCCAAAGACTAACTTTGATATCAGCGGACCCAATGCCAGCAAAAGAGGGAGGCGAAAGCAGCGGTGAAGGAACCGCCGCTGAAGGAGCTGCGGAGGCAGCTGTTCATGCCATCAGGGCTCTTCTTTGAGCATAATGCATAAGTTCTTGAGCGTTTGTCCAGGCGTTCAAAACAAACTAAGTTGACACCCGAATCTGCGGGACATTGAGCAAAATAGGTTCAATGATGGGAATGTTTTGTACTACGATCATGGTTATTTCTTTTTGATAGCATAGATAGCATAGACACATAATACCGCATCACGCTATTCGGTCTTCTTTTAGTCGCATGCTTGACAAACCGAGAATGCACAGCGAGTTTCTGAGTGGCGGGGGCTATGCCTGCGGAAGTTTTCCATGTCTCTCACAACAATGGACCCAGCACCCGCTTCGGAATAAAACGGTGATCCGATGTATGTCCAAAGCTTATATGCGCCTTACCGTTTTGACTTCTTCAATTCCACCCAGGAAGCGTGATGCCGAGTCAACCAGCCTTTCGCTTATCTTTTGTTGGGTCTAAGAGCGACCGGAACAACACGAGCACTGACGAGCTGCCTTTTTAAGGTTAAACCCCTAACCGGCCCTGTGCCCCTCTCCGCATTTTGCCTACGATAACCTTTACCATTACTGCATGCGGTAGGTGAAAAGTTAATGCTGCAGGAATGCTGCCATGGGTAGCTAGCTAGCTACATATCTTCAAGGCACGGATGCGCTGATGATGACATTGTTGAATTATTTTTCTCATTTGTATTTGCTGATCAATACTACGCGGTAGGTCAATCGGTATGGGGAACGCGGATTGGAGGATGGCGGAGGCGGGTTTGGTATATAAAGGCTAGATGGATTTCCTTTCCTGTGGATTTCTCTTCTCCGTCGTTATCCTTAAGCTTTTCTCTTGCTTTTTGGTCTTGGATTCAGTCGGGCATGATGAAGTCTCTTAGTAGCTTGAGTCTTTGGCTTGCGGCTTCGGCTGCTTTGGTTTCCGCTACTGCTTCTCCTCATGTGAAGCATGAGAAGTATAAGAGAAGTCTGCCGGTGTCGAAGCCCGCAAAAGTTGCGCCGAGAGCGAAGTTAACTTCCAAGTATTTGACTAATACTACTGCTTGTATGTTCTACCTCTCTGCCCTTCTGTGTTTCGGCATTGGATTGTACTGACAACAACTATAGCATTTGCGGTCAATGGAAGTGCTTTGCCTGATGTCGACTTCAACATTGGCGAGTCTTACGCTGGAACCTTGCCAATCAGTAACAATGCTAGCGACACTAATCGATTGTGGTTCTGGTTCTTCCCATCCGACAACCCATTGGCTGAGAAGGAAATCACCATCTGGCTCAACGGCGGTGTAAGTTCCCCTCAAATTACAGCTTTGATTGCCACATGTCAGACATCAGCTAACGAGTTCCACAGCCAGGTTGCTCTTCCTTAGATGGCCTGTTCCAAGAAAACGGACCCTTCTCTTGGCAATCCGGTACTTACGCCCCAGTACCTAACCCATACTCCTGGACAAACCTCACCAACATGGTATGGATTGATCAGCCAGTCTCGACTGGGTTCTCCCCTGGAAACGCCCTTGTCAACGATGAGACCGATGTCGCTACTCAGTTCAACGCTTTCTGGAAGAACTTCATCAACACCTTTAGCATGCAGGGCTACAAGGTGTACATCACTGGTGAGAGTTATGCTGGACAGTACATCCCGTATATCGCGAGCGCCATGTTGGATCACAATGATACTACGTACTACAACGTGAAGGGTGTTCAAGTAAGGACCTTGTCTCTAAAGCAAGGGGAATATACTAACTGGTACGATAGATCAACGATCCATCTATCAACCACGATGATACTTTGATGCAGGGTAAGTTTAAGCAGGACCCTATACGATTATCATTTTCTAACTGTAATCCTAGCTCCCGTCACTGCTGCAGCCATCTACTACCAGAACGTCCTGAACCTTAACGAAACGTACTTGGCGAACGTTACTGCACGTGCGAAGTCTTGCGGTTACACTGACTTCCTCGAGACGTACACCACCAGCTTCCCTCCACCGGGCCCAATCCCTGCAGCACCATCCTCGAACCAGCCCGGTTGTGATCTTTTCGATGACATCTACAACGCAGTCTACTATGTCAACCCATGTTTCAACATCTATCACTTGACAGATTTCTGCCCGTACTTGTGGGATGAGCTCGGATTCCCTTCGCTCGCAGGTGGACCAAACAACTACTTCAATCGATCTGATGTCCAAGAAGTGATTCACGCTCCTCCTACCAACTACTTCATTTGCGGCGGTGGTGAAAACCTCTTCCCCAAGGGTGATAAGTCCCTCCCATCCGCTCTCGGACCTCTCCCATCTGTCATCGAACGTACCAACAACACCATCATCGGCCACGGTCTCCTCGACTTCCTCCTCTTCGCCAACGGCTCCCTCATCACCATCCAAAACATGACCTGGAACGGTCTCCAAGGATTCCAAACCCCTCCATCCAAGGCCCAGAATCTCTTCGTCCCTTACCACCAGAGTCTTGGCTACATTCTCGAGATTGCCAACGCAGCTATTCCTAACACTCCTGCGCAAATCGATACCGCTGGCGCGGGCTTCCAGGGTAACTGGCACACTGAGCGAGGATTGACATGGACTACTGTCAACCTTGCTGGTCACGAAATCCCGCAATATACGCCCGGTGCTGCGTACAGGCAGTTGGAGTTCTTGCTGGGTAGAATTGATAACTTGTCGGTGGTGGGAGACTTCACGACTCAGACGGGCAACTTCACGGGGGTTAGTGCGCCTTTGAGGAAGTAAATATATACTTGTAGATAGCAGGCGGGATCACATTAGATAAAGATCCGTGTCAATAAAAGTAAATACCATGGTGCCTAGATGGACTTGAATGCATTGCATGTCTCCAGTAAAACCGTGATCATATGCTAAATTGCTAATTAGTTTCGCGCCGATGCCGAGGTCGAAGAAAGTGTTGAGAGATGAAGATACCCAATTTTCCGACAAGAGCTATGACTGCGTGTGATGTGACTGGTGTAGCATTTTTCATGGTCCGAGATACCGTTCGATAACAGAAAGCTTCACAAATGCAGGAACTGTTGGGGCATGCGCCACAAACCTTCGTCATAGGAAAACGAAAGAAATGCACACCAGCCCTATGCTACGTCCGAGGCCCGTCCCGCATGTGAATCAGGATTCAAATTGTTGAACAAAACAAAAAAGCGCAAACGACGAAACGAAAGCGCGACCAACTGCTTACACTGTCCCTCGCTCCGCCCTGCTGCGCTGTCGATCCTACGTCTCAAACCATAAAGTCTGCGCACTCACCTCCCTCCATGCTTTCAACGTCTGCACGCCAGCAACACCTCAACAGTCCACAACCACCATGATTAATAATTCGAGGGCGGAATATGTATTCATACGAGCATGCATATTTGCGCTGCAGAGCATCCCGGTCATCAGCTTGGCATATTGCTTAAGCATCCCCGCATCCTACCTCTTCGGCTACCCAACCCGTCGACTGCCTCTCCCGCTCGAGTGCTGGTTCCTGGCCGAATCCATCTTCTTCCTCTTCTGCTTCCTGCCCTACCGCATCTGGCTGCAGCGCGAAGCTATCCATCCACCTGCTCCCTCCCGCGCGGAAAGAGAAGAACTTTACCGGAACTGCAGCGATAATATCATAGACCCGGAAGCGTATCTGCAGAAATGGTTTCTCGGCGCGGATATTGAGGAGATTAAGAGGGAGAATATTAAGGAGTTTTTCCTGTGGGCGTTCTTTAATAGGGGTGGGCCGCCAGGAGACGATGATGAGGAGTTGGAAGGATATATTGCTATTTTGGAGGAGCAGTTGGGGAGGGAGATCAAGCAGGGGAGGGGAAATGCGAAGTGCTTGCGGTTGACGCTGGATGAGGTTGTTATATCGCATAGGAGTTTGAGTTGGTATTTTGTGAGTACTTGTTTCATTACACTACGCGAATGTGAAAATGGTGGAAGTGTTCAATAGCTAATGTGCTTGTTGATAGTGTGTTGGGTTTGTGGACTTCTTGACATTTTGCTCTTTGCGCTTTCACGGCTTCCACTTCCATCGAACGTCAATCAAACAATCTCTCAGTATTCTTCCAATCCGTCCACACAGCTTCTGGACGACCTACCGCTCCCCGGCCTCCCACATCAGCTACTGGCACCGTTCACACACCTCGAAAACCAAGCTTCCCATCATCTTCATCCACGGCATCGGCATCGGGCTCTACCCATACACCTCTTTCCTCAACGAACTCAACGCCAAGACCGACGACAAAGTCGGCATCATCGCTCTCGAAATCATGAACATCAGCTTCCGCCTCACCCACTCGGGTCTCCCCCGGGAAGAAACCTGTCGAGAAATCTCCCAAATCCTCAACCAGCATTTCCCACCTGACCAGAAATTCATCCTCATTTCCCATTCCTACGGCACCGTCATAACCACCCATCTCCTCCACGACCCCAACCTATCCCCCCGTATTGGCCCCATCGTCCTCATGGACCCCGTCTCCATCTGTCTGCACCTACCCTCCGTAGCCTATAACTTCACGCGCCGTATCCCCAAAGCAGCGAACGAATACCAACTCTACTATTTCGCCAGCATGGACCCCGGCGTGGCGCATACCCTCGGGAGACGCTTCTTCTGGAATGAAAATGTCCTGTGGAAACAAGATCTCGGAAACAGGAAAGTCACAGCTTGTCTAGCCGGGCGTGATCTCATCGTGGATACGGAGGCTGTAGGGAGGTATCTGTGTTGCGGGAGTTTATCCGGGAGGGGAACGCCCAAGGAGGGGATTGTGAGTGCTGGGAGGCTGGATATGGGGAGGTTGATTGATGTTGAGGATGAAGAGGGGAATGATATGATTGGGGAGGTGGGGGAGAGTACGAAGGATGATGAGGTGGAGGAGGAGTGGAAGTGGAGGGAGTGGAAGGGGGAGGGGGTGGAGGTTTTGTGGTTTGCGGGACTGGATCATGCACAGGTTTTTGATAAGAAGAGTAGTAGACGGAGGGTTATTGAGGTGGTGAGGAGGTATTGTGAGGAGGTTGAGTGATTGGGAGGTTGAGGTGAGGTGTGTGGTTTGGGACGTTGAAGTGCTGGAATATACTTATTAATACTGGTCATAGAGAACTCTTGTGCATGCACTATGCTGCTCGATTACAGGCATCAATCATTCTTCCACGTCTATCTATCCATTCGTTCCCTTGTTACTGCGTTGCCATCATCTGCCTTTCCTTCCTAACTCACTTCTGTATTCCCCCAGTAATCTCCTCTGCCTACCCCCTTCATCCTCATCTCACTATCTCCACTCAAATCCGTAGTAGTACCAGCTGCCATGTCATACGCAGCCTCGGCCTAATAACACACATGTATAAGCCACCTCCCTATATCCTCCCTCACCATTGCACCAGCATCTTCGTCTTTCTCCGTCAACTTTAACAACATGCTTAACTAAGACCGTCTTCCAGTACATTTTCACATCCCCTTCGCCAGGGAAGGAATACCATCCTCTTGAATATAGTACATACGGGACATGCCAACTTCTGGCATCGAAAATTCCTCTCTGGACCGGAATATCGAGCAGATCTGACTACCGAGTGTAGCATTGCATTGGTCA
The DNA here is from genome assembly GCA_002946415.1 of Rutstroemia sp. NJR-2017a BVV2. Classification (NCBI taxonomy): domain Eukaryota; kingdom Fungi; phylum Ascomycota; class Leotiomycetes; order Helotiales; family Rutstroemiaceae; genus Rutstroemia; species Rutstroemia sp. NJR-2017a BVV2. The sequence continues at coordinate 1,375,563 of NJPS01000010.1, read as the reverse complement.
CTATAGTTGAATGGTAGCTCGTATAAGGAAATAGAAAATGTAGATGTCATTATATTCAATTGGGTATCTTATCTGAAAATATCTATAAGCCTTTCCCTCTTTTGTGAATGCAGATATAAACAGCACTCCTGCTGATCTCACCCCAAGAATGCAGTCATGTTCATGCTTTCATCAAAAACACAGCCTCCGCTGTTTCGGATCACTTGGCGTCGCCCCCCTATCCTTCTTCTTCGCACTCCCAACGCTAGTCTGAGCTCTAGCTATCCCCCCACTCGCCGAAGACGTCTCCTGCACCACATCTCTAATCGTCTGTCTCGACAAACACAAATCAATATGCTCGTTAAACTCCCTCTCACTCGTTGGCTGCGGTCTCTGACACACAGGGCAATCCCACCATTCCTCCTCCTTGGCATCTTTAGCCTTCGGATTCGGGACAACTTCTTTCCCGTGATGTCGTCGAGGATCATGTTCTTCTAATTGGCTGAGATGTTCCAGCTCTTGGAGTTCGTCTTCGCGCTCTTGACGCTCGGCGTCTTCGAAGAGGAGCTCTTCCGGCCAGACTTCCCATTCTTCTGCTTCATCGGTCTGGAGCGCTGATGCTTTGCGCTTCGGGCCAGGCGATGGTGATTGAGAGTCTGTCTCTCCGTTCGGAGACTCAAGGGGCTCTTGTTTGCGGAAACCAAAGAAGGCTCTGGTGTCTGGCTTTTTCATGCTAACAAGATGCGTGCAGCGCAGTCCCATGAGCCGTAGTGTCATGCCAGGGATCTCTGATTCAAGCTTTTCGAGTATAGGTAAAGAATACCGGTATAGGTCGTCGGCAGTATAGATAGCTTTTGGCGGGGCTGCCTGCCTTGTGAGAACCTCGTAGGTTTTCAACTTTACCTTGAGGCACAATGTTCGTCCTTTGAATTGCGTCCGTCGCATATCCTTCTCTAGCTCTTCAGCTGTCTGTCTGAGTTTGCATCGAAGCACAGTAGGATCATTCATGTCACCGAATGTGCTTTCTGTACCGACACTTTTGCGGATATATTCTTCAGCTGGCTTCACATTCGTTCTTCCGAGGCCCAGGTAGCATTGCATTAAGAATATGAACGCCTTTTCTCCGAATAATTTGGGCAGATATTGTCGAACTTCGTAGATCTCCCCACAAGTGTTGACTCCTATGGCTCCCAGCTCCCTTTCAAACACTCGACCGATTCCGTTCACTTTGCGGGTTGGCAAGTCCCGCATGAATTTCATTATCTCGATTCGATCATTAGGAACACGAAACTGGCCGTTGGGTTTGTTCCTGTTCGAGCATATTTTGGCCTGGCGCATGTCAGTACAAGTATCCTGGAGGAGCCTGCTACCCAGTCTGAGCCCCAATTATCATCCAGCTTGCTGCATACTGATTACTCACTATTTTCGCATTAGCTGCAATGCCAGCAGACACAGTAATCTTGGTCTTCTCATGGATTTCCCGTCGCAACTGTTCAACGGCTTCCATAGGCTCAATATCATTTTTCTGGCAATACTCCGTGATGTTTAGATATGCCTCGTCAATACTAGCACTCTCAAATCTCGGATCATAATCGACCAAAATCTCTCGTACTTCTTGCGCCTTGGCAGTGTATTTGTCGAAGTTCAGCGGAACCTGTATAAGCTGTGGACACAACTTCTTCGCTATGAACCCCGCCATCGCACTGCGGACACCGAAACGTCGCGCATGATAATTGCACGTCGTAACAACACCCTTCCCAACTGAGAACGGAACATCTTTCAGTTCCGGGCGGTCCAGCTCTTCTACAGCGGCATAGAATGCATCACAATCGATGTGGACAATTGTCTGGGATAAATCGCGGGTGAGTTCAAGCTCAGCGATGGCGGTATCCGCTCTTCGCCGATCGTGGGCTAAGTCGAGTTTCTCTAATTCTGCCTTCTTTGCTAAAATCCTCTCGATCTTGACCGTCAGGGTCTTGTCGCGAACTTCTTCATGATTGAAGTATTTCGAACCCTTCGAAGCATTGTAGATAATCTCAGAGACCTGAGATATGCGAAAGTTAGAATATACGTCATGATATTTTGCGAGTTCCCGCGCACCTTTGACTGGTCAACAGAGTCTTGACCGGATTTCGTCAGTGAAGGTCCTAGAAGAGAGTACTTCAAAGATGTGTGCTCATTTTCTTTCTTCTCATCAGGGGTCGTTGATTCGGATGCCATTTCTCGTCATCCATCCCAATATGTGATGATAACGATAGCATGACAGATCACGAACGCGAAGGGCTCATGATTTCGTGTTTTTGCCCTCGCGCTGTCACGTTCACTAAATTATCCTAAGAATACCCTGCATGACATAAGCACAGCTATGGAAAACTAGGGCCAATGAAGAGGGATTTGTTATGGAGCCCGGCTAAAGCTTCCCGAGACTGCAATCGATAAAAAAAAAGTTGATTGTGGTCTCGAAGCAGATGTCGGGAGATTAACCATTTTCGCATTCAGATCAGCGACAATGAGTATGCATAGGGTCGCCCGTGCTGTGGCTTCATCGGAAGCTTGCGCTGGCCTTCTGCGTGGAAGTGTACCAAGAACGAGGACTTTGTGCTTAAATGCACCAGTTCAGAGACTTGGGCAGAGAGGGGCAATTCTTGGAGCTGGGTTCGCAGGGAGGAGGCACTTTTCACACTCGAGGATAGTCAGAGCCGGTGCTGCGGAAGCTGTGTAAGTGAAAATCATACAAGAGTTTCACTCTCGGGGCTGCACGTTCAATGCATTGAATATGCAGCGCGGTTGCGGTTTATTCGTGGAGGGAAGCAAAGTGCTGTTTCAACGACCGAACAGAATCAAGGCATTGCAATGCAACAGGAGCCAGTCTGATTAGAAAAGAGAGCCTGAGAGAATAGCACAAGTACTGATGCTCGATTGTAACATAGGTTGAAACAGGCCGCTTCTGATCCATCGGCCTTGACGCAGGAAGACATTATTGACAACCTCAACTCCGCTGAAAGAGAACGACTTAGGAGGGTCAGGAACATTGGTATTGCAGTATGTTTGCGAGTTTTTAATCACATAGCTATATAATTGCTAAAAAATGGTCGCAGGCGCATATCGACAGTGGCAAAACAACGGCAACCGAGCGAGTTCTTTTTTACACAGGTCGAATCAACGCTATTCATGAGGTTCGTGGAAAGGATGCCGTGGGTGCGAAAATGGACTCCATGGAATTGGAAAGGGAAAAGGGTATCACAATTCAATCTGCGGCCACGTTTTGCGACTGGCTAAAGGTCGAAAATGGAAAGGAAGAAAAATATCACATCAATCTTATCGACACACCTGGACACATTGACTTTACAATCGAGGTCGAGCGAGCACTCCGAGTTCTCGATGGAGCGGTCATGATTCTTTGTGCTGTCAGTGGTGTTCAAAGTCAAACGATTACAGTCGACAGGCAAATGCGCAGATACAATGTTCCCCGCATCAGTTTTATCAATAAGATGGACAGAATGGGTGCCAACCCCTTCAAGGCAGTGGAGCAAATCAACCAGAAGCTACGAATGCCAGCAGCTGCTCTTCAAGTACCCATTGGTTCCGAAGATAATTTTCAAGGTGTTATCGACCTCATCCGGATGAAGGCTATTTATAACGAAGGACCAAAGGGAGAAATCATTCGAGAAACCGATGTTATCCCTGAAGAACTCAAGAAATTGTGTGAAGAGAAGAGAGCACTTTTGATCGAAACATTGGCCGATGTCGATGACGAAATCGCCGAGATTTTCTTGGATGAAAGAACTCCAACTCCAGAACAGATTAAGGCTGCGGTCAGACGAGCCACCATTAACCTGAAATTCTCTCCAGTATTGATGGGCAGTGCCTTAGCGGATAAATCTGTGCAGCCTATGCTTGATGCAGTCTGTGACTACCTCCCAAATCCTGCGGAAGTTGAGAACTTGGCACTTGACAAGCGAAGAGCTGAAGCTCCTGTTAAGCTTGTCTCCTATAACGAATTGCCTTTCGTTGGACTGGCATTTAAGCTCGAAGAAAGTAACTATGGTCAGTTGACGTATATTCGAGTCTATCAGGGTTCGTTGAGGAAGGGCATGAACGTCTTCAATGCTAGAACGGATAAGAAAGTCAAGATCCCGCGAATTGTGCGAATGCACTCCAATGAAATGGAAGAAGTTCCTGAAATCGGAGCAGGAGAAATCTGTGCTGTGTTTGGAGTCGACTGTGCGTCTGGAGACACGTTCACCGATGGTGGTCTGCCTTACTCTATGTCTTCCATGTTCGTCCCAGACCCGGTTATTTCCTTGTCCGTCAAGCCCAAGACGATGAAAGACGGTTCCAACTTCAGCAAGGCTATGAACCGATTCCAACGTGAAGATCCAACATTCAGAGTCCACGTTGATGCGGAAAGTCAAGAGACCATCATTTCTGGTATGGGAGAGCTGCATCTTGACATTTATGTCGAGCGTATGAGACGAGAATATAAGGTCGAAGTAGAGACAGGCCAACCTCAAGTCGCGTATAGAGAGACTGTCACTCAACGTGTTGAGTTCGACCACACTCTTAAGAAGCAAACTGGAGGTGCTGGTGATTTTGCACGAGTTGTTGGTTTCATGGAGCCAATTGAGCCAGGGCCAAACGGTTACGCACCACCTACTTTCAAACAAGAAGTTACTGGTGGATCGATTTCTGACAAGTACTTATTTGCTTGCGAGAAAGGATTCATGGCCTCTTGTGAAAAGGGACCACTTCTTGGTCATCCCGTTCTTGGGACACACATGGTGATCAATGACGGAGCTATCCACATCACCGATTCCTCCGAAATGGCTTTCAAGAACGCTACACAGCAAGCTTTCCGTAAGGCTTTCAGAGAAGCCAAACCGCAAGTCTTGGAACCCCTTATGAAGGTTACCATCACTGCACCAAACGAGTTCCAGGGCAATATTGTAGGATTGTTGAACAAGAGGAATGCGACGATTAACGACACCGAGATAGGACCTGAGGATTTCACATTATTGGCCGATTGTAGTTTGAATGCTATGTTCGGTTTCAGTTCCCAGCTGAGAGCTGCCACACAAGGAAAGGGGGAGTTTGGCATGGAGTTCAGTCATTATAGTCCTGCTCCTGGACAGTTACAGTATGCTTTTTTCTATATCTACCCGCTCATCAGTTTATCCTGCTCATACTAATTGTATTACAGAAAGGAATTAATTGCCAAACACGAGAAGGCACTAGCTGAAAAACATAAAAAGTGATAGATCCAAGGGAAGTTGGATGATCGAAAACATATCAGAGCTTACGCAAGTTGTATTGTTATAACCAGATACACAACAACGCTCCAGGAATGGAATAGGATGTATAGTACGAAGTACAGCATGTATGAGAATTGGTGGGGCGTACAAAATATATCCCTCTTGATGAATAAAAGTATGGCACTGGATAAGGAACGAATGGACGGGATGCCTGGATTGAGATATTGAGTACATGTACTATAGACAATAGATGGAAGACCTCTCGACTTTAGTAGTATGCCATGAACCGCTTTGGGTGTTTGTAGTTCTGTTCAAGTGGGATACATAGGAATGAATAGGAAGACTGAAACGTAGTGGAACCTTCCGATGAGTATGTGCATCGTAAAATCTCATTCGGACCCAGGCTCTGTTGCAGCGTTTCTTGTGTTTTCGGCGCTTGCCGAGTTACGGATCCATTATTTTCTAGGACGGCTGAATGTTAAAGCTCGTCGTTTTTCTATTTCGGACATTGCATCTCGGTCATCTGATTTTTGTCCTGTAGATTGTTTATAATCGAAGCATGTCTTTCAATTTGTTGCAAAACGATTGGCCTGGCAACTTTCCCCACAAACAAAGAAGTAAACAAGGTGGACGATCCTTGTGGTGGTCCGTCATTGGCTGTCAAAGGTAGGGGAGTGCGGGAGCTTCGAATTCCAAAACCATACACCAGCAATCGCAGCTTTATTCCTCGAACCTTTCTTTTTCCTCCATAGCAACCAAAACTTACTTTACAAAAGCTTTCTACGCCTGATTACTTTCCTTTCATCCTCCTTCACCAGAACACTCACAGAAATACGTATTTCACCAAATCACTATGGAAAATCAAGATACTCTCGTCGACACTTCCCCTGCTGTGCGGCCAGCTCAGCATGAACGTACCAAGTCCCTAGAGAAACTGCTGACAGACAGGCCGACAACGAAAGAGTTGAAGGACCGACATATTCTACTCGATACCGATGCTGCACCGTAAGCTACTTGACGCAATCTTGCTATCGATCAATTCCGCTAACTGCGGGGTAAACAGTGGTATCCAAAGCGCACAGCATTCTCTCGAGCAACAAAGAATTTCTGATAGCCTCAAGAAAGGACTTGAGAAGCGCCCGACAAAGGAGGACCTTGTCGAAAGTACGTGATGTTTAAAAGATATCTCATTTCCATGCGGCAATAGGGTAACTTCGTCGAAACTATAACTAATCATCCACAAAATATAGGAAACATCCTTCCTTCTACCAGCGCAGCTCCCGGGATCCAAGCGCAGCAGAAAGAGCTCCAGAAGCACATGCGCGCCGACAGCTTGAACGAGAAGATTTCGCATCGCCCAAAGCCGGAGGAACTGGTTAAGCAAGGCGTCTTGCACGAGGACCCAACAAGCCCAACAGCGGATCCCGAGAAAGTATACGAGGAGGCTATTGAGGAAGAATACGCAAAAAGGGAGGGCGGGGCATGATTTAGTGGAGAAATGGGATATTTTTGTTTTGTTTGATGGCATATGTAAAATGAAATCATGAGTCGAATATGTTACTGGGAAATATGGTACGAATGGGGTGGTTTAGGATGGACGGCGGGGAAGTGCAGCTCTCCTTCATTTGAGGTTTGTAGCTATTCGTATGATAGTATGAGGAACTCACATCAATCTGACGCGTGACCAATTCAAAGCATCTCAGTATCAAAGTAGTGCACCTACTATTTGTATTATAATCTGCCGGGAATTGTTACTTTGGTCGGCTTTCTGTACGAGCCATTCGGTTCTACCTCTCTACCTCTCTGCTTCTTCCCCGCTGCCCGCTGGCAAAGCTACGCGAACTTTTACCGTTATCAGTATCAGCATGTGACTTCGTGCTTAAGCTCAACGCGTAACCTTAATTACATGCAGACAGACGTCCATCGAATCTTATTTTCTTTTCCTGCCTGCAAAGCGCGATCTCATGAAGATTACTGGTGCAAAAGAGCATCGCGATTGCGCAAATTACATTCTCAATCTGGTCCGCCCTTTATGATTAGTGTAGACTGTAGAGCAAGTCAATCTTCTTCCACTATCATCCTCGATTGCCGCCTTTCATCCAATGGAATATCATTAAATTCAACGCTTTCGTCCTGTCCATTCCGGCTCCTGAACTATGTGGGTCCTTGACCATGATGGTGATGTCTTCCAAGGTAGGGTACTCGGGCATGCGTGATTGCGACCGTCAGGCTGACACGTATGAAGGAAAGAAGTTATGGCTTCGTCCTGGGAAGAAATTTTTATTTGGAAGAGTACAAGCGGAAGGTCTGCTTGTCCCATATTCCGCAATGATGTCTAAGCTCACAAAATCATCAAGGGCAATACATCATATCAGACAAGTCCATATCACGGCAGCATCTAGAAATCACCATTGCTGCAAACGATCCTCTTGATTGTGTAACTACACCTACGTTGTTGCCTTGGACCTGTGCTAACCAATCATAAGGCCAACCCCAAATCTCGAGCTCGAGTCACTCTGAAAGATTTGAATACGAAAATTGGCACCACAGTGAACGGAGAGCAAATAAGAGGTCAAGAGCATGTTCTTACGAAAGATGAGAACGAGGTTTTCTTGGGTAGGCTTAAGCAAGTGTTTAGGTTTACCTGGGTTCCTGTTGCACTCACATTTTCATTCACTTCAAAAGAACTCAAGGGGAAACCGTTCGAAGCCCTGTACAACACGCTTGGTCCTCTTGACATCAAGGTCCTACCAGAATACGTGCGTGGGGTAACTACTCATGTTGTGGTCAAGAAGCGTAACACCTCGAAGGGCTTGCAGGCACTGATAAACGGAAAGTATATCGTGAACAGTGACCCATTCACAGAAGCACTGCTTGCCGCTACCAGACCTGAAGAAGACGGCACATCCCCCTTAGAGAAAGACTTTGAAGGCAATTTTCCGGACGCTATTCAATACCTTCCCGAGCGTGGTTCGGAGCCCACGGATGAGCCAGCGACAAGTTATGCACCTGTTCCAGCGAGGGCCACTATGTTTGAAGGCTACACTTTCATATTTTATGACAAAAGCCAGTTTGAAACGCTCTTGGCGCCTATTACCGACGGGAGAGGGAAGGCGCTCTTTCGGGAAGTGATACCATTCGAGACAACTGTCACCGACTTCGTGAGATACGTAAAGGATGTTGCAGGAGAAAAGGGAGATGGATCATTCGAAGATGGTAGCGAGGGTAAGGGTGTAGTCGTCGTCAGATATAACCCTGTGAAGGGGGACGGGCATGAATGGTTTCAGGATTTTGGTCGACAAGTCGCTCTTCATCTTGATCATCGCCTTATCGAACAAAACGAATTCTTGGATGCGATTCTAAAAACCGATGCCGGCTTGCTGAGAAAACCTCTTGAGGTAGAGCTTTCGGGTGTTGTAGCTTCCAACCCGCCACCTGGTACGTTTCCTATCACAAACTAGATAGTCACACTAACACTCTGCAGCATCAAGTTCGAAGCGGCCAGCAGTAGACACTTCAACAGCCCCGAAAGCCGCTCCAGCACCTCCCATGGCAAAAGAGCCGGTTGCCCAAAATACCTCAGTCAAGCGGAGCAGACCTAGGAGAGCCGTTACCAGCCGATTCACTGGATTTGATCTCGGAGATGATGACAGCGCTTCTGCCTCGATAGCGCCAATCGACTCTATGAAGGAATCTATGGATATGGACCGAGTTCCCGACGAGTCTCAAGGCCTCTTCGTTTCACAGGATCCTGATAGAGAGGTCCAAGATATGAGCACCTATCGCCAACATTCTCAATCGGTAGAGCCAGAGTCTGTGCAGGCTAGAACACGCAGAAAACGAGCAGCATCTCCGATTCAAGAAGAGTCGGAAGATGAATCGACCGTGAAGAGACGACGTCTTATGGATGAGGTTGCACGACGAGAGAAGGAACAACCTGCACCTGTGATCAAGAAGGAAGTTGCCGTAGAGAAGAAGAAGAAAGACAAGGAAAAGAAAGAGATTGATATCCTTGCTCTAGCCGCACAACAGAGAGAGAAGACGGAAGCAGCTGCCAGAGCAGAACAGGAATCCTTGAACGAAACTCCAGGCAACATCGATATAAATGAAATACGTAATCTTACCATTGTCGAAGAGATAGAGGTCGTTAGACAGCGACCAGCACCCCGTCCTCGCGCTCATGCAGATGAAAGTGACCGATGGGACGATAAATGGAACGGACGCAAGAACTTCAAGAAATTCCGCCGCAGAGGCGCCGACGGACCATTTAGAGCCCCGACTCGAGTTATCGTGCCACTAGAGGAAGTCAAGAAAAAGGGGTTCGGTATTGGCGACGAATACTGGGGTGAGGACGACTCCTCGCAGCGACGAAAGAAGAAAGGCAAGGGTAGAGATACTCAAACCCAGGAAACAGAAGAACCGGTTTCGAACTTGAGTACAAGAAGCCGTCCTGCGGAATCACATCCTAGAACTTCTCGGACCGTAGTAAATGATGATGAGGATTTGCCGGAAAATCCTATGGATGCAAAACATACCGAGACGATACCGTCTGAAGACGAAGAACAACCGTCTCGTTCTAGACCGTCGCAGTCGCTTCGTGGTTCCAGTTTAGCTGATAAGACGAATGCGTCGCAGAATCTATCGACGCAGAAGAGTACTGCTAAACGGCCTGCTGCGAGTTCGTTGACGAAGCCGGCACCGGTGAAGAGGGTGAGGAGAGCAATGGCTAGGAAGGAAGAGAGTGATGATAGTGATAGTGATGAGGACAGATTTAAGTTCAGGTGATGGGATAAGGAGACTTTTATTTTTCTAGACGAGTGGGAGTTGTGAGTGGAGTCTTTAAATGGGGTATCATTTATTTATTTGTTGTACAATAATGTTTCTTCCTCTATATGAGCATTTACATCTAGGTTGGTTTCTCTTTATGCACCTTATCCCATCCTTTATTATTTATGCCCGGTCCAATGCAATATATACCCCATCTATATCCCTATTCATCCCCTAATCTCAACGCCGTTGTATAACCCAACCAAGTAATCAAACCCCCTCAACTCAATCCATCTCCTCCAACGCCCCACCTCCCTCCACCTCCCCCTCCCCAACCGCTATCCCCACCATACACGCCTCCAACATCCCCTCCCAATTCACCCACGGATGCACCTCCCCAAACAACCGCGTCCCGTCTCTCCCCGCACACTTCATCAGCTCCGCCTCTCCGCCCGGATGATACGGCAAGTATGGCGTAATGTTGTACACCTTGCCCCCCAGCACCGTCCACGCATCTTTCCCTTTCCGACCGGTGAACTGCTTTAGTAGAGAAGGAGGAACACGCAGGTAGGGTGTGGAGGGCGGGAGACCGCGGAGGTTGGAGGAGGGGGACGAGGTCAGGCGCGCCCAGTCGAGGGGGGAGTGGTTCGGCTGGAGGAGAACCTTTTTGGAGGGTTTGGAGGGTGGGGCGGTGTGTGTGGGTGGGGGGAAGAGGGAGTTTGTGGGGGGGCGAGAGGGGATAGGGGAGCGGTTCGGGAGGGGGAGCGAGCGGTTGCTTGGGGGTGTGGGGAGTTGTGAAGGGGCGCCGAGGCGTGGGGGGCCGGTAACGCCGCCGGAGGCGCGTTGCGCGGAGTTGAGGGCGGGGAAGGAGGGCGCTTGCGGTTCTGAGGTTGAGGTGTCGAGGTTGAAGGAGGGGATGCTGGATGCTGGGTTCTGGGAGCTCGCGTGGGGGGTGGGGGGAGAAGCTGGTGTGGGCTTTTTGAAGAGTGGTGGAGGTGGCATGGCGGCGCGGTCGAGGGCGGCTTTGCTGGGTGGAGGGTTGGGAATTTGAGGGACGGAATTGTGCGAAGTGGTTGTTCTCGATGTAGGCGTATTCACGGAAGGGGGGTTGATTTGTCTACTCGTCGTCGAGGCAGATTCCTTTGAGTCTTCCTTCTGCTCTTGCTTATCCTTCGTCGCAAACATAGGTATATCCCCCTTCTCCTTAATCCGAACATCACCCTCCCCTCCATCTCCATCTCCTAATGTAATCGTCGGCGCATCATCTTTTCGTTTTTTCTCATCGCGGATTCCGGTCCGCAGTCGTTCGAGAAGTGGCCACCATGATGCGGGCGGATGTCGATAGCAAATGAATGATATGGATGCGATTAGCAGCCCGAGACCGACAAGGACCATGGTTTGTTGTTGGGACCTGCGATGACGCTGCGAAGGTTTGCTGGTTGGTAATGCTTGAGGTGTGGTTCCGAAGCACAGGAGTACATATTTTTAAGTTTATGCCTCAGGCATAAGGTGCCGGGTTATTGGTAATGCATCACGGACGTGACCTTGACAAAGACATTAACTGAACATGCTGAGGATGTGATTATTTAACTACACCTCCAGGTTGTGATCATTCAAGAAGTGAGCTGTCGGGTGAGCAAAAATGCTTTGCAAGTGATATTGCAATGCCTTGCTGTCATGATACTTGAGGTTCCGCGAGTGCGAAGTTCAAGCTAAGGAGCTTCCAAATCCTCTAGACACAGACACAGAACCAGTTGGCACTGAATTAGAATATTCTTATTTTACTTTCGTTCGACTGCAGACGCATAGTTTACCCGGCATGCATAACCGTTTGATTCTTCTACAGCAGCAAGCTATCATGAGCCGGCTCTACTTCATGCGGCCATTGCATTCGGCTCCTCTTGGCCAAAATGTTGAACTCTGATGGCGTTGGGTTAAAGCAGTTCATAGAGGCTTTTAAGTCGCGCTCCAAACCCTCTCTCTCATACTCATGTGGAGCAGCAAGTGAATGTTTTGTTCACTACATGTGGATTGTTTGTGTGCTTCTAGGTGGGATACAACCTTTTATTCTGGGTTCTTAGTGCTCAGTGTACCTGGCTGTTGTCCATGTAGCCGGCAGACTTGATGCCAATACAAGGGACCCTCAAGTTCGAGCTAGTAAACACACGAGAGTAGGTCTTGCAATTCCAGGTGAGTGGATTTCAGCTGCCTACCATGGTTCGGGAATGGTAAACACATGGCTGTGTGGATTGAAGCTCGCCTCGATGACACTGGGAAATGAAAATGTGGATGCCCCGCCACTGCCAGGAAGATTGACGAGGCCAAGTGTTTTACTGCGTCTGTTCCATTTCGAGCTGAGCGGTTAAAGACTTGCGGCATGAATATCGGTAGCTTGCCAGTCTAGTCTAGATTCCAATGAGCTTCGGCCTGTTAGGCTGGAGTTGTGACTGAGGGAAATGACAAGCATTTTAGGGAACAAGTATGCCCCTTTCTTGTTGCCGTTCTCTTTCGTCCTTTTCTCATTCCTTGCTTTCGCACAATACGTCTCGTTGAGGCCAATGTCCATGACATTAAGGCCTTGGAAACTATTCATGGGGCAGTAGAATCGATGTCATTAGTTGGGTACTATGCCGAGCTAAAACCGGTATGGAAAATTGGAATGGCAAATGCAGAAAATGAGCTATAATATAGATTGGTGTTCTCTTCAGGGATGATCTTGGTGTTGATATGTTGCTTCGAAGCTTGTGGTGCCACTAGACTTTGCTCGACGTTTTCCAACATATAAAGTTACACACTTGGCGTGAACCTTCCTCTGTCGCTGTTCCTTGCATATCGGTTCCCCAGACTGCGTTACACAACATGTGCGTTCAACGATTATTCGCCGACCAAGATCAGGTCATTAATAGATAAGCAGAAAGCACTCTTGGATTTAATTAAGTCAAGCCTCCCATGATGCCCGTATATCCCATTTGGGCTGCTCATACAGGAGTTGGGTACACAAAATTTAAGGTCATTCCATGATACGGCTGCTATACGAACACAACATGCGCCGCAAGCCTTTTAAACGAGCTGGAGCTCTTTTGGTAATTAATATGGTAGGAATAGGGGCGTCAAAGATGGCTGTTGATGGTGCTGTGGCAGTATTGCTCTTCTCAGTTCGAGCTTGAGAAAATAGTGTGGTGCGCTGCACAATCCTGGAGAGAGCTGACCTTGCTAGCTACCACGTCAATTAACGCTGCACTTTATCGACGAAAACGTCAATCGTCGCAATAAAAGTAAAAACTCATGGATTGTGCTTCAGGATGTCATATCGCTGGCGTCATGATTGTGCTGCGTCGAACCATCAAATGTGACACATGCCGGGGAAGAAAACGTGGGAAAGAACCGAAAGGGACGCGCGTGCCGCATGTGTTTCCCGCAATCTTTTCTCCGAAGGGATCGCAAGAAAAAGCGACGCTTACCTGGAGGTCAGATTCTGTCGATGCAGTACATGCAGGTAATCGATAGACGTTGAGAGAGGTGCGTAACCTTATATTGATCGAATCGTGTTTGTGCGATCAATCAGCGGTCGCATGGGACGCCAGAGCGATGTTGAGAGGCACGTACAATCTTATATGCAATAAAAGCGCCCCTGAATCCTTTGGTTTTTCGGAAATAGATGCGGGTGTGGTAACACACCACTGTAACACACGAGCGACCGAAAGTTGAGGGGTGGTGTGGGTGGGTGGATGGTTGATACCGAGAGAGCTTTGGGGGATATTTCAAATGGATCGAATTGCCGAATGCAGATTCAAGTTGGCTTGGGCGCGACTCGCGAGATGGTAAAACAGAAGCTTAACCTTATACAAAGCACCAAAGTCATGCACTGTACCGCCCGCTCAATCGGCAAGTATGAAACTTCTATCACAAACAGCTTGCCGAGCTGTACCGTACCGTCGTTGGCAGTTTACGTAAACGGCGATACGACACTGGTAAAGTTTCTATCATAGTATGTGAATTGGGACCAGAACGCGGTTTGACCCCTACTCAGTGGCACTCACCCGTCTTTTGCGCCATCTCTTGCCTGGGGAGTGGGGCTGGAAGAATGGACACTTCTCCTTGTAGGGAAATGCCCGGCTTCCATGCGAGGATCAGTTTGTTCTCGGATATTGTGATATCATGGGTCCCAGCGACCATTGGAGCTCAGCAGAGCAGGTGGAGCTGGTGGAGCAAGCGCTCGCCTCGTTCTGTGCCTTTGCCCCGTAAACCTGGGGAGAACTTGCGACGAACGCCTGTAAGTACATATCACCATGTGAAAATTTTCGCTTCTGGCCATCATTTAGGTCTCAACTTGCCCCAGCTCCGGGTGAATCCCGCTCCCTGTCGGTATCGAGCGCGCGAGCCAGTCGAATGAGCGATGCTGTGGCTAGGAAAATATCCGGTCAGCCGGCGCAAATTGGTCCCCGGGCAAAGTCAAAGTTGCCCGGCCGTGCGATGTTCTCGACTTGCGAATCCTATAATGCATGTATTGTATTCCGTTCCTTGGTGGGTGGGTGGTACAACATGCATGAATCACCGCTCGGACTCCTTGGTCGTGCTGGATTCAAAAGAAATATGCTCCCCAGTTTTGGGAACTTGAAGTCTGTTTGGTTCTCATGCATGAATTAGGTGTATTTTTCAGCCAAGGATGCTGCTTTTCAACGCAGTCGTTTTTTTATCCTGCCTCCAAGCTGTGAATGCCGTGTTTACGATAGCAAATTTGACGTCTTGTGGGGTAAGAGCATTATCAAAGTATCTTCTGTACAGCGAACATCTGCTAACTTTCACAGCTTGGTTGTCTGGTGGTGACAGTTCCAGCAGCAGGATGCTCTTTAACAGACTCGGCTTGCCAGTGCAGTAGCACGAAGTTGGCTCAAGCATCGACTCTATGTCTCCTCCAAAACTGCACCATGCACGACTCTCTAGGTATGATACCAGATTTGCTCTGAGGATGCGTTACCAATAATCATGAAGTCGTTTCAAAGGTCCAGGCGAGCATCTGCAACTTGCCCAACTCAAATCGGTCGAATATGGTCATTGAAGTCACTGCATCCATTGCAGCAGTCGCAGCCATGTTCGTGGCTCTGCGACTTTTCACGAGATGGTGGTTGAACAATACCATTGGAGTAGACGATTGGATTATTGGCTTTGATATGGTTCGTGCTATGGAAGTTTGAGCATTTGAGCGTTACTAACTGGACTAGCTGCTCGTAATCCCGGCAATATATTTCTCTGTTACCAGTGAGTATTCTTCTCTATTTCTCAAGTGCAGGTATCTAAAGCCCTTCTAGTGACGAAAGAGGGATTCGGAAAACATGTTTGGCAACTGATGGATGGAGAGCTGCTGCGGATTTTGAGAAACTGTCAGTACCACCACATTTTCATGGAAATAGCTTTTGACACCTTTTCCAGTCTACATCGCGGAGAACGTATATGTCGTCGTTCTAGGTTTAGTGAAAGTTTCGATTCTGGTCTTCTATCTTGGAATATTCCCTCAACCCTGGTTTCAGTACATGACTTGGGCAGCTATCGTATTTGTCGGTGTAAGCACGACCACGCTCTCTTTTCTCACAATCTTCCAATGTAAGCCGGTCGCATACTTTTGGAACAGAGACCTGCACGGAACATGCATGGATATCAACGCATTGGCGTATGCAAATAGCGCTATGAGTATTGTACAGGACATTCTCGTCGTCGTTATCCCTATACCCGTTCTTAACAAGCTACAATTGGGTGGGAAGAAAAAGCTGGCCGTTCTTTTTATGTTTGCGGTTGGCAGTTTGTAAGTTTCCTAACTTCTATTTATGAACAATTTGAAACTGATCTCACTAGCGGCTGCGTTATATCGATGATCCGTCTAAGATCTCTGCTGTCTTTCGGGAATTCGATCGACCCAACCTGCAAGTCATTCTTGACCCAAACTAAGATTCACGACTAATTATATGTAGGGGATTATACTATGACAGTGGTATGGACAGTAGTCGAACTCGGTGTAGCGATCATGTGCGCATGTTTCCCTGCTATTCGCAGCCTGCTCGTTCGTGTCAGTCCAAAACTCTTCGCGTCCTCCGCCCAATATTCCAACGACAGTCAATCCCGATCCAAACCCTGGTACAAACCCACATCTCAACAGCAGAGAGCTGCTGAGCAGGGAGAGTTTATCGAGCTGCGCAATGCAGATACGCAGGAGAATCGAAGCGCGCCTCAGGTACCACCGAAAGACATGGTGAAGGATCAGCACATGGGTGTGAGACCGCCGGCGATCACAGCACAGCATCACTTACCGAGAGATCAACGTATCGGGCCAAGCCCGCCTATAATTACAGCTCAACATTCGTGGCATCATGCAGACAATAGACGACGGTAGCGCCTCCAATTTCGAGGTTTTGATGACTGGTATACTGTATACACACCAGCAACAAGAAAACGAGCAAATGAGTCATGAGCATCTTAATACACGGCTTCCAGGCGCGACAGTGATCACCAATTATTATTGGCCAGGAGTTCGACTGGTCGACTTCTGGCTTTATCACCGTCTGCTGCATGTGAAAGACATGCAGCGGAAAAGAAATGAATGACTGATATGCATAGCGATTACACAATGCTCATTATCTGGCTTCAACAACCTCTCCGACACTTAGTGCAGGGTTGAAAGATGGTAGATATATTATGATCAAATACTGCTGCTATTCACGCGGCATTAACAATAATGATTGAGGTACACCACCTCTCAAGATCTAATCGTGCTCACAATCTCGACATCCCCCATCTCACCGCTGCCGAAAACCTTTTCAGGCATCGGTGGTGGTTCTGCAACCAACGGCTGTATGCGTCTCGCGGCTTTGAGGAAACGATCCTTCACCTGACTCCACTCCGTCTTCAAATTCATCAACTTGAAATCCCGTTTCCGGAACTCTCCATCGACAAGTACATGCTCAATATCCCCCGTGTTCGCATGAAGCATCACAGCCGCTACAGCATCACTCCAGCCCAACATGCTCGGAGAGTCCCCATTGAAAACCACGATATCGGCTTTGGCGCCGACCTGGAGTACGCCAATATCTGGACGCTTGAGGGCAAGCCCTCCTTGACGGGTAGCCATGAGGAAACCTTGTTCGACGCTGAAAGGATTTGCTCGTGGTAGTTTACCTCCTTCTAGGGTTTTGTGATATTTGGTCACTCGAACTGTTTGGAGCCACAGGCGTGCTTGCGATAATATGTCGCCGGAGAATGTCCAGTTCGTGTCGATCCCGAGAGATGCTTGGTCGGAGATTAGATGGCCTGTCTTCTGACCATGGCCGAAATGAAACTCGGATTCGGGCGTGATGGAGATGAATGAATCGTGTTCACGTAACGCGTGTTGATCTTCTGCGGTGAGGAATGGTGCGTGGGAGAAGATTATTGGACATTCGTCGCTGTGCAGTTTATGCTCGCACATTAGCGCAGGCGCTGAGTTGTGGTGGCCTGGTAGAATGTCTTAGTATTTGACAGATAGATAAATTGTTAGAGCGGGGAGGAGACCTACCTGGCCACGGCCCACCCATATGGTGTATAGTAAGAGCCTTGAGGTTCAGCTTCCTGCGACATGTTAGAAGTTTCTCTTTCGCCCAAATGTTAAAATAGATATACCGAATCATTTCCCGTGTATGCTCCACCGCATCTCCACCATCCTTCTGAAAATTCCACGCCACAGCATCAAGTGAAATACCCGGCTGCACCAACCCCCCTGCAGTCATCTTCTTTGCAATCTCCCCAAAAACCTCCCATTGCTCCTCCATGGGAAACCCCTCCCGCTCCGCAACATCATAACACCACCACACCCTCGCCCCACTATCCATCGCGGCATCAAACCCCGGCGCCACCACCTCCCTTCCCCAATTATGATGCGCATGATCCACAAATGACGTGACCCCCGCGTTTAAACCTTCGAGATACCCCTCCAAACAACTGATATACACATCATCGGGTGTGAATGCCGCAACAGTTTTCTCAGCCAGGTGCCACAGCCAGTCGCCGAAGTAGCGGGCGAGAAACACGTCGGGCCCCAGGGTACGGTATACGGTTTGCCAGGTGTGCACGTGGGTGTTGATGAAGCCGGGAGACACTATCTTGCCGGTTACGTCGATGATTTCGGCGTTGGGGGGAATGGGCGTGGAGAGGGTGGGGGTGAGGGAGTGGATGACGGAGTCTTTGATGGTGAGGGAGGTGTTGGGGAGGACGACTATTCGCTGGGTGGTGTTGTCGAAGGTGATGACTGTGCCGCCTTGGAGCACTTTAAAAGACATGCTTGCGGCTGCTGATGATGGGAAATGGGAATATGTGCAGAATATGATTGAGAGATTCAAGAAGTAAAGGTCTGACCTAAAAGTTTATATTCATTAAAACCATCCCGTAACCTTGCGTTCAATATACCTTCTCACTCAATGCCACTTCCTTCACATATGCAATCCATAAGCTAATCATCCCACCGTCATAATGCATGCATGCAGTATGAACAAGCACCCGGCACTCGCTCGTATGCATAAAGCCGAGATAGAAATGTGGGGAGATGTAAGCCAAGTATGATATTACCATGCATATCAGATCTCCAAAACCAATCCAAATCCTCCAGACAAAGACTAGAACCCATCCCAAGTATTGTTCCAACCCGGGTTTTAGGTAATCTGCATCTTTGACATACGATTAACAAGCATGCGAAACGGCAATTCTCCACTTAAATCACAGCTGTTGCATGTGTGCTTCTGCGAATCGATCTACAGCGCGCTTTTGCCAACGGCCGAAGACCGAGTGAGGATATGGATATGTCAGGAGTGGAGGCGGCGGCGGCGGCCGCGTTGACGGGGTTAAGCCCTGGATATGGTTGGAGTTAAGACACTGTTATATGGATGTGTACAATTGCTTAGGTCCGCTCCCGCTCTCCCTTAAATCGACGAATTAAGCGAGGGCCGATGATTATGTCCGGTCCGTTGGCTGGCTCGGATTAAGTCGAACCTGGTTTACTTGTTGATTTTCTTCTTGATTTTCTTTTTGGTTTGTATTGCTGTCCGGTTAGACAGACTTCCTTGTGATGACTGTCTTCTTTTCTCGAGATTCCGGTAAAATTACAGAGATAGTGTAATGGAATGCTGTTGGAACTAGTTGAGAGATTGGAACTAGTATTTGGTATGTATACAAGCTTTAAATATATATTCCACCCTTTGTATAAATGATTCCCTCGTGGTGAAGATTTCTCGAGTTTTACCTTAAAGAACTTGACTGACTCATTTCACTCATCACTTGCATACGCCTTCACTACTTTCGAACTTTTTCGAAAATTTACAGCAAGTGTTGAGAAACGTCCGGTGCTTTGGGGATGAGTTCGGTGGTGACGTTGTGCTGAGAGTTTTGGCCACGCCTTTGGAGGAGCAAGCACCGTGTTCTTGCTGCTGCACAGTTTTGGGGAACGTTGTGTAAGAAGGATGATTGGGCTTCAAGTACGGCACAGTTTCATTCTCGCCATTTCGATCCTCTTTTATTTGATTTAAAATATCCAACTGGGCTGCAACTGGGAATTTCATCTAGAAGTCCCCATTATTAGCCACTTGGTAAGATACATTGAGCTTGTCTGTGTACTCTTAGATCTCGAGGTCCAAGTGTGGTGCACACGTTATGAGCAAGAAAAGACAGATGAGCACCTCCTTGATGTCGGGCATTCAGGCGAGCTCTGTCGATGTCTCAAATTCCCTGAAGAATCGACAGCACTTTTGGTAAATCGTGAAAGAAACGTCATGAATTGGTAGTTAATCCTCTGTGGTATATACAACTCATAAATAATCAAAATACCACCATCCACATACTCCTAATATCAAACCAATTAGTTCCAACCCTAACCCGTTTACAACGTATATTTAAACCCAGCCTGTCCCTCAATGGCTTTCCCACCCCGCTCTACCCTCTTATTAGCCCTGTGGAACTTCAGTGACAGCACAAGTGTGATTAGAACCACCAATCCATTCGAAATCATGCAAGTGATGATACCAGGACCATATTTTGGCGCATCTTGATCTCTAAATACTGTGGAACCGATGATACCGCCGACTCCACCAGCTCCAACAAGAGTTGCAGAACATAGAGCGCGTTTCCATTGGCCGCGGATGTTGTTCGCTTGGTACGTTAAGACTAAGGAATTGTTAGCGATTATTCTTGGAAAAGGGGTTCATTGAGTATGGGGGACAACTCACTAGCGGGAATGTTGGCATTGCAAGAGATAGTTGCCAGGAAAGCCCCGAAATATCTAACTCCATTATTCGTGGCATAGCCCAAAAGTGGAAGACCAATAAGTCCAATGACGGCATTTGCAATGATGATTGGTGCTCGAACGCGATGTTTGTCGCCCAGTACCGCAAAACTGTACATGAAAATCGCAGCAGCGACATATGGCGGAGCAACCAAACACTGCGCCTTCGCAATACTAAACTTCATTCCATTGCGCAGAATGATCGGCAAGAAATAAGCAATAGCATAAGAATTCGTAGTAGTCAACCCGAAAAGTGCAGCGAACGCCCAGACCTTACTATCCAGACATGGTCTCAAGTAATTCTTGATACGGAATGCTTCAGGAATAGCATCATGACGATCTCTTTCGACTCTCGCGACCATGAACTCGGATTCTTCCCTGCTGAGGAATTTCCATGAGCTGGCTGCCTGTTCGGGGAAATCGACAATGAGGAAGTATCCGAGTATGGCCAGGCCGCAGGTTAGGATCCCCTCCATGATGAAGATCCAGCGCCAGCCTTCTTGGCCTCCGAGACCATCCATTTGCATGAGACCGTAGGCGAGAATGCCGGAGCATGCTGATGCCATGGAGCCGATGAGGTAGAAGACGGCGTTACGCTTTTGGAGTTCGTATCGTGTGTACCAAGTGCTGAGGAGGTAGGCGCAGCCGGGGAAAAAACCAGCTTCGAGGACGCCTAGAATGATGCGAAGGCCAACCATTTGGTCCCATTTTGTGACGAAGCCGAAGCCCTGTATGAGTGTGAGTTATGAGTCTGTTGGCCTTCAGAGCAAACAAGGGGAAAGGTTGAAGAAGACGAAAGGAGTCAAACCTACAATCATGCAAGCACCCCATAGTAGGACGATAAAGGATAGGAATTTACGCGGACCCAGTTTGCGCATGATGACTGTCGCGGGTGGTTGGAAGATGACATATGTAATGAAGAAGACCAAGACGATAATAGAATACTGGCTGCCAACGAGGTGCAGAGAGCCTGGTCCTTTGGCCATACTTTTTCATTCAGTTAGCTAGAATTTCAATCATAGCTGCAGGACGCAGAACCTACCCAGCGATATTGGCACTTGATAAATTAGTCCTATCGACCAAACTACAACAATATAAGACACCGAGTGTGAGGACCAGTCGTCGATCGACCCTATGGACAATTTTGCGCTGCTCCTCTAGAGTATATCGATTGATTCGCGCATCGTTGATTGCTTCGGAATCTTTTGTATAGGTAGCTTCTAGTGTGTCCTCGATATGCTCGTTGCCATGCTTCTCGATATCAGAGGGTGCCATATTGGCGTACCTTTGTCGCACTCAACAGGATGAAAGAAAGAGCTGCAAGGTGGGTCTGCAGATATCCCAGTCACGCTTGAAGAAGGAATATGGGGAAAGGCTTGAGGAGAATGGCAAGTAACGATTATGCTGGAATAAGAGAAGGAATACCCCTATATATAACACATTGAGTCTTGGAAGGTTAGCATTCAAACGATTAACACATACCTCTCCACAGTCGAGTTTATCTTAGATACCAGACTGCGGGGTGTTGGAGTACATGTTCGCTGTCGAACTGGGGGTGTGATTGATTGGACCGGGGCTCGACTCTGGGCGCCATGGCGCCAGTTAAACATAGCCCTGAAGGAAATTACCTCGGTGTGGCTTCATTCCGTCTGTAGACTTAGCTACGACTTGCCGTGTTCTGTTTCCTCCAGATATTGACGTGAAGCATCCGGAAAGTTGGACGTTGTGGAGGCAAAGACAACAAAATGGGACAGAGATTCAAGTCACGAAAATGAAGCGCAAAAAAAGAAAGGTTGACACCGTCACAGCATTTAGATATGTGAGGTTCCAGTAAGGAGGAAGAAGGGCAATCGATAAATACCAGGTAGAGTTTGATCGAACTCCGATGTAATGGATAACACGATGTTGCCCCTCATTTTGCCAGGTGTCGATGGCATGTCATACTAACGTCGTTCATAAGAAAGTTGCGCCAAATCAGACAGGTGCCACTGTGACTAGCTCCACTGCCTTTCACTTTTGCATGGCGTGGAATAGCGGAGCTGAATCTGGGTCTGTGGGGGATTGTGGGGTGCGGGGATGCGGGGAGACTCCGCTCTGGTTGGTAATGAAGATGCCGCAGTATTGTCGTGTTGATAACTTGATGTAGGATGCAGGGCCCGTCTGTTTGCAGTAATCTTCGAAGCATCTACAGAAACAGGAGTGAAAGTTGTAGGCATGATTGCTGCTAACTAGAATCTGACAGATTCAATAGCAGATAAATTCACTTTTGTCAAGGATTTTGGCATCTATACGAAGTACCTGCTGTCTCCACTGCGATTCTTCGTACATCGCTTAGGCGCGAATCATTCCATAAAAGATCGTAGCGTTGCTGCAGCCAAGGCTCAACATCCAAACTCCAAAGGAAAGGCAACCAATACCCTCTGTGTAGAAAATATACCTGCCATTCGCATGACCTCACGCTCGAGCAATCTTAGAGTGTCCATTTGGTCCCGCTTAAAGAAAGGTTCAGACATACCATGTTGGCCACGCATGGTACGCGGCTGTAAGAGTCCCAGATAGGATACTCCGCCTTGGCTGACCGAGACGGCGGATTTTGGCTTCATCATACATGATCATGGAAAACACTTATTCGCCGGTGGTGCCGAGGAAAATTTTGACATTTATCGACGATATATGTCTTTTCGAGCTTGCGTGTCGCACAGTGTTTTGATACCAGCCAGAGTTTTGGAAATGTTGGGTTAGCCAACGACACGAATAGAGTTTGAATCTAGGACGGCCTGTTAAAGGGACTCCGAGACAGCCCGGCCGCTGTGTGATCCAAGCAATGAATGCAACAAAGGAAACTTGGAGTGCCATGAAGAACGACCACTAGTGTATTAGCATTTAGCATCGCTAAGTGGCGATAGGCTATCAACCTGGCGGTCTTGGCCTCCTCGCTTCTTTCATTCAGGAGACGGCACCAGGAACGACTTGCTAGAATTGGCGGGATCTTACTGCGGGGTGGGCTGAGAGTTGTCGGGACGAGACGTGAACTGAGGAGTCACTCTTCAACCTCGGTCATAGGTAAATCATCAGTTTTCGACGAGGTCCCGGAATGAAGGTTGAAGTTGGATAAGAATTGTTTCCCTACACCTCAAGCAGCATGGCTTTCCAACATATGCTTGAAACGAACCCTTAAGGTGACACGATAAGACGAGCTTCGTGACGATATTATTGCAGCACTGTTCTGTTCTCAAATCCATAGGTTGCCTTCACCCACCAATGAGTGGTTGGTGTTGACAAAAGCTCGAGGAGTTGGTATGCCCGCCGAAATCCGAGCTTAATGGATATTGCTGACCACGAAAAAGAGGGAATGAGCATATGCTATAAGATCGTTGTATGCTTTAAGATCGTTATCAGCACTTCAAAGAAAATGTATTCAGGTTTGTGTTCACTGAGGAGCAATTATGTCTTCTATTTGTCGAGTCTCGATACCAACCAATTTAAGCAGAGTAGTAATTTCAAGAGGGTCTAGATTGAAAATATTCCTTCCGCAGAAGCTGCCAAGTAGATTCTTCTGATGCTGAAGCATTTCAATTTTCTGTTTGGGCCATGAAAGTCTCTGTATCAAGAGTCTAGTGCTCCAGTCATGACGTGAAGTTGATATCGCTCGCCGGTGACTCACTGCCGAGAAGTCTCTTATCAAGGACCCTACATGAGCCATCATCCTCGACGGCAAATATTTTCCTCGCGGCCGTTACGTTTGGTATAGTTGATATAGCAAAATGGCTGAAAATAAGAAGATTCTCGTGCTTGGAAGTGGTATGGTTGCACCGCCATGTGTCGAATACCTGATGCGCAGTCCCAATAATGAAGTCACAATCGGTAAGCAACCTCGTCAACTCGCACCCGAAGATAAAATTGTTTCTCGAGGGCTAACGTAATTTTCGTGTGAATCAGCTTGTCGAACTCTGTCTTCTGCACAAGTTCTTGCTTCTAAAACACCGGGGGCTAAGACATTGGCCTTGGATGTATCACATACTGAGAGTCTCGACACTTACATTGCAGCCCACGATCTCGTCATATCCCTCGTTCCATATGTACATCATTCAGCAGTGATCAGATCTGCCATCAAGGGAAAGACGAACGTAGTAACCACCAGCTATGTTTCTCCTGCGATGCGAGAGCTAGAAGACGAGGTCAAGAATGCCAGGATTGTGGTGCTGAATGAAGTAGGCGTTGATCCGGGAGTTGATCATTTGTATGCAATTAAAACGATCGATGAAGTGCATGCGAAAGGAGGCCAGGTACGCGTAAAGCTGTCTAAAATTTTCATATCTATGAGCTAACCAGTCTTTGCACCTGCTCAGATCAGAGAGTTCTACTCCTATTGCGGAGGTCTGCCCGCACCAGAATGCGCTGATAACCCTCTCGGCTTCAAATTTTCGTGGTCTCCCAAGGGGGCAATACTATCGCAGCGCAACTCCGCTTCCTTTTTATGCCAGGGTGAAACAGTCAATATACCGTCCACTAAGCTGATGTCTATTGCTGAGCCATACCATGTCATGGATGGATACTCGTTTGTTGCATACCCGAACCGTGATTCTGTTCCGTTCAAGGAGTTTTATAACATTCCCGAGGCAGAAACAGTTATACGCGGGTCACTCAGATACAAGGGAAACCCCGAGTTCATCCAGGCACTTGCTGGGATTGGCTGGCTTGATGACGAGGAGAAAGAATGGCTCAGGGAAGGTATTACCTGGGCAGAGATTCAGCTAAACTTAGTTGGGTCTCGCAGCTCGAACGAGGGGTATGGACTTTTAACCTCACTTCCTATGGTGACGAATCCAAATACTGACTTGATTCTTACTGCTTCAGCTCCCTTGTAGCTCAGATCAAGCAAGTCTACAAATTCCCAAATGAAGTGGAAGCGGATCGAATCATCTCGGGTATGCGCGCGTTCGGTCTTTTCTCAGATGAGCTAGCCGTGATCGTGTCTGGCAATGTCTTCGACACCCTTTGCCATCAGCTAGCGAAGCTTCTCACCTTTAAGCCTGGAGAACGTGATTTAGTAATGCTCCAGCATAAGTTTGTGATCGAATGGAAGGATGGAAAGAGGGTAAGTGCTTGCTCCAATTACTTCTCATGAAAATACTTCACGAGTAACCATACTCATGAATGCTGCGGCTAGGATACTATGACTAGCACTCTTGAGCTCGTAGGTGACCCGGAAGGATATTCCGCCATGGCCCGTTCAGTTGGTGTTACCTGCGGTATTGCAACGCGGCTTCTTCTGGACCGCCATCCGGCTTTCACCGTCCCGGGCATTCACGCTCCGTATCGCAAGGAGATGTGTGATCCCATCAGAGAGGCCTTGGCGGGCGAAGGTATTGCGCTCGTGGAGAGAGTGGTATAAATCCACTCTTAGCTGTTTGGTAATGGAAAGAGACGAGCGTCCTGTTGAAATAACCAGCGCTGCGTGCTTGGAAACATAGATACATAGACAGGTTCCCGGAAAATTACAGAGAACTACTACCTTCCCATCGCCGTATTTGATCAGTGCTCAAGCTCGATGACCACTGCTCGCGATATGAGACAGTAATGTTGCGCAATGAATGTAATTTCGACTTTGGGCACAGTAGTAGAATTGGGTTTCATAGATCGTCGTGTGGTGCGCCCTAAAGAGAGTCCTGAAGAGATCTTGGAAAGCTAGTCTGTAGAGCTTCCTCCACTTCTGGAGTATCGACGAAGCTCATCATTTCAACTGCTTTGACAGTCACAGTTGGTGCTTTGGTGGTTGTTTCAATGCTGCCGGGATCACGAGCGACTTGCTTCCTATTGGGCCGAAATAGGGAACACTTCTGGAATGCCTTATGCTTCGATCCTGGTGGGTTCGCTCGGCAGGATTATATTTCTATCCACTAAAATCGATGCGACCGAGACATTTTAGGCTTCTTCCATTCTTCCAGGTGCTTCGGCACAATCACCTGAAGCGACTAAGGAACTCTTCAAGTCGTATGACTAACGGACCACTGGACGAACACCAGTGGAACCCCTATTTATGCTCAGCTCCATTTTTCGCATGCAGTCGGATCGGGAGAGGGTACTCGGACAGAAGTGCAGCATATTCCGTATGCACGCATCGTCATACATGCTAACTTATGTTTCCCGTTCATGTTTGACGGCTCTTCTGCAAAACCGGAAACCAGAAGATCATGAACAGCGTGTGTATGGCAAGCAGGATAGTCCCCTCGCGGTGTTTAGGGCTAGAGCTACGGAGGCACGTGGGAGATAACCTCCTGCCATACAAGTATAGACGATGAGGGGTCATTGTGATATGCTATTCTGAATAGCAGTTGTTGCCATACGTTACCGCTTCGTCGCATGAATTTGCAATCAAATCGGTTCTCGCGTCTCCTCACACGTCGGCAGAATCATTTCCAAGGATCCTCGTGTGTACAGCAAAGTCGTCTGCCCCTAGAAGACTGTGAACTTTAACCTCCCGTGGTCAATACAATAGGAGGCTTGATATATCTGGCGGCTGTATGGAAGCTGCCGGTAAACTCACTGGGTGTGCAGCTGAAAGTAAACAAAACAAAGTTACACAAATATCGCCAAAAAAAAAAACGGTTGAGAAAATAATAATATTCTTTTGATGTGCACTTCCGTACAAATTCGTATACCAGTAATATTCACTTATGAAGAGAGAGCAATTTAGATAATTTTATGAAGACGCAGCAGACGCAGAGAATACTCCTTTTAAGCGTTCTAACGAGAAACCTCACCCCATTCGCTAGAAATCTATGAGGGCCGCCGCTGTCCTCTCAGTGGCTCACCAAAACACCACTACTCACCACCATACCATTCCGACTCGGAATACAAAATCCACTCCTCCAACCTTACGCTCACGACCTGCAAGAACCCCACCGCCTTATCGAAAACCTTTGCAATCGCAAGATCACAATGCCATAATGCGAGTCGTACCGCAGAAAGATTCTGCGCCATTGACCGCGAAAAGTGGAAATCCAAATATGCCTTTATACGATAAGCAAAATCCAAGTCAACCTTTGAGACCGACTTTAACTGCAGCCGCAACCGCGAAGACGGGAAATAGACCTCCTGTGACTCCCAAGTTATCAGCAAGACCCGCCTCGAGACAATCGCGTTCCGAGAATACAACCCCGAACAATGCCAGGGACGACACAACGACACCGGCTTCAACATTCCTAACTAGCAATAACATCACGACCAGATCGTCAAATCGAAAGGCTCGATTTGAAAGTGCAAGTAGCACACCCTCGGCGACGCCCACTCCTTCAGAACTTCCTCCACGGTTATATCACGATTCTGTACAGAATGGGGCTGGGCTGGGGATAAATGGTCTGGAAAAGGATATGTCGAAACGACAGACTGTAGCCTTTGGCTCAGATTTCAAGCATATAAGTACAGCGCAGAATCCCGCCGACTCCAAGTTCTTTTTCGCAAGTGAAGTCAAGCCAGAGCTTCATGCTTCCCATCCGCCTAGAGCTCCGTCCTCGAAAAGGGCATCTACATTCTTATATGCAAACGGCGACAAAATACCCAAGGAACCTACTGTCCGACCAGGGGCATCTACAATCGGCGAAGAGCGAGGTCATGCGAAATTCTTCCGCGCCAATGGTACTCCCGATTTACAACTTTCTCCCTCACCACATTTCGCCCCATCCCGACCCAGCTCAGTAATATCTACAACGTCTAGAGTCACTTCACCGCGGCTGGCAAATCACCCGACATCCCCATCGCAAAGGTCCGGGTCGCCGCAGAAGGGAACACAATATGCCTCCATTTCGTCAGCAAGAACCACGCCCTCCCTTCCCTCTCCTGGTCTTCCTCGGCCGCAGATCGGGGGACGAGGTAACTCTGCGAATAGTGTTCGAAGAACGAGCGGTGATTTTGGCCGGGGGCATCGACGATCAACAAGTGGCGGATCTTCTATGGAGAAACTGGTACTAACGAGGAAGATATCCTCAGGAGGCTATTCTAACGATGGACAAAACCCAATCACAATAACAGAACCCTCGAGTCCGGTTTCGACACCAGCAACAGAAGATATTCCAGAAGAACAGAATACCGACGAGGATGAAGAAGAAGAATCGAGTTCTGCGGAGGAAGAGGACGAGGGGCACAAAGAATCAAAAGAGCCCCTGAAAGCTGGGGATACTATAGAACGTATGAACGAATTAGCTGCAGATGCACGGAGAGAGCGCAAAGTTTTAGATCTGGAAATCACCAATTCGTCACTTGAAGCCATAAACCGAACGCTAGAAAGGAAGATGAGGAAGCAAACGGCAGAGCTACGAAGATACAAACGATTAAGCCGGTCAGGTCGATTCTCCATGGCAACAGCAGCATCATCACGCGTCGCAAGCGCCACACTTTCCGTTGACGGCACCGAATTGTCAGCCCTGTCGAACATGAGCGAAGAAAACTCCAGCGCAGAGCAAGAACTCGATGAACCAGACGAAGACTTCGACACCTCAGAAGAAGACGACCTCGACGACGACGGCGCACTCAGTCCCGGCGCCGTCGCCCAAAACGATCTCAAACATCGCCAGAAAGACGAAAAGCGGTTGCAGCTCGATCTATCCAAACATCAACAGCTGCTCGTCGACAGCCAAAAGATGAACCAGAGTCTGAAACGATGTCTCGGCTGGACGGAGGAGCTGATCAATGAAGGGAAACGAGCGCTGGATTATAAAGTGAGAATTAGCGATATTCCACTTCCGCCGAGGGTTCTGGCGCCCCCGGATGATGGCGACGAGGGCGATAATGAGGGTATGTCGGAGATTGGCGCGAGTTTGTTGAGAGAGGCGAGGAAGGCGGCGGTGGCGGGTCAGCAAGCGAAGATGGAGCAGTTGGCTGTGCCGACCGAGACGGAGACGGAAACGGAAACTGAGACGGAGGAGGATACCATGGATGAGGACTCTATTAGTGGGGAGCCGCCTCGGTAGGACAGGGCAGGGCATGGCGGGGGACGAAAAAAAGGCAGTCGAGTCGAGTATGATTGTACAACTTCCCATCGCCACTGAGAACGCTTTTTTCTTTTTTCTCGTCCTACGTTTTCTCGTTTTCTTATTCGTTCCGAGGATAAATGGACATAAAGGGTTCGGAATGGCGTTTAGTGGTTTGGTTGTTTGCTTGCTTTTTTTGTTCATCTTTTTTTTTTTTTTTTGATATACACATGCATTGGGATCCGGGTTGGCGTTTTTGGGAGCGAAGGGAATAGCTGATGGGATGGAGGAAAGGATGGATGGAGGGACGGATGGATGGGATGGAATGGGTGGATGGATGGAAAGACAAACAGAGGCATGGTATACCACCCTGTTTTGTTATTATTTTGATTTCGCTCGCTTGGAAGAGCACAGTACTTATACCTACTTATACCTATACCTTACATACTATCGTAGTGATTATTTTTTTCCGTTGTTGTTGTTGTTGCAGTTGCAGTTGCAGTTTCTCGTTGTTCTCCTTTGCCCTGTTTGTGCTTCATGCGTTTTATTCCCATTTTGCGATGGATGGACGGATGTGCGGAAGAGATAGACGGAGAGATATACCCTGTGTTTGCAAATGAGGGGATGGCTGAGATTGATTGATGGAAGAGGAGAGAATGGTTGTTAAATTGGAGGATAGAGATTGGGATAGGATTTGGGTTTGTGGGAATTTGGAAAGGAAATGGGAATGGGATGGGATAGATGGGATGGATAGGACTCGGTTGATCGGTGTATAAATGGATGGATTGGCGAGTAGCGAGAAAGGGGTTGAGTAGATGTGATGTTGTAGAGCGGAATACAAGTTATACATCGGGTTGGCTATTTAGAGGATTATTTGAGATAAACAGGTTCCGTGAAGTGTTGTGATGTGTTGTCTAATTCGAACATGGATATTATCCTGCTGCCACTGTTCTCCCAAACTTCAGCATCTGGGTTCATATTGTGGAATCAGATAAAAATTGAGTATATTCACAAACTGGCTAAATATCATGAACATAATTAAGACATTCCATACACCCCCAAATTCCATACATTACTGTTAGTCCTCCGCTTCCGTTCCATCCATTCATCGCATCTACCTAATTAGCTCAGGTCCAGCCTAGCTTATCCATACTTCTTCTCAAACTTCTTCAAGATGCCCGTAACACCCTTCTCCAACCTCCCCGCATTCTCTTCCAACTTTCCCATCGTCTTCGCATTCTTACTCGGCTTATGCTTCGAACCCTTTGCGGCCTCCACCTCCGTCGGGCGATACACCTGCTGGTGAATACTATAATCTGTAGCAAGTGCATGTGAAGCAGGCGTGCTGTGCCCACTGTAACTATACTGTGAGAAGCCGCCTGGTGGTGCAGAAGGAGAGGTTAGCGGTTGCAAACCGGGCGCAGGGGATTGCACGGGAGGCATTTGGTGTTGAGGAGCGAAGCCGGGGGAGAAGAGCCCAGGAGTGGGGAGACCGTGCGTGGGGATGCCGGGGGACGTGGGGAAACTGGCGTATTGAGTTACTGGGGCGTTTTGAGGAGAGAGCGGCGGAGAGGTGTAGGCAGGTGGTGGCGGGCCTGATGGACTAGGCGCACCGTGAAGGGGTCCACCGAATGAGCTGTCTGTCGGCGGGGGTGCAAATGAGGGGGTTTGAGGTGGAAATTGTTGGGAGAAGGGTGAGCGGACTGAGGCGGCATTAGGGATAGATCCTTGAAAGTAGCCAGGATTCGATTGTTGTGTGGGAGATGTTGCATTGAAACTTGGTTGTTGTTGCACTTGGGGTGGAGGAGACATTGCAGGATAGCTTGACTGCCGTTGGACTGATAGTGGAGGGGACATTGGGTGACTTGGCATGCCATGGAAGCTTGGCTGCTGGTGGAACTGAGGTGGTGAAGCAAATTGACCTTGATCCGAGGTAGCGGCTGCCATTAAGGGATTTCCAGACCCATCTTCAGGGGGAGGTGTCTTTTCTCTGTGCCTAATAGCTTCCGGTGCAGCAGGCGCGGCTGGATTGTATGCCATGGGTGCAAACGCCGCCGGGGCTTGTGTCTGTGGGCTTGCGGAACTTGGTGGTCCGGGAAAAGCTACATTAATAGCGGCGGGAGGGGAAGTTCGAGACGTTTTAGTCCTTCCTTGCTGATATGATGGATCTGTAATAGCCACATTTTCCAATTGCTGCACAACAGGGCTCATATCATCTACGTGAGAAGGTGGTGCTGCAGGCTCATCCTCAATCGTCGTTTGGCGCGCAGGTAGTACTCTGCGTACTCCGTTCACAAATATGAGAGCATCTTCCCTATTCCAAAAGTATATGTCGATCGTATGCAGCCGATACATGTATTTGGTCTCGTTTCGAGGATCGAAGGTAGGCAGGTGCCATTCTTGAGCATCTGTAGGACTTCTTCGTTGCTGTCCATCTGGGCCGTCTACTGTCAAGGTGACTAGTGCGGTATGTTTATACGAGTATTTGACATGGGCAGAATCGAGGTCTGATACAGCGGTTTAAGTTAGTACTGTAACTTGTTCAAGGCGCGTGCTACCTACGACCGGTAAATGCATCCTGATCTGGTGTGCCAGCATTATTAGCTATTTCGAGTCGAGCTCTTCTCTGTCCAGCGTTCTCGAAGAGATAAACATAAGAGCCCTTATCGAATCTGTGGTGAGGAGGTTTTGCCGTAGGTGGTCCGTAGTAGTAGTGCACGTCGGCGAACCTACAATGACTTAGAGAAACCCATCGAGAGAGAGAAGAAGCTTGAACTCACAAGGTAGCTGCAAGATCTTCCCCCGGACGTACTGCCATGATTATCGACCTGCGATTTCAGATAGCAAACTGCCTACTCGACAGGAAGGGACCTTGGCTCTTTTGCGCAGCAATTTTACAAGAACTAGAAAAAAACAAGAGAAAACGATAGACAGAGAGAGAAATAGTAGAAGAGGGGACTTACGATCTTTCGCGCAGACTTACCCGATCTGCAGCTGGGGGGCCGGCAACTGTCTTGGGCGGCAAACTGCATGAAAGGGCCAATGAGGGGTGAAGTGAGGGTCGTGGCAGGGTTTGGTGCCTGACGAGCTAACAACGAGCTGATAAGGCCAAGATAAATTATTTCGGCTTCATTTTCATAATTTGATGCGCTTCAAATCAACTTGCAAAAAAGCATTGAACTCTCTGAAATATTGCGCGAAGTACTGGGGCACATTACAAAATACTACTGAAAAGAGAGGTCAGATTTTTTCTACTCATACCTGTCGCCAGTCTTGTCTTCTAGCTAACATTACCTCCAGTCCCATCTGCCCCGCCCTATTACAATTCAGATACCTTGGCAGACGTTCAATTGTGCCCGCGCGGGCTTGCGAATCGTCCCGAAACGGCAGCATGTCTCTCGTTATTCTCTCTAATGTCTGCTCACATCTTCAAAATGCATCCAAAGCGCGATTAGGGCTCACATCAGTCCCGTCAACGAACATGATTCTCACACTTACACTCGCCCTCCAATCTTCGGGATTTCTCTCCTCCGTCACCCGCGGCGGTCTTACCCCTCCTCCTATGGACGATCTATCCTCATATGTGCCAGAGGAAGTTACACAGAGAAACATCTCAACGCGGAGGTTATGGCTGGGCCTAAAATACTGGAACAATGAGCCGGTGTTGAGCAAGATGACTATGATTAGTAAACCTACAAAGAGAGTATGGATGGATGTAGATGGGCTGTCCAATATTATCAGGGGGAGAGATGCGAATTACATCAAGGGATTAACGAAACCTGGGGAGTGTATGTTTGTGACTACATCGAGTGGAATTCTGGAAGCGAGAGAATGTGTAGAAAAGAGAGTAGGAGGCATGCTTCTGTGTAGGGTGTTCTAGTGTGGAGGCGATGAAGAAATGTAAAAAAGGTACGAAGGTACTCGGGATCACCACTATAGGAACTGGACGAGTGTACAATATGTGATTTTGTATTGGTATGCACAGGAGAAGCATTGAAACTTCAGACACGAAGCGTTAGATTATCAAGAGCTCTTGACTGATATCAAAGTTACTCAACCCTTGAGTCATATGGAAGAAAATGTCGAAAAGTTTTCATCTACGCAAAGAAAGCTTCAGCTGGTCCCAATATCAACCCCTCATCGCTAATATCTCTCGATTAGCCAATTGCGCCTCTGTTCGTCATTCATTGGTTCCTGTATCCTCAGCTCTGCCTCCTTGGTGGCTAGATATGTTTTCACCGCCAACCCCCCGAGCATGTCATGCATCTCCTGGTCGGCTTCTAATGCGGCAAGTGCTTCTGGAAGAGTTCTTGGTAACTTCTCGGTGATATTTAACTTGTCCCTCTCTTCCCTACTCATAGTACTAGGATCCTTGGACACACAGTCACCCCAAATCAAAACATCCCGTTTCCTCACCCCTTCAGTGCCTGCGGCAATGATAGCTGCTAATGCGAGGTAGGTATTAGCAACGCCATCCAGGCATTTGATCTCCCAGTGAGAACCGGCAATCTTCCTTAGAGTTGTATACTTATTTTGAGTACCCCAACTCACCCAGGACTGCCCAGCTGACTCGCCTCCAGATCTAAACACGCGACCATAGCTGTCGAGGCTACTGTACGTGAAAGCGGTGATAGAGCGCAGACGTTTCAGTAACCCAGCATAAAAATGATTGTAGACATTCTGACTGTTGGGAGAAGAGATAGAGAGATGAGCGTGAGCCCCTGTACCGATTAAACCTGGAAGAGGCGACGGATGGAGCGTGGCTCGCCAACCATATTTTCTTGAGATTGTGGCGATGATTTCTCGTGCTTGCAGAAGCGTATCTGCAGCCTCGACGGGCGGTAGTGGTGGCAGTACAAATTCGTATTGGCCAGTGGCTGATTCTGGATGCCACTGTTCTATATCGATCCCAGCAACAGAGAATGTATCGTATATCTCTTCTATCGCGTCGGTGATGGCTTCATCATGTAGCGGTCGTGCGGAGCTCCAGCAGTGAGATACCATTCCCGGAAGAGGCTCAAAGACGACCGCCTCACCGTCGAAGTCACTATGAACCTCCTTCATGAATACAATTTCGATCTCAAACCCGACCAGGAAGCTCAATTCAAGATCCCGTGCTCTCTCAACAATTCCCGAGAGCAGACTCCTTGGACATGCTGTTAATAATGGATTATCCATTATCTGGATCTTCCCAGACGCGGAGGCATATCTTCCACATGGACCTGGACGCAATGAAGAAAACACAGGACTGAGCCTGTATTCACCACCGGGTAGAATACCATTGATAAGCTGGTTATTCTGCAGCAGACTGAGGCAGGCACTTGAAAGTGCAATAGAAACATGCTGTCCTTGCTTTAGAAGATTCATAACCCGTGTGATTGGAACAACTCGTAAACGAGTTGTAGCCGTGTAATCGATGAATTGAATCCGGAGAAATTTAATTCCTGGATGAGTCTCCATCAAACGTCGAACGATCTCTAAATCTACACCAGTTGTGCAACTTCCAGCAGACTGATAAGCAGCATCTCTTTTGAATGGTTTCATTTGCAGTTTAAGATCATATAGTTTGTTGGATGTATTGAAGAAGATGTCCTCAATAACCTTAACGGCATGTGGAACGTCGAAAGTGCCACTGCGAACATAGTCTCCGAGCACCTATATCGTTAGTACATGTGAGAATAGACATATACGCAGTCCGCATACCTTTTCAAATGCTTCGCGGACCTGAATAACGGCGAGCAAGTAGGTTTCTGGAAATCTATGTCCATCTGTGCTCCACAGGATCTTCTCAGTTGGACATAGTTCCAATATTTCTCGAACGACTTTCCTTTGGCCATCCTGGCTCACAAAGGGAAACACTTCGCTGATATCTGCATATACATTGGCATACACAGTGGCTAAGAATCCGGCTTCTTTCGTCCATGGGTAACTGGCATGAAGAAGAACAATCGGTACCTGTGGATATGCGCGGATGAATTCTTGCAGATGAGACGGAGAGGAGCGTACGAGATTCACATCCTTGTCACCTAAGCCCGTGTGGAACTGAATTGGTTTCTTGTGCTTCGTGCTGCTGGCTTCTATAAGTGCTGCAGTCTTGTGCACGACATATGCATTCAGTAGTTCGTTTTCCAGTCTCTCGAAATGCGTGAGGTTTTGGGCCCTCTGTGTGCGAATGATGTGAAGAAACGAGGCTTTCAGTTCTTCGACTGGGGACATCCGTGGTAGGTTGAGACCAGTCCGGTAAGCAATGACAGATTTGAAACCCGCAATTTCGGGGTCCTTGATTGCTTTCCGGATGGTGTCTTCAAACTCGTCGAGAACTTGTTCAAGATTTTGGCACCAGAAACATCGAACCTTTCGAGGTGATCATTCAGGATCTTCGCGGCAACTGTTTCTATTCTCAATATTCTTTTGCACCTGCCTAACATATTGAAGAATTAGTGCCAATAATCATCAAGTGATGTATGAGCCTGAGGTAGTGGAAGTGTTTCTCAAGGCCCACAGAACTGATCTCTCGGAGCTACTTACTTCTTACAAACTGGTCGTGCCAGGTAAATTCAAAGGCTTCTTCACTGATGCTTAATCCATCATCTAGGAGAATAGTTTCAATCCCTTGTAGACAACGCTTCGCCCAGGTATTCTCCGGCTTAGTGTTTTGCTCATCAATGGCTTTGGTCACATCGTTCCAGCTTGGTGCACAGCCGAGGACTTTGGCAAGCTGGTTGCACGCTCGCAGATGTGCCAAAGAACTTCCTGTCGTCTCCATGGCGGCCCCAACTGCTCCTGTGGTGATTGACCTGAGGGGGTACTTGGCCCTAGCCGAAGGGGTAAGAATTGGGTGGGCATGATGGTCGATAATGGGTGTGGTATGAATGGCATCAATGAGACGTTGCATATTTACTTTGACAGAACCTCAGAAAATAGCTGTTCAAGATCAATTTGCCGGACATTGGTTCCAGAGCGGGCTGCGCCCTCGTTCTTGAGCATTCTCGCGGAAGCAGTTGCTTGCAGCACCGAAAATGGAGCAGAGCGGCAGGAGGGACTTAGGAGGGGTAGATTATGTGGTGCAACCTATCGTGAATCATTGTGCTGCCAGATTGATGTCTTTGCATGTTGTTTGGTATCTCTACACTAGTAGATAAATATGTTTCTGCATTTCTAGGAGCTTTGAGTGGACGCGCTTACTTGGCCCAAGTGCTTTGTGCTCTCAGTGGAAGCAGCTAAAATCATTCGATCAAATGAGCAGAGCAGACTCGAGCTGATGAGATCGTCGTCAGCTTTCACCAGCTTCCGCAGAGAAACATTATCCTTATCCAATGATTTTTTGATAGATTCCAACACCTTCTCACCGAATTTTCAAGAGCCGACAGCATCGCGAAGTCGTGATCGCAAAGCTTTCTACATCGTGTAGCCTACAGTCGAAAGAAAGCTTTGGTGTTACCCGCCGCCAGAGTCAACAGTCAGCAACCGCCGTCTGCATGTTTCAGCCGTTCCCCTCCATTAACCTTACGGATTCTACGAAGGTACATAGCTGGATGTTGCCACCCAATTCCTCCCGTCTGAAAGCCAGAGGAGCCGAATTCTTCGGTGTCTTATCTAATAAGTTCCGGCAAATACCTTCTTGCTCTTGCGTCGATCGGGTAAAGTCAAGGTTCGCGGCAATGTCACCAAGTACTATTTTCGGCTCGAAATTTCGGCCTGTCGGCCTCTCACCGGAGTAAATAGCAAGAGTCTTAATTTTTGCTTTTTCTGGGTAATACGAAACGACTGTAGCGGAGCTCAAATGGTATGATTTTGAAAGCACTTTTAAGCCGACTGCCCCTCGAACAACAGTTTTGTACTCTTACATGAAGCCACAAGCCATAGGGCACTACGGATGCTTCAATTTCTGTTCCGTGGGCCTTCGTGTTGACATATCCGGAAAATTGTTTCATCCTGATGTTCAGATACCGGCCGCTCAATGGATGTGGGAATTGGCGACGCGTGCCGAAGGAATATTCCTAGCATCACATAGCTGACTTCTACCAATATGGCTCGAGGCTTTCTTTGCTTTCTTGATGAACAATGCGAAGTAATCGCCGGAGTTATCTGCGATATGATCGTCGATCCTAGTTTTGGATGCACTATTTGGGGACGTTCTTTGGATAACTAGGTACAGAAATGAGACATCTATGGCAACTGCCATAAGCCAAGCCGGCCTTTCATCTCCGGCTCGAAGGCGTTACTCCAGAATTATAGCCATGCGTAGCTGTAAGGCACTGGGCGTACAAGTCCGTGCAGAAACTCACATATGTATTCAGCACTCTGGACGTCAAACTATTTCCAAGTTAAAAGAGTATCTACTCTGCTTTCGATCTGGCGGCCATTCCAGGCCACGCAGACTTCATGCTGAGAGCAACCCACAGAGATATGGCGGAACAGCAAATTCCAGAAATTTTGCAGACCATGCATAGTCATAAGCCCAATGACAATGGTCAGGATGATTCTGGAACCATCGAAACTTCCCGAGTCGAGAGAGTGTTTCCAATACGAATAGAAACCACTACTGGTACGTATCTATATGACCTCTATACTGTTAGGCGAGAACTAATCAAAAACAACAGATGTCCAGCAGACTTTCAGAGATCTAGCTGCCAAGGCAATCCGAAAGGTTCCTAGCTTCACAGCTACTTCGCCTCCGAGTTCGAATTATTTCAAGCCACCTGACTCTGAGGATGTGGCCTACGTCGAGGCGGAACCGCCGAAAGTGGCTTTTACGGAAGCCTCCGAACTTTCACCCCCATCCGGCAGCACGGCTATTACGAGTACGGTCCATCGTTTGTCATCCAAAGACCAACATGAAGACTCCAAATTTCCTGAAAGACTCCTGCGCTGCGAAGACGAGCCGATTCATTTACCAGAGGCAGTTCAGGCTTTCGGGGTACTCATTGCTCTCAGAGACACCGGAAAGGGGCAGTATCCGGTCCGCATTGCAAGCGAAAACTCAAAAGATATCTTTGGTCATGACCCCGAAGCTCTTTTCGGGCTTGCTTGCTTCACAAGTTTGCTAAACTTTCAAGAAAAGAATCATTTCCTGGCTCGAATTGGGACAGCAAAGCTATGGCACCACAAAGATAATCCCAGGGCATATCCCGATGTCTTTAAAATGATGATCGGACTTTCATCCAGCAGCTCTTCACAGGTGTACTGTGCTCTACATTACCGTGAAGATACAGGTTTATTCGTTTGTGAGTTTGAGCCAAAGAATGACCTGTCAGTTGACGTACCCCCCGACAACAGCAGCCTACCTGAAGAATCGGTAAATGTCATCGATAACCAAGCATCAGCAGCAGAACGATCCAAGTCCATTACAAAGTTCAGCGAACCTCTTCGAACAGCTCAAAGAATGAAGCATGAAATCGGAGAGCTAGAGGTCTTTCATTTACTATGCGAGATTCAAGAGCAGATCAATGCAGCAAGTTCTATACCATTTCTACTTGATATTCTTGTCGGGCTAGTTTTTGATTTGACCGGATTCCATCGTGTTATGGTCTACCAGTTTGACGACGAGGATGCAGGGGTAGTAAGAAGCGAGTTTATTGATGAAAGGGCATCGATAGACCTCTACCACGGCCTTCATTTTCCCGCATCTGATATACCAGCTCAAGCTCGTAGCCTCTACAAGCTCAATAAAATACGTTTACTCTATGATCGAGCACAACCAACCGCAAGACTCGTGTATCGCACCAAAGAAGATGCCTTAACCCCGCTGGACTTATCGATGTCATATCTCCGAGCCATGTCTCCGGTTCACAAGAAATACCTGAAGAACATGGGGGTCAGAGCATCTTTTTCGATCTCTCTGATCGTGCATGATAGACTTTGGGGTTTGATTTCGTGCCACGACTATGGCTTAGAAGGAAGGAGAGTGTCATTCCCTGTGAGAGAATTGTGCCGAAGCTTGGGAGATTGTGCGAGCAATAATATTGAGAAACTACTCTACTTGTCTCGAATCCAAGCCCGTAAACCTCTGGCCAAAGCCCCTCCAAAGGTATCACCGTCATCTTACGTTGCAGCCTCGTCAAGTGATCTTTTGGAGATGTTCGAAGCAGATTTTGGATTTCTGGCCATCAGGGATGAAGCAAGAACAATCGGTCGTTTATTTGCGTACAATGAGTGTCTTGCCTTGCTTCAATATGTTCGTAGCAAGTCACATAAGGTTGTGTTTAGCACTCAGAGCATTGCTAAGGATTGTCCGGACATTCTTTTCCCTGCTCGGTTCACTTCCATTTCTGGAATGCTCGTGATCCCGTTGGCTCTGTCCGGCTCTGATTTTCTTGTCTTCTTTCGTAGAGGCCAGCTGAAAGAAGTGAGTTGGGCAGGAAACCCGCATGAAAAGAAGTTCAAACCAGGAACCAGCTATCTCGAACCAAGAGCAAGTTTCCGAAGATGGAGTGAGCGTGTAGTTGGGACTTGTCGCGAATGGACCCAAGAGCAAGGGAAGTCCAATCACGTATCTACTTAATGTCGCAAACTAACATCTTGCAGTCGAGTCGGCTGGAATTCTCAGTGCGCTCTACGGAAGATTTATTGAGGTGTGGAGGCAGAAGGAAGCCATTGTGCAGCAAAATCGCATGACAAGACTCTTGATCAGACAAGCCGGAGCTGATGGTATGGATGAACGTTCTATTGATGCTATATGTTGACCGCTAACAATCAAAAGTTCGAACACCTCTTAATGCCATCATCAATTATCTCGAGATAGCCTTGGATGACGTTCTCGACGACCAAGCTCGGTTGCATTTAGAGAAGTCCTTGATTGCATCACGATCTCTGATCTTTGTTGTCAATGATCTGCTGAGTCTGACAGAGGTCGAAGAAGATGCTTTTGAGTATTCTCATGACACGGTCCTACTCAACGATATGATGACCGAGGTCATCGAGGCTTTCAATGATGAGTGTCATAAAAAGAACCTAACAATCAACTTCGACGAGAACACAAACACTCCACCCATGATTAAGTGTGATGGAGTGCGGTTGAGACAGACTATCTCCAATTTGCTCTCTAACACTGTGAAGCATTCGAGCGGTGGCGACGTCACAGTTGGGTTGAAAAATGCCCCGAACGAGTCCACGCAAGCGACTAGTGAAGCACGAACACCAATCGAGATATTTTTTGAAGATAATGGATCCGGATTAACTGAGTAAGTGTCTGTGTCTCAAATACAGCGGATGGAAGTCTAACATCAGTTATTGCAAGACCTGAACTCGACGGTATATTTATGGATTTGGAAAAGGTGATCGACGACGACGATGCTGCTGTAGTTGCCACTGCCGAAGCGACCAAAGGAGAAACTACCTCGATCGGCCTTGGTCTAGCTTCCACAGCTCGCTTTGTACGTCTCAACGACGGCAAGATGACCATCTCCTCCGAACCCGGAAACGGAACACGAGTTGCGATATCCATCCCATTCAGAAAAGCCGACGAGACCGACGTTACCAACTACCAAACAGCCAAGAAGACACCTCCAATCATCATCGGCGATCATGATACAATCATCAAGACTCCCAGTGACGGAACCGGAAACCAGTCCACGCCCGAAGGACTTTTCCCAACTTCTCCTGGTCATTCTAAATATAGCAGTCCCATCTCACCAGTCCCCGAATCGCCTTCCTCAGCTAAATCCACGACCACGAACAAAAACTACCAAATCCAATATCCTTTCCCCATCATGGAACTACCTCCCCAGCCTAAGGAGCCCAATCTCAAAGTCTTGTATGCGGAAGACAACCTCCTTAACAGTCGTCTTTTGGAAGAGCGTCTCAGAAAGAAGGATTACGAAGTCCACGTCGTAGTCGATGGCCAGATATGCGCGGATACTGTCCGAGCGACTCCTGATGAATATGATATCATTCTTATGGATATACAAGTCTGTCATCCCATTCCCTCATGACATCCCATCCAGACCCCATCAAACTAACCACCCGCAAAACATCAGATGCCTATAGCCGACGGACTTGAATCCACGCGCATGATCCGCGCCGCCGAAAAGGCTTCCCCCACACCAGTCCCGGTTTCCAAACGCGCAGCTTCCTATGGTCGTTTGCCGATCATCGCTGTCTCGGCATCGCTTGTCGAAAGCAAACGGGCGGAGTATATGGAGTGCGGCTTTGATGGGTGGTTGATGAAGCCGATTGATTTTAAGCGGTTGGAGGACATTCTCGCCTCAGTAGAGGATGAGAAGGTGCGAGAGGGGTTGCTGTATGGGAATGTCCGGTGGGGGAAGGGAGGTTGGTTTAGATTGAAGGGGGGCTGAATGGAATATGTGAGACGGGGAGATGTAGGGTAGGGTTTGTGTAAGATTGGGCAGGACGGCAGAGAGAAATAGTTGATGGGGTAAGTATTTGATTCTTAGTGTGGTGTGTTAAGTGAGTACTAGTCTCATCTCTTTGATTTCCTTTTGTATGTTCCTGCACGGGTATAATATTGGGATCTGATTCATTGTCGCGGTCGAAATATTTAATATAGCTACACATCAGGACGAACAAATCCATGCGCCTCGAAATATATTGTTATCGAAGCTTTCTAGTTCTTGTGTATCGCACGCAAATGTGTCGCGTCCGAAGTTCTCATAGCCCCATGCGAAGTGGGTGTGTAGCGCTCTGCATCATGAACTGTGTTGACTTATTCTTCGAAAGACCAAACGTCCATGCCTTGTCCAACAACAATTGCTTTCTTTCCCTTCCCCTCATCTAGCACAGCAAGATCACCGATATCACTAACAGATGTGAATCCATCCCCAACCATCTGAATACTTATCGGGCATACATCTACGTTCTTTTCTTCCCTTGGTCGGAAGTTGACTCTCCAGGTCTTAACTCTTTGATCTGTGCTCGACGAAACAATAGATAGTCTTCCCTCTTCATCTTTCGATTCAATGATAAATGAAAGGCCAGTGATAGCTGCCGCATGTGCAGATCTGAGAATTATGGTCTCTGGTTTTGCTTCAAATACTGCTGATGACTCTTGCGCATCGTATATGGTGATGGCGAGAGCGTTGTCATCTCCTCCAGTAGCGACGACAGTTCGTTTACCAGCATGAATGGTTGCTACGTCGAGAGACTTGACAGCATTTTGGTGCACTTTCTTGTATGAGAGTAGCGAGAACTCCTGCGCCTGAGCGTCGGAATCTGCAAGTGCATTAAGTCGAGCATGCCAAGTACAGAGACTACCGTCGGTAGCTGCGGTGAGAATATGCAATCCAGTATCAGTTACGCTTAGGTGATTTATCTTAGTCAAACAAGAGGTTGTGTATTGTCCCCGGACGAGAAGCTTGAACCCTCTTGTTTTAGAGTATGAATATGTGCGAATAGTAGAATCAGAATAGGCAAGACTGATGAGGAAGCTCGACTCATTCACCAATCCTGCTGGCATATCAGAGACGTCAAAACCCATGATTCTTAGATCCTGCTCATCAGTAGGATCAGGACAAGATGCTTCACAGACCACACCGATGCCGAATCCCGGAATGTCCCGGATTGCCCAGACGTAAAACTCTTCAACGCCACCACTGCTAAAGAGGTAAGAAGGGCCATGCCACCGAAGATGCTGAATGCCTGCAGTATGTTTCTGGATCACTGAAAGACATACGAATTGGCCCAGACCGGATTCGTTGTATCGCCATAGTCGTATATTTGTGTCCTCGGCACCTGTCGCTATCAAGTTATGTCCAGGAAGTACGGCACAAGCTTTGATCTCGCGACCATGACCACCAGACTTCATGACGCGATGCGATGGTAGACTATAAGAATGGAGATGTAGTTTGGAAGCTTTGGTGTAAACTAGGTGACCACTGCCCCTGGCACTTTCAGCCTTGAGCGGAGAATATGCGTGGGCTCTGTGTGCGCCGCCACATTCAATACGCATAACTTCGGACTGATTAGATTCGTTCCAAACCACCAAGTGCGTGCTTTTAAAGCCGTACAGGATAAGATCTGATCCTTGAAACCAGCAAGACTCGATCATTGGTCCGAATGGAGGTGATGCACGATGGATGCATGAAATCATTGGTGTGTTGGTATCTTCCGTGATCGTATAGGAGTATATTGAGTATGTGCCGTTACGGCTTGTTGTTGCAAAGGAAGGGACCTGTTTTGAGTCCTCCTGTGTGCTAGGTATTGGGACAATGGAAGTGATCGCGTCATTGGTGCCAGTCTTCTCACGACCCCAGTTAGATAGAGAGTCATAGCGATCATCGTGAATAGCTATATGGCCATTTCTAGACCCTAGTACAAGAATGGAGCCACATCGGCCTGCACTTGTAACCACAAATTTTGGATGTAGGGTAAGTGTTCTACTTTCTCCGAGAACACGGGAATCACCAAGGGTAGCATGAATAGGAAAAACGAGTAGAGACTCCGAGCCTACCAAATTCACCAGTAATTCAAGAGCTGCATCGACTCCATGTCGGACAATGAATATGTCAGATGGTTTCCGGTTGACGCAGCCGATTTCCACTATCGATGAACCAAGTCGATATAAGAACAACGTGCCACTTGACCCAGCTAGAAGGCATATTCCCATAGATGGAAGACCTTTGAGGGCGGAGTACGATTTTAGATCTTGAGAATTAGACGGCGGCAGATCCAACTCAGTGAAGCGTATACAATCTTCAATTTCGGCTTTGAGAACTTTCCCGTCGTTCGTGGTGACTAAGAAAATATCCTCAGAAACAAACGCGTAGCGATTAAATGCATCCCTCATGGACTTCTTTTTCTTCAACAACTTTTGGTCGCCTTCCTCTATAGAAGGCCGTGCAGAAGAAAAGGAACTTAATACTTCTTCAAGTTCGAAAACTGAGGATTGAGAAGACCCTTCCACATCATGCCCCGTGATATCGAGCCGTGCAGAAGAATCAGTCTGTGCTTGGACGTTCAATCCCGAAATTTTCGTCGCTCTGTCACCAAAGGTATAGGTTGATATCTTCCCATCAGCTCCGCCAGTGGCTAAG
The DNA here is from genome assembly GCA_002946415.1 of Rutstroemia sp. NJR-2017a BVV2. Classification (NCBI taxonomy): domain Eukaryota; kingdom Fungi; phylum Ascomycota; class Leotiomycetes; order Helotiales; family Rutstroemiaceae; genus Rutstroemia; species Rutstroemia sp. NJR-2017a BVV2. The sequence continues at coordinate 1,331,312 of NJPS01000010.1, read as the reverse complement.
AGATTATGTCCGGTCTTTATTCGAGCTACCGCGGCACCAAAAACATGTTTACCACTATGGAACGCAAAAGTTTTGATGTGCGTGAGTTTACCAGAGTCATGCGAGTTAAGCTTAGACACATCGACTTCTATGATACCAGCATTTTTACTCTCAGTGTAAGTCTCCGGTCTTAGTTGAAGGGCCCATTGCTGAGTAGTTGAATCCTCTCCAAAGGACAAGATTGTGGTCGATGAGTTAACCTGCGGCTGTGAAGTACCCTGGCAATCGAACTTGACACCCCAGATGCGAGAAGCATGACCCATCGTCACCGCGACACACCTGTTGAAGGGATTGGTGCCCTGTTCAGAATGCGAATTCCCACCGAATCCAGTCTCTCGTGGCATTAGATCCTTGATCAACTCCTCAGTGGCCGCATCTCTTTGCTGTGCGCCAGTGATGTCCCATACACGTATCGTACGATCATCGCTGCAGCTTGCTAGTAATCTCATAGGTTTCCCATCGCTGTCGGTGATAAGTGGTGAGATATCGACACCAAAAATTGAACCTTCGTGACCCGTGAAAACGAACAAGACTTCACTCAAGAATACTGTGCCCTCCTGAGAAGCCGCGCACTTCCAAACAATAACCTCACCAAAAATAGTGCCTGCTGCTACAATGACAGCGTCTGTATTCTCAATGACAAGGCTAGCTGAGTATAGCATCGACCGCGAAGGAGGCTGTAACTGCTCTATCCGGGTAGTTCCCAGCAGTAGCTCCTTTGACAAGCTAGCTTGTAGCATGGCATTATGAGCCGTTATCAAAACGCAGCTTTCTTGCCTCCAAGGGCTGAACGCAACGCTCAGAATCCAGTCGCTGGCCAGTGCAGCCATCTCAGCAATGCTAGTCACATCTTGATGTATTAGCCTCTTAATGTCGGACTTGCGTAGTAAAGTAAGATGCGGTCCACCCCAGATAACCACTTCCAAATCGTCGACATCTTCAGTCGCATTTCTGGCGGCGATCCCGTGAATGGCTTGTTCTTGAAAGACTCGGCACTGGGCCACTATACGCGAGGACTCGGCATTGAAGATCTTCAAAAACGATCCTTCTGCAGCAAGTATCAACGATTGGCCATCAGAAGTATGATAGAACTCCAGCGCCAAAATTGGACTCAGCGAATGGTTGTGCTAAGATAATGAAGCAAGTGAGCTGGAGTCCTGGTCAAGACGCGTTCATTATGTAGCCAGTAGTATTACGGACCTTGAAAGACATTGATGTACAAGTATTTGATATAACTGCAGTATCATCTTCTGTGGTCTCCGAAAGAATTTTTAAAGCCCAAAGTAGTGGGTGACTGGGCTCATCAGGTCAAATTTCTTCTCTGCGACTGTGGCTGAAGAGTTTTTGTTAGCAGGCTCCAGCCACAGTTACCAAGATTGTGGCGTCTCATTGCCATATCAGGATTTGAACATTCGGATATATCAGGAGGTCCATGAAGTTCATTTCCTATGCATATCAGGGTTATTGTCTTATATTTCTAGAGATATCTGCTATCTTCGAAACTTGTGCTCCTTCCTCAGTGTGATCATCTAAGTTTCCATATGCTATACGAGCCGGCGATAGTGTTAAACATCTCCGCCGACCAATTGCCTGCAACGACTGCAAATACGTCAGGCTCGATTTCAGTAATATCAAGAGTCGAAGTACTCGTAAAACTTGAAATTTTGCAGTTAAGCTTGGAGGTTGCTTGGAGGAAGAATCTAAGATGTAGAGGCCGGGTTTAGTAACAAACGTCAGGAGATTGCCCGATTTGAACATTTGTGAACATATGTGAAAATTGGATGACGCTCTATCAGAGAACTCCTATAAATGATAAACTGCAATGCTTTCCCGGACGAATAGATTGTGGCATCGGGACTTCTCATTAGTCATTATTCTAATTATCAGATGGCAGCGCTTCTTCGGGTTTTCCAAGCCTTGACTTCTTTCAGTACGCCCATCACCAAAGGGACAGCGATCGGCCCCAACAACGGCATATAAACGGCGACTTTATGTTCATCAGGGAAATAGACCTGACCGACCATGCTCTTTTCAAAGAAGGCTTTCTCTGCAGCTTCTTCGGCAATTCTCGCATTCTCTAATCCTTCCTTTCCACCCAATCCGTCACAAGCTTTCTTCAGATGCTCAATAGCCGTATACACACCATCTGCCACAGTTTCGGGAATGCTGATAGATGGAAGAGCTCGACTTAGTCTTGCTAGACTTCCCAAGGTTCCGCTCGCTTTTAGCAACAAACCAGCACTACGAACTCGAACCAATGTCATCAATCTCAACGGCAACGAGCCCTTTTCCGGTGCCCCCAGTAACGACATGAGCTGCTTAGAGAAAGTGAGCATAACAGGCCGTAAATCAGAGATATCTGATTGAATCACGACTCCTCCCCACTGGGGTATCAGCCAACTCTTCCCACCGCCCTCAACTTCCATATCGCCTACATACAGAATAAAGTTGATGGTAGGTGCTCCCCCAATACTGGGGCTCAATGGCCATTCAGCAGCATTGATGAAACCGCTCAGATCCTCTTTTCTTAGCACATTCCCACTCACACCTGGTGCAGCATACAACTGAACCTGGGTATCGATTGTGAAATTGCTAATCGCCGTAAAGCTTTCTAACAATGGCTTCATATATTCCTCCAAAGCTGCTTCAATCTCCCAGGAAGATGGGGTTGCTGTTGGGGTAAAGAGAGAGAAAGTCAAGTGATAGGTCCCAGAATATTTCAATGATCGTGTTGTCCACTTTGCTAGTGAATCTGCGACTTCCGGTGCTAGAGCTTTTGGGCTCCTTTCCGGTGGTGCGGAACTTGTTGATAGAAGATATGCGATCATGGCTTGCTCTTCAGCAAAGACTCCCCTCAAAGTGTTTGCAATATACGTAGCTAGCGAAGACGACGAAGATGAACTTAAAGGAATTTGACTTGGAGGATAGTAGATATCCAGTATTGGCGCATATGCTTGTAGATCTGCCTCTAGTGCTGTGCCTGGTAGAAGGCGAATGACCAAAGCAACTTCCTCTCCCAATCCACCTGTAGAAAATCCTGCCGAACTTGATGAGGCATTGTTTGGAGGGGACAATTGTAATCGTAGATGATGCGCCGAGAAATCGTTCAAGTCATCGAGGGCATGCTGTGTAGTACGTAATAGGTTTTGTGCTTCATGTTCTTGTAGGGATTCGGCCTCGATCGATATGCGGAGGGGAAATACAGGTCGACATGCCTATAGAATAGTGAGTTAACATGGCCGCATTTAATATAATTGACATACTCTGCCCTCCGCCCAGTCTATCATTTGATCTAAGGGCAAAGGAGCCCTGTAGATTGTAGTTGTCTTCCACCATAGCGGTAGTCCAAATAACACGACGATGGCCCAAAATGAAAGTATAACCAGACTTCGCAGCCGGATGCTTTCAGGTGTTTCTGGGGGCGGTTCCTTTTTCTTCCGTATCGCTGCCACAGCATCCGCGGGAGGAATATTATTCACGACCTTTACATCTTCTTCTGTTTCTTTGCGCAGTCCTGAGGATGCAGGCTCATTTGTTGTGGTGGACATTATGACGAAGCTTAGCTGTCCATCTGTCAATTGTAGGACACGGCGATAAGTCGAGACCGAGAACTTTTAGCGATGAGAAGGCTGAGTTTAGGGGAACAAGGCTACCATCCAAGAGGTCGCACAGGCTAGGTCTACAAAACGGCGACTGTAAGATTACCACGGCCTGTCGAATTATCACTCTGTACGAAGGTACATCCGAAGGTAAGATTACATCAATTGTCTTTTTGGAGTCACACCTCCAATCATTGTCATCGACCAAATCATGTTTCCTTCAATGGCGCGGATGGATGGAGAGTCGTTTTCCAAAGAGAGATCAGGGAACAGACGCCCGAATCAAAGGATTCCGCTGCAGCTCGCAGCGGCAAACCGCAAAATAGTGTCAAAACCCACCGAAAATCCGAGCCGAGGCATAATTGCTCGTGCACTCCCGTCTACCCAAACCAACGGTAGGATTCTACCATGCCATCCCCAGATTTATGCGGTGAGTAGTTCAGTAGGTAGGGGTCTTAATGCAACTCTCTCTCCCCCTCCTCATCAATTTTCCGCTCTTGTTCTTGTTTTCTGCTTTTGCTATATACATCGTATACCTTGACAGCGTCAATTCTCCTGGGCTGTGTGTTTGTGGAAGATAACTTGCTTGCTACGTTCATTGTCTCATAAATCTTCATAATTACAATTATATTATATCGGCATCAGCAGCTGAGAGGTGCTCCATTCATATCTGCTTTGCCTAAAGGCCGCGAGATCGGTTTTGTGATCGTTGTGCCCTCCCAGTTGTCACAATGCCTGGTCAGTTTCCTCTACGCCCAATTTGAACCATCATATACTAACGAGCCATGAACAGTTCCTTTAGTTGTAGCAGCTCCAGCAGCCCTTGCTGGGCTAGCATACCTCAATGCGAAGCTCTCCCTGGGCAACGATTATCGAGTATTGGGTGGAGCACTCAAGGCGTCTGTGATTCTGAATCGAAGAGCGAAGCAGGAGCGCCTGAACATGTTCTATATACTCGAAGAGCATGCCCTGGGAAACCATGCAAACGACACATTCATTATTTTCGAGGGTAGAAAATGGACATACAAGGAGACATACGACATGGTGTTGAAGTATGGAACATGGTTGAAAAACACATTCGACATCAAAACGAAGGACATAGTAGCGATGGATTTTATGAATTCGGAGAAGTTCATCTTCATTTGGTTCGGGCTATGGAGTATCGGAGCTAAACCAGCGTTCATCAACTACAACCTTACAGACAAAGCATTATCGCATTGTATCAAGACCTCCACCACGAGACTATGCATCGTCGACCCGGAAATTCAGCATAATGTGACTCAGGAAGTTCAGGATTCGCTCCCTGATGTCACTTTCCAGATCTTTACACCTGAGATCGAGGCTGCCATCACATCTACTGAAGGGATCAGGGAGCCAGATTCCTCAAGGGCAGAAAGTAATCCTGCGGATATCGGAACTCTCATCTACACCAGCGGTACTACTGGCTTACCCAAGCCAGCTATTGTTAGCTGGAAGAAGGCAAACGTTGCTTCTATACTAGTACCGCGCTGGTGTGGCCATCGTCAAACTGACATACTCTATACGGTACGCTGAGTATTCATTTTTTCCCTTCTGTTGCTCAACGTTAATTGTGTTCAGTGTATGCCACTCTATCATGCTTCTGCTAGTGTCCTTGGTGTTTGCACAACGCTCGCTGTAGGCGGTGCTATCTGTATTGGCAGGAAGTTCTCCACGTCAAAATTTTGGAAAGAAGTCCGAGATTCTAACGCCACAATCATCCAATATGTGGGTGAGACGTGTCGCTACCTCCTATCAGCCCCCCCTCAGTTCGACCCCGTAACCGGCGAGAATCTCGACAAGAAGAACAGCGTTAGAATGGCACTTGGAAATGGGCTTCGACCCGACGTGTGGAATCGTTTCAAGGAACGATTCGACATCGACACCATCGCAGAATTTTATTCTGCAACGGAAAGTTCAGGAGGTAGCTGGAATTATTCCAGGAACGACTTCAGCAAGGGTGCAGTCGGCCGCAATGGATTCTTTTACTGGCTTTTGCTGCGAAGAGGCTGGGCTGTGGTGGAACTGGACATCGAAACAGAACAACCCCTCCGCTCAGCGGAGACCGGCTTTTGCAAGAAAGTCAACTACGGCGAACCCGGAGAAATGCTATACAAGCTCGATGCCGCCGATGTAGCAGCTTCGTTCCAAGGATACTTCAACAACGCAGGCTCGTCCGAAAGCAAAGTGTTACGAGACGTATTCGAGAAAGGCGACGCCTGGTTCCGCACCGGTGACGTTATGAGGTGGGATGCCGAAGGCAGAGTCTGGTTCAACGACCGAATCGGCGATACGTTCCGCTGGAAATCGGAAAACGTCTCCACAAACGAGGTTTCGGAAGTTTTGTCCACACACCCCGCGATCGAGGAGGCGAATGTGTATGGAGTAGAACTTCCCCACCATGACGGTCGAGCAGGATGCGTCGCCATTGTTCTAAAGGGCGAGAGCAAACCTGAGCATGTCATGAAAGATCTAGCTGCGTTTGCAAGAAAAGGACTCCCCAGTTATGCCGTGCCGGTGTTCTTGCGAGTCAAGAAGGAATCAATGGATCTTACGGGTACGATCAAAATGGTGAAGCATGTGATTAGGAAGCAGGGCGTGGATCTGGAACAAGTAGATGGTGATGATTTGTGGTGGTTGAAAGATGGTGAATATGTGCCTTTTAAGGAAAAGGAGTGGGCTGAGTTGAATGCGGGGAGAGTCAAGTTGTAAGGGCAAGAGGTTTTAAAGTTTAGACGGAGTTTCTTAGGAAATTGCGAGGTTCCTTGTCGTATTTTAGTTATGATAGCGGAACTGCGATTTAGTAATTGGAAGGGTACTATCTAAGACCCATATGACTACGGTATACGTTTTTATGTTAGGAGAGCTTGAGAGATTCAGGAGATGTTGTACTATACCCCTTCCCCGGCTCAAATCATTTAATTCTTCTCGAATGTTCCCAAACTTCGCTGTATTACATTTGTAAAGCAGCTAGCACGCGGCTAGCTCATATCATGCACATCTACCAAGAGGTACGAGAAGAAGGTTTAGATATTCACGGGCAATAGGTTATATGCCATTCTACTACAAACACATTGCAAGCCCCATCTCACAGCGCAGGCTCTTTGGTGTCTGTTCTGGGCAATATGCCACAAACTACGAGACAAGATCCGACGAATTAGTTACCATTATGGATGCACAACGCACGGAATGACCCCGACAGTGCCGCGAAGACGCCGAAATGCTTAGAGCAGCTGATGATCACAACCGATCGGCCTCAGTCTAGGAATAACGATGAGGTGTTGAGCTATTGATTGCCGAAGCATTTATATAAGGGGAGCCGGAAATCACATCATTTGCCATGCTGAGGTGACTGCGTTATGTGATAGTATAATCATAAATTTCCGTCCTCATCGCCTATGTTCTTGCATGATATCATCCACTATTCCCTTTATGCCATTATGCCAAGCAATGCACCGAACTCAAGATGCTTTTTAAACACGTCAAGCAAGCGACGGCATCGAAATCCCCTCCAGAAAAGTAAAGAAAATGCACACAAAGCCAGCCATCCATCCATCCATCATGATAATCATCCACTTCATTAAACCCATATTTTACATTCCATCATAACCTCCAATGCAATCCCCTAAGCAAATGCCAACCTCCGATCACAAAGACCCGGGCCCAAGTAATTGAACAAGCCCGCAACCAAAAAATGCACAGTGAAAAGTACGCCCGTCAGCCGCCATCTTGTTTTTGCCCCAAGACCAAGTTCAACCGCCGCTAGGATCACCAATGGATACCAGACCATTTGTCTGGCGATAGACGACAGACATGGTTTTGATATAACGAAGACTTTGACAAGAAATATGAATGTCCTAGCAAACAAGCTCAATGTCTGCTCGTTTAGCCGGGCCCATGATTCCGTATAGTGGCGATATAAGGACACGCGGTTCATGAGCGCTGAGAAACGTGTTGTTGGCGGGGGCATGAGTAAGGGCGTTGTGATTGTCGTTTTCGGAATCGAATTTGAAGGTCGGTGGCGCGCAACCTCGATCGTCAATTGCGCATCTGGAGATGGCGATGAGGAGCGGGATGAACTGCCAGAAGAGACCGCATCCTCTATGTAAGCCATCGAACGTACGCGCTTTGGTTCTCGGTCGTGCACTGGGGTCGAGGGAGGCACGGGTGAGTCGATAGCTTGGATCCTACCACGGATTGCTGAAGTGCTGTTTGGTCTAATCCTTTGAGGATTCTGAAGTCCTCTTTCCGAACGGATCGCTTCTAAGATTTCACCTGCGCTTGGTCGTTCGTTTGGATCGAGCGCGAGCAACCTCTTTAGGAAATTGTAGAGTTGATTAGGCAACTCGGGTCGTTCTCGTCTCTCGTCATGGAACCCTGACCACCTGCTAATTTCAGCCCTTAGCAAGTCCATATCTTCGAAATCCTCATGGAAGCTGTCGGCACTCTTATAAGGAAGTCTCCCAAAACACATAAAGTATAGAATCATCCCAAGACTGAAGATATCCGATTTAGTCGTGAAATTCCCGTAATGACCAAATTGGTCTTGCTTCAATACTTCAGGCGCACAGTACGATATCGTCCCTGTAGATCCAGTGGATTTTCGCACGACGTTCTCCGCTTGCACTTCACCGAAATCACTGATCAGACATCGCATGTCGGATCCATCCTGGTGAAGAAGACAATTGCTTGGTTTCAAGTCTCTGTGAATATAATTAGCTGCATGTAGATGCGCCAGCCCTGAAGTTATATCCTTAAAGAAGGAATAAATCTCCTCGAACGCTAGCTTTCGTTGCTTAGAGCTTAGATCCGGTCGTTCTGCAGCTCCTTTCGACCTTCTCCTCATTTGCTCTTTCAACTGCTCCTTGGTACTGAGTGGTGGCGAGGTCGAACCGACTATGTAATGTAAAAGATCTCCCGAATTGCAGTATTGTTGAAGAATGAAAGCACAGGGCACTGAAGGGCCAAATCGGTTTAGCTGAACGTCCTCAAGCCAGACATGGCGATATGAGACGAGGTTGGGATGGGAGAGCCCTTGTAGAAGCTGGACCTCGATGAGAACTGCATGCATTAGCAACCAAGCCTAGAAAGGAGATTACTGGTATCACCTTTTTCCAGCCATGCATGGTCATCTCCTACAGGTACTCTTTTGCATGCGAATTGGCCTACTTCGGTCAGTGGATAGCATTCTTTGCACACCAAGACGTCACATACCGAGAGAGACTCGATCTAACTCGTGCCGAACAAGAAGTACCACGCCCTTCCCGCCACGACCCAATTCCTTCTCCTCTATGAAAAACCTTTTGAAGTAATTCGGACTAAAAGCTTCCTTTTTTATGCTGGATCGTCCCGCTACCGCAGGCGTGCTAGCCACAAACTCAACGCTGTTTTCCGACTCTGCCACACTACTTCCCCCAGTTGTAAGGGCGGGTTCTACGAGTCTGCGAATCGGGCTGGATGGAGGATTGTTTTCATCAGATGCGCTATTCACAGCTTGAAGCATGCGAAAGTACTCTGGAGATATAAAGGTATTGGAATGCGCCGAGGCATGGGAAGACTGCTGTCGCTCTGGTGAAGGCGTTCGCAATGGTCTGTGGCATGTCGGGCAGTCGTTCAATGCGAGTTCTGGAGATACGCTTCGAAGAGCTAGCTCCCGGGTATGAGGATCTCGCACGACAATTGCATCATCGTGACGGCTGCAGGTTTGAGTATTAGCAGGCATTCAGAGTATTCGCAGACAGTAAGAGGGCCCCAAGCAGCTCGAAGAGCTCTCTCAAAGGGCCTCGAAGACGGGGCAAGAGTACCTACAGTACAATCTCACGACTTTCTCTTGATGAATATGGGACGAGTGACATGGTAAATAATGGACTGATCAAGCTGGAGCTTCCGGCGGTCTGAATATCTTCTCGATACTATTATTCCGCATAATTCATAGCTTCGAGTGTTTAAATAGGATAATTGACGGTAAGCACATTTGCTTCTGTGCCGCGTGAATTATGAATTCGTAATGGCTGTAATTTTTCTTTGAGATGACAAGATGGTTACTCAATTGCTGTTGTCCAGGCAGTTCCCTTTCCCCACAATCCAACCTCTCAGCCTCACTGTAAGGCCTAGCTTATAGGCCTGATAATACCAATCGAAGCCACTTCAAGAAAGCTCCACCGGATCTTCCATCTACTTCTGAATTTCTATCACCGCCATCCCATTCAACGTACGGGAAACTAAACACCATTTCTGTGGACAGCAAAGAGACAAAGGCACGTGTTGCAGAGGAGCGACAGTAGGGCTACCATGCAATGCTTCACAGGTCGACCAGACATGCCCAAATGACAGGCAAATGGCAGGTGAAGAGGGGCAGAAGTGGAGACACGTTTAGCTTCATGGGGCGGACACTTACATATTCACGCTGTCAAGCATGTGGTTGGTGATCTGACACTCGTGGATCTACAAAACTATATTGCTCTCTTTCTTCTCCAACACTGAACGCTGCCGAGGCCTATCATGGAGATGCCTTGCTGCCACGAATTCGGTCAATCTTTTCCTTTTGATGGATATTGACAGCGAGGTTGTATCTGCCATACTCCGTATGCCAATAGAATACGCAGAAGCTTCTTGCCACCGGCTCTGCGCTTCCTACCGGCAGTGCGATATCCTGCATTCTCTCTCCAGCGTTCGGAAAGGCCGTTTCATGTTGGGAGTGTATGACATAGACACCGGGTCAACAGTTGCAAAAGATGATTAACAAGCATATGTCAACACGGCTGCGTGTCTTGGACGATACATGCAATTCTCCTTGCAGATAGCAGAGCATGAGCTAGCTTCAATAGTGGGGAGACGGTCGTACGTGTTTGTCGCCTAGAAGCTTTCCGTCGATTGGTATCTGCATCTTGCCGACGCAGGACACGATCGGAAATCGCCATAATTCCTTCCAAAAGCATGGCTTGGGACTTAATGCAGCGTCTCATTAAGACATGTGGAGACTAGTGTTTCTATTGAGGTCATTTGTTTTCAGGAACCTGCCACGAAAACAGTGAAGCTGTGGAGCTATGGATCCTGCACAGATCTATCTATCTTTCTAGAAAGAATGCTTCGACTTTCTGGGTCTTCGTTTTCATGTTTAAGTATCAGCTAGATCTCAGGCTCCGCCAAATACATGTTTATTTCCCTCGATTTAATCACCAAGGCAAACAGGAGCCTCCCGCAATCACCAATCCAACCATTACGCCAAGTTGGCGTTTCAGCAAAGACTCTGCTTGGATAATTCGGAAGTGCCTTTCGTTGGAGATTCGGTTTTTGAGTTTCCAGTCTTAAGGTAGAATTTCATATTTAAATAGCCACAAAGACTCATGGTATCGCGTGAGCTTTCCTACCATCAGAATAACCTATCATTGCACCTCCTCGTACGTGACTGCACGACTATCCAAAACATCCCAACATCCTCCCCCAAGCGCCTTTTAAACGGTAGTCCTCCTCGAAACAATGGCTTTCTTTTCTTATCAAGATATTTGCCCACAACAAAGAACTACCTCCCAGCCACTCAGATTCCCTTTCCTTGTTTAAAGTTGAATAATCCTCTCTGTCTACCAACATATAACTAAACAACCTCCATCCCTATCACCAACATACCATCCCAAAACTAGTCCAACACCCTCCCCTACTCCCACTCCCACCCCAACCCTCACCCTCACTCTCACCCTCACCCTCCCCTTCACCATCTTCTCCCTCTCCTTCTATCTCTCCCTCCTTCCCCTTACCTCTACCCACCCGTACCTCTTCCTCCTCCTCGCCACCCTGATCACTATCTGTCATCTCCTCTTATTCAGCTATATCCTCCACTATACCACGAAGCAGCGGATGAAGGCCGCAACAAGTGGTATAGATATTTGGTAACGGAGGTATAGTTTGATACTGATGAGGAGGATAGGGAGGATATAATTGAGGATAGAGCATAGATGAAAGAGAAGGGGAGATATATTAAGGAATGGAGAGAGGAGTATATTAGTAGGTGGGAAGACGAGTATACAATAGGGTATGATAGTGATTAGGGAGATAGGCGTTCGATGGAGTGCTGAGTGGATTATATGAGTTCCCTGATATGAAAGAGTCGGCGCTATAGGTGGGCTATCTGGTGTTTTATAAGAACTAGTCTGCATATATATAATACAAGTTGGGGGAAATGGGAGATTAATCTGTTAATTTCAACTCGTAGAAACTGACGATGAATACAAGAATAAGATAATTTATACTTGGAATGCATGAAATAGAAGTGGTGACGATATTGACGAATCAAAGGCTAACGATGTATATATATGGAAATAGTATGAGGATATTAGATAGGTGGGAAACCAATGAAGTTGATAATTGGAACGGCCATGTGAGTAGGTTCCGATTCTTTGAGATCTGCTGCCTTGAATTCTCTGCGTACCTATTGAATCTATCTGTGTCTTTAATATATAGAACCTCGGCGATGAAGGTATGGCTCCCCGTCGATCGAAGAAACGCTCGTGAGAGACGCACCTTTGGGAACTTTCCCGGTCGTTGTATATGCTCACTTGTATTGAAAGAAAGAGATTTCCCTCACTTCTAACTCACATCTTTATCCTTCTTCAGCTTTGAGGTCGGGAATATAAAGACCAAAGTCCGGAACGATCATGGATATACATACATCACATCCACAACTCACCATCATGCAGAAAGAAAAAATCACATCACCTGCATCGGATAAAAAGAAAAAAGTAGTTAATAAATAATGAGATTTGCTTGCTAGCTAGGAAACATCGACGAAAACACACTGGATGACAGCAATAGCATTAAAGGATGGAAAAGCTCTCACCTTTTAGAAGACCTAGAAGACTTACCTAACCAACATTGAATCCGACGATTCCTGTCTCCTAAGAACAATTCACCCAAGAGCTCGTCGATTAAAATATGCAATTTCCGGATACGCAATTTCCGAGCCAGATGGAGCAGCTACGCTTGAGTAAGAGGGGAGACCTCCGCTCTCTTCCACAGCTCTCGTGAAATTCGGATTAGTATACGGATTTGGAACTTCCGGATTTACTCCCGAAGAAGAAGCTTCATTTGAAGACCCCTTTTGATCCTGCATTGCCATGAAGGTCCCTCTGTTCAAGAACGGATCTGGCCCTTGTGAATGGTAGCTTGGGCTTGATGTTGAAGGGCGCGGCGTTGGTGCTGCGTAGTTTGTTAGTTCAATCCCTTCGCCCTCTGATTGTGTCTCGATGTCTCCGTCTTCGCGCTGAGGTCTGTTACGCTGGGCACGTAACTTGACCAGCTGAGCGCGAGGCCATGCGAGAATGTTCGACAGCTTCCTGCGGACACATGCAAAGAGGGCCGCGGGGAGTTTGCGGAGCTTGTAGGATAGCCATATTAATACGGCTGTAATGAGCATCCCGAGGAAGAAGAGGAAGAAGATTCCCTCGCCGCTATGGAGGACTTCTTCTTTGGTTATCGGTCTTTGAGAGGAGTCGGAGGATGGGGGAGACATTTTGTTGAGGGGAATTGGGATGAACGATGCAGGATGATTTGAATGATTTGAATGGTCGCTTGACCTTTTTATCTAGACTTAGAATCGTCGTTGTTTAGCACCTGGATATTCTTTGAGGTCCTTGCTGGATACAATCGGTCTTATGCTTCTTTGTTTTCTGGGGCCATTTTTCAAAGGCGCAGATTGTCCTCTCGGCCCATTTCAAAGGCGCAGATTGTCCTTTCGGCCCATTTCAAAGGTGCAGATTGTCCTCTCGGCCCATTTCAAAGGAGCAGAACTGTTGTTCACAGCATTTTGTACCTGGCTTAGGGTCCCCATATTCGAAAATTGAGTGATCCATTCCGCGATGTTGGGATCGGAATTGTCATTGCACAAATGCCCAGCGAAGAAAGTATGAGAATAGAGAAAGCCAACCAGCGGTTGCGGTGGAAGCGACGTCCGGTAAAGTAAGGATTTATGACATTGATTACATTACTGGACGAAACGGGATTCCATACACGAGTACAATGCATGATACAGCGTGTAAGAGTACAGTTGTACAGCCGACAAAGGCCATTTGAAACGCTTGATGGAGCGCAGCCGGCGTATCAAAATGCCTTGTGTCAGAGCATAGATTTCGTTCATGTCTGCCATGTCTGCCCTGGAACCTTGGCGGGCCGTGTCTGACTCCTGCTCCGCTTTCACAGCCGCAATTCAACGTGAAGACTGCGGCGTAGCAAGGACATAACAGGCTGCCATGCCTTTCTAAATTATGCCCAGCAATGTTTGATTCAACTGCTGCTCTACTCAAAGGTTACTGTGTTGTTGTACTGTCATAACTGCCAGTTCTGATTGATGAAATCTGATACCCTTTAGACGTGGTGACAACCTCTGCCATTCGAGTCCGATTATTTAGGGTGTTTTTGGTCTCTAGCATACATGAAGCTGGCCGACACACAAGATGCCCAATCATCATCGATCGACCTCCATCCCACGCGCACGACTCACACAATCCTTACCGCCTTTACCTCAAGAAGACATAGTGCCTCTCGCGCCATATCATGACGATCCCGCAGACGACGAACTGGAGGAGAATAGGGAGGAGGTGACAGGAGGCAATGAAGCAAACCCGAGCGACCTCGGCCAACCTCCGCAATACGAACCTATGCACGATTACCTCGCTGCGAGAGTCCGCCGACTCGCTCAGATGCGGCCTCCAGAATACGAATTATCGGCAGGCCAAAGCTCGCAGGAAGACATACCCCTCGTGCCGCAAGAACCATACCGAGACGAACCTTTCGTTGTTACCATCGACCCAGACCAACCTCCGCCCCCGTCGTACGAAATGTTATATGTGGAAACGCAGACGGAGATAGAGAGACTGCAACAGGAAATAGATTGGGATGCCAATCATGCCGAGGACATCTGCAAGTGGCTTGTGAGTATGCTGTTGATCACATTGACAATTGTCGCTGCGGGCTTTGCCTTCAATTGGGGAAAGCCTTGGTGAGGGAGGACGTTTGGATTTGCGTTTGGGGGGGCTTGGGATGGTGAATTTATACCCGCTTGTTGGAATTGGTGCTTGGAGTTGGGAGTTGGGAGTTTGGGAAGGGAGGGATCTCAACGGCGCTTTGCGCGTTGGCTAGAAGGGGGAAATTGACGGGAGAACAAAATGATTGTTTCTTGCCAAATACAACAATTACAGAAGTTTATACTCTGCAACGAAAATGAAGTATATATTCCCTTGATCGCATTCCTAGCAGTTCATCATTGCATTTTTGGACCTGGGTCGGCACTCACGGAATGGCTGAGATGGCTGAGATGGCTGAGATGGCGCACCGCAAGGACTTTCCACTTTGGGTGTCGCGCATTCGACAGTTGAGTTCCGTTCCCCCGCTATTTAGAGGGTCTGTCTCCCCGCAGTCCATTGCCTATCTCTGCCGGACCTGTTATTGTTACTACGATAAGGACATGAGCAATCATATGAACTGTCTCTGTCTTTATCATCCCCACCTTGATGCTATCTGCAACTACTCGAACGGGTATAAGGTAAAGTTACGTTGGAGTACAAGTGTACATCCTACAGCTTCCGAATCAAGGATTTCGTGCTTCATTTACTCATCTTCTTCCTTTTCCAATAGCCGGAAAGGTGCCCCATTTCACTCCTTTCATCTGTCTCTATACTGTATCCCCCAAATTCTAAGCATGGCACCAGCCACAGTGACAATCGCAAACGGAGCTTCTTGGCAAGAAGTTGCCAAAGACAGGCAGAGACATCGCGATGAAACCATTGCAGCTGTCAAACCCAATATTCCGGAGATCACGGAGATTCCGCTGAACACGCTCTCACTCGCGAGGCAGATACTCACCGAAGAAGAGATCCATCTAACAGAAAGCACCCCAGAAGAACTTCTAGCCGAGCTCACAAAGGGAGACCTGAGTGCAGTTCAGGTCGCAAATGCTTTCCTGAGAAGAGCTGCTCTAGCACAGAAAGCGGCATGTAGAACGTCTGCCCAGTTTGTCATGTTAATACTAACCCGTTCTCAGACCAATTGCATCACTGAACTCCTTCCTGAACGAACCCTATCTCGCGCGCAGTTTTTGGACGAGTATATGAAGAAGAATGGCATGCCGTTTGGACCACTCCATGGGATACCAATAAGTGTAAAGGAACACATTGGACTCAAGGGCCTGGATCATAATGCAGGTTTCGTTGCATGGGTTGGTAGAGTATCGCCGGAGGATGCGCATATTGTGCAAATACTGGTAGATGCGGGTGCTGTCATATATGCTAGGACCACTCAACCACAAACTCTGATGCACTTGGAGACAAGCAGTAACTTATATGGGTAGAGTTTATGCATGTGTTTTGTTATTCAAGCTAATAAATTGGATAGGGTCACCGTGAATCCTTTCAACACTACTCTAACTGCTGGAGGCTCTTCAGGAGGAGAGGGCGCCTTAGTTGGCTTTCGAGGCTCTTGTTTGGGGATTGGCACAGATATTGGAGGTTCCATTCGATCTCCAGCGGCGAACAATGGTACTTTTACCCTCTATGCTTTGGATCCCAATTGCTGACCCGAGTAAGGTGTATATGGGATGAAACCGACAACCCATCGACTTCCAGTGGGAGGTTGGACCGCTACTATGGCAGGAGCAGAGCATATCATTCCCACTATTGGGCCTCTATCGACGAGTTTGAAAGGCTGCAAACTATTTATAAAGACTCTAATAGATGCGAAACCTTGGTTCAAGGAGCCATCGCTCTTACCATTCCCATGGAAAGAGGAAGATGCATTCCCTGGAAAGAAGCTCAAAGTTGCGATTCTCTGGGACGATGGAGTTGTAAAGCCTCATCCTCCTGTAACAAGAGCACTGAAACAAGTTGTCGAGAAACTGAAAGATAAAAGCAACATTGAATTGGTAGACTGGAAGCCATATAAGCATGATCTCGCGTGGGATCTCGCCGTATATTAACCGTATTTCCCTTTCAGATCTCCTCTCGCTGACGCAGACATTAGGCAAATTTATATTTCTCCGACGGCGCAGCGCAGGAACTCGAAGCTATTAAAGAATCTTCAGAGCCATTGAGACCTATGTCCGAGCACATAATCACCAACAACCCGCACGTGCAATCACATACTATCCACTCCCTGTGGGAATCTCATGTAAGACGGGACATCTACCGAGCCGAGTACGCAAAACTCTGGAACGAGACCGCAACCTCGAAAGGCCCTCATGGCGAGCCTCAAGGAATGGTAGATGTGATATTATGTCCAGTAGGCCCAGGTGTTGCGCCAAAGCTAGATACTAGTAAGTGGTGGGGGTACACCGCGCAATGGAACCTGCTAGATTATCCAGCGTTGGTGTTCCCGGTTGATCAGGTTGATGTTGAAAAAGATGGTGGTGGGGAGAAGTATACTCCGAGGAATGAGAAGGATAAGTATAATTGGGATTTGTGGGAACAGTATGGAGCGGAGGGGTATAAGGATGCGCCGATTAGTCTGCAGTTGGTGGGACAACGGTAGGTTTGATGTTTCTTGGAATGGATGTGCGCGGCTGACTGGAGATAGATATGAGGATGAGAAGGTTATTCAGGCGTTGGAAATCATTCAGGATGAGACGGGGTTGCCGTTTGTTAATTGCGTGTAGCGGTTGGAAGAGGAGGTTGGATGGAAGGTGTAGGGAAGGCGGGGAGATGTTGATTTACCCTCTTCGGCGTAGAAAAGACAGGCCGATTTAGGACAATATATTGCAGCTGGTTACTAGGATCAGACAAATATTCTAAACACTCCAAGATATAATAATGTTTTCATTGTCCAAATATCTTTTGGGTAATATTGTCGACCTGTTATTTCGGAACCGGAGAGATACGATACCTCCCTTTCCCCCAAAACACCGCATGGTATATCCCAATACGCCATAAATTCCTATCACTACGCTAACCACGACGCATCCGCCGCAACATGCGCCTTCGCCGGCGGCCGCCGTAACGGATCGATCGTGTCCCTCTTCAGCATAAACCGTTGATGCTGATCACTCAACTCTTTCTTCACCGTCACGTCCGTCTTCACTACGATGACTATCCTCTCCCTGTCCCTCTCCCTGTCCTGTTCACTTGCTCGCCTCGAAGGGGGTTGCATCTCAATGCCGTCTTTACTATCGAGAATCAATTCTTCGCTCATGCGCGTGTATGATCCAGCCTTTTTCCGGGCGTTCTTCGAGCTGGGGGGAGTGCTCGATTTCGCGGTGATGCTGGAGCGCACGTAGTAGCTGGCGGGGTTGTGCTCGGGGTGGGAGCGGGAGCGGGACTCGTGCCCTTTGAAGTAGTGTTTGAAGAGCGGTTGGAGGAGCGGGAGGTTGCCGCAGGTTATGCCGATGCCTTCTTCCATGTAGGTCCATACGCCGCCTTCGACTTGGGTGACTGGGTTTGCGTTAGTGGCTCTTCGAGTCAGAAATAACCTGCCTATTTGTAACATAGACAAAGAAGTTGAAATTCAGAGCAGAATCAGTTCAAATATTTGCCTTAAAGCTTTCCTATAATCAAGTGATTTGATTGTTGGAGATTGATGTAAATATCCAACTTTTTCTTACTCCCCTTTCTTCTTAGTTGCTTTGGATGTTGCGAATAAAATGGTGATTTGGGTAGGGGCAGGGTTGTATTGGGGTGACTTACAGCTTAGGTCTTGACTGTCGATGGAGAAGAGTGCGATGAGTCGAATTATGCTGGTTATTATGACGCTGTAGAGGTTAGTTGTGTTAGCTCTCTGAGTTTCCAGTGCAGCCTGACTAAAGTAGAAGGAGACTTACAAAACTCCGACTGCGAAAATGCCCAGCAAAGCAAACTTCTTCCTCCTATTCATGCGCAAATTCCATATCATAGGTAGAGGCATACATAGAATCACGCAATCTCCAATAAAACTTAAAAAGCCATTGGTGAACGACACAGTTCTCAAAGCATTGGGAACACAATGGCCTTCTTGATCCTTATTCCAGAAATACGAGACGGGTGTGCACTCGAACGTGCTTGCGCCTAAAGCCCCAATCGTCCATAGCATTGTGTATACCCAAATTCCCCACGCAAAGCGCCTGAATGTGTCGGTAGGGAATAAACGGACATAGAGAAGAATGATGGAGGATTTTAAACACAAAAGACAGAAGGGCTGGAATCTCTGGATCAACCAGATGGACTTGGCTGCGTGTTAGCTGGGGCTGAGAGAGGTGAGTATTTCTACAAACAAGACTTAGGCGTTTTTCGTTTTCCTTGGAAACATTGACTTGATGCTCTCCCAGCCCGACACGTAAGCCTGTTTGTTATTTTAGTCGAGCAGTTACTTAATGGAGAGGTGTGCTGGAATTCGTACCATAGAATTGGCATACCAAACTACCATAGCTGAAGAGAAGCGCAAGTCCCATCAGCCAGTCCTCAGCTTGTATTCTGGCCACGGTCTGGCGCTTTGCCATTAACCTCAACACGTAAGACACATGCGACAGAACGATCATCAAGATCGCCGTGACTACCACAAGTGTCCTCTTTCCCTTGACATCCAGATTATCGAGCTCTACGGTACTCCTCATTGCAGATAGTTCGAGACGGTGTAGAAGCTGTCGGCCAGACTTCTGTGTATTTGGTGGAGACGAAGTCGAAACGAGATCATACCAACTGCGGAAGATCTTCTCCCTTATGCAGGATTTGAATCTGCAGCATTGGTGATTCTTTTACTGAAGTTCATCGCATAGAAATGATCTGGCGTCTTTAGATGTGGTCCGAATTCTGCCAAAAAGCGCACTGCTCCCTTGAGGCCAGAAGTACCGAGGACTTTTAAAGTCCCGGGGCCTTTTCTCTATGGGCATCCATCAGGAGAAATCGGCCCTGGTTGCATGGTCTAGGAATCCCTACATCATAACGGTTTGCGACGTTGGCAGCGCCGCCCTGGCACGTTTCTGTAACATCGGCTGTCGAAATATTCGTCTTCCATGATTCTAAAGACAAGGGGTTGAGTCTTTGTGGCAATTACACCGAATATGGACCAGCTAGTAACACACAGCATTTTATGAATGGGTTCGGATACCTCATTCGATTGGCAGTAGGGAGCCGGGACCCATGTTCTCGCGTTATGTATAGACGGAGCAGAACTCGCGGATGCGTGCTTCCTTGCAGCGAGTCCTGGTCGGCAGAATAAAAGAAACACGAAGATGGGATGGATCGCTCAAGGGCATGCGTCAATTGCACTTGATAGACGGTGGTGGGTGGGTGGAAGGATTCGCAATCTCATGGTCGAAACAAATTCATGGTTTTCTTTTCAGGAGTGAAATTGCAGCATCAAATTGCTTTGCGATAAAAACCTGGCGAAGAGTTTTAACAGTTGAGATAAGCTTCGTGGCTTATTTAGAGTACCACTCCCGCACTATCACTACCGTATACTAACTAAAAGTCGCGGGTCTGGGGGCGGTTATGGTGGTCCTTTTAGGGCCTTGGTACCCCAACTTAACTTTGTTTTCGCCCCCTTCGGCACCGAACACTCCACAACCCGCAATCCACAACTCCCATTTGGACTTTCGCATCGGCAGCCATTAAAACAAACACCCATGTCTTTCATTTTGGCCCTCACCACTTTATGACCAAGTGCTTTCGCAAATGAGTTGTTCCCAACAGACAGTCCCAGTACCGCGGAAGCCTACTGGCTTCCGCTGCATATGGCTAAATGTCTGCGTTTCTCCACTTCCATTCCTGGTGTATGCCCCGGGGAACTTCTTCTAAGGGAATGGGCCATTGTGTTTGATCGGAGAAAACTCAACAGATCCACTTCTGGTTTTTATACAAAATGCCGATGATCCCAATCTCAGAAGAGATTGTGAAACGTACAGGTCGATACTGCTTCAGTAGACATCACTATGACAATTGACATGGCTCAGGAAGCCAAGGGGGTCAAGGACAGCAAGGCTGTCTCTTCTGATACAGAAATCAGTACCGAGAACAATGGTAGCTATCATGGCCCTGCAATAAAGACGGGTGAAGATGGTGTCGTATTGATTCCTCATCCAAGTGATGATCCTAGAGATCCGCTGGTTCGTATCCCCCATGTCTTATGTTTCAATGCAACTCTTACTGATAAGAATATTAGAACTGGCCTCTGAACAAGAAATTGAAGATTCTGGCAGTCATCAGTTTCGCAACATTCGCTGGCTTCTCAGCATGTTTGGCAGGTCAGTTACAGGTTGTTCCGCAGTCAGAACTATATCATGTCTCAACAACCCAGATGGCATACCAGGTAAGCATCGATACATGTTGGTGATTATCATTGAAACATGATTTTGACCATATCCTTCAGAACTCTGCCGGCTCAGCTGGTATGGCTGCAGGAGGGTTCTTCTTCTTCCCACTCTCGCATGTCATTGGACGTAGCAGCACAATCTTCTGGACCTTGATTGGTGCTGTGCTGAGCAACATCTGGGCTGGCCTCATGAATCATTCTAATGACTATAATGGATTCATTGTCTCACGATTCTTTGGTGCATTCTTCGGGGCCATTACGGGGGTTCTAGGCCCAAGAATTCTGGTCGACCTATTCTTTCTCCACCAAAGAGGAAGGGCCTTTACGGTTTTCCACTGGTGTTTCGATTTCGGAACAGTGGCAGGACCTACGATATCTGCTCTTATATCGGCAAGCACGACTTGGAGGAATGCATATTGGTGGACTGCCGGCTTGGCCTTTTTGGCTGCTGTCTTGGTCTTCCTATTCTTGCACGAGACTTCTTGGAATAGAGAACCGAATGCTGTGAACCCAACTCCACCTTTATGTTTTATTGCGAACAGAATCGCAACCTTTCTCCCAGGTACTAAGGTCACACCAAAGACTACCTTTGCTCGAACTGTAAGACCTTCACTCCTCTAGACACCTTCAACGCACTAATTTGAAATCAGCTACAAGTTGCTAAGACGCCTTTCCTCATCGCCGTAACTCCGGTAACATTGATCCTCAGCGTTTTCACGCTCACAAACTTCGGTTTCTACGTCGCACTCAATTCTCTCTCACCAACATATCTTCAGAAGCCCAAAGCAGCCGGTGGGTACGGATTCACCACCATGCAAAACGCCGAATGTAAGTCATCCCTTTCTCCCGATTCCTCGCCACCTCTTCGGAGTAGAAAAAACAGGCCGATTTGGGACATTATATTGAAGCTGTTTACTATTATCGAATAAATACTCTGAATATCTCAAATATCTTAAAAGCCCTAAAATATGAAATATATTTAGGATGTTATTATTAAATAAATATCCTAAAGGCTCTAAGAGATCATAATATTTTCATTGTTATTTTTGCACTGAGAGCCTATGCCTCAGCTCAGCGTCTTTTTTCTAAGCCGAAGATGCCACCCCCTCCACAAGCTCCAAACTAACCTTCTCTCAAGTCTCCTTCACCCACTGGATCGGCATCATATTCGCCCTCATCTACGGCCAATACCTCTCTGACCGCCTCCCCCTCTACATCGCCAAACGCTACAACACCGGCATCTGGAAACCCGAATACCGCCTGCACGCGCTCTGGCTGCCCAGCATCCTCAACCCCATCGGGCTTGGGCTCTTCGGCGCCGGTCTCCTCTATCACCTGCACTGGATCGTCCTCGCCATAGCAACCGTGCTTGTCACCTTCGGCTCCTTGTGCATAACGCCCATCACGGTGAACTATATCAACGAATGCTTCATACGAAACCCGGCGGAAGCGGCTATTGCGGTGAACTTTTATCGGGTGGCGTTTGGGCTGAGCGTGGCGTTTTATATTAAGGAGTGGGTGAGGGATGTTAATGTAGGGTGGACGTATGGTATGATGGCGTTTTTTGAACTGTTGGGTCTGAGTTGTGTGGTGGGGTTGATGTGGAAGGGGCACAGGGTTAGGGAGTGGAGTTTTAGGGGTCTGGGGAGTACGGAGGAGGGGGAACATGTTGTTGAGGAGAAGAGGAAGGTTGAGGGAAGTGTGTGAAGAGGAGATGATGCAATGGAGAAAGCTGCGCAGTGCTGGTTTTGGAATAGATGATACTTCACATGAATTATCACTCAAGCTGGAATAAATTTTCTCAACTTCACTTTCACTTTTTCCATCACAAACAAACATCATAATCCCAACAAGTCAATTCACGACAAGCTGTCCATCCATCTATCTATTCAAAGTAGATTTGGAGTAATAAAAATAGTGATACATACAAACAACAAGCGTTGCTGTATAGCATACCACGAATCAAACGAGTGTACAGAAGGGTATATAATATAATATGCAATCCCAGAAAACGAGTGACGAGCGCCTTCGACCTTTCCATGCCCTTTTCCATTTTTTCTTTATCCTTCCGTTCGCCAAAAGTAGCAAAACCTGTGCTATGCTATGTTAACCATGAGTCTAATTGTGTATAAAAGACTAGCCCGGTATACTTTTTTTCCCCCTTCCTGAACAATCACCAGTGTCCCTGACCTGATTTTCGTGACATCGAATCCCTTGCTATCCTCTGTTACGTGGCATGGTTTGCACCCTTCCCACTTCTCCATTGCTTGACACTGTTTTCCTCATCTCATCATTAACATGCCCGTGGCGAAGTCGGCGCAGCAGGCGCCCTCCTCTTCGGGATGAAGAATTCCGGGTTCTCAAAGAAGTGCAGCGGGCCGCGGAATTTCATTTCGCTCGGATGGCGGGACTCGAATCGGGAGGGGGAGGTGAGCGAGCGTGAGAAGGGGCGGGAGTAGTGTGCTGCTGGCGAGAGAGGTGGGGAGAGGAATGAGGAGAAGGTGTGGGATGTTTGGGAGGTGGTGGATGATGTGGAGGAAGTGGAGGAAGTGGATGAGGTCGAGCAGCTGGAGAAGGAGCGGGTGAGGGGTTTTGCGCGGTGTGGTGATGGTGGTGTGCTGGGTGTGGTTGTCGGAGCGGAGTGCATGGCGGAGGTGGTGGTTGTGGTGGTGATTGTGGTGGACATTTTTGGAGGAGATTGGATGCGTGAGAAGGAATGTATGTGTGTTTGAGAACGGTAGCAGTTGGGTGTATATAAGGAATGAGTATTTGCCTGAGCGTTGCTTGAGATCTCAATAAAGTGATCTAAAACCCCAACAGCTGCAGCACCAACAAAGCTCGACGTCAGAGAATGAAAGAAGGCGACTTTCTCAGAAAATATCTAAATGAGAGAACTTGGAAAGACGGTCTACCAAAGCGAATAGACGAACAGAATGAAAATAAAAATGAATGTAGAGAGTCCTTGACCTGGCTGCTATCACCTCATCTGATGGAAAAAACCTGTAGTACATAAAGAAAACCATAGGGAGGCTCATCACCTACATAATTAGAAACCAGCCGCAAAACTTCCGATAAGAGATATGGTTATAGTGGAGAGTGGAGAGAGTGGGGTTGGAAGGAAGTGCAAAGGAAGAGGGAAGAGGGAAGAGGGGTGCTGGAAGTGACGACTTTAAACGCCGGGGAGGCAGAAAGGGAACAAGTTGACGAATTAGGGACGGCTATCGGAGGTCTTGCTGTGGCCTGGATATCGCGAAAGTGCGGGGTGTGAGCGGGTGGAGCGAGGCGTTGAATCTGGTTTTGACGTGACTGACGGGTGGATGATTCTCGGCTTTTCCATTCACTTGATGGAAGGAAAGTAGAGTGGGAATACCTGTGTATTGTAGTCTGACAGCTTGGACGAGCAGCAATGGGGTGGACGCGATAAAGATCGTACTGCAGCAGGCCATAAAAGAAACCACATCCCCATCGCCATTCCAAATGATTCAAGAAACTTCCGAAATCGATTCAGTCTCACATCAGCGCAGATCTCAGCTTCAAGGTCTTCAGCACATAAAACATTCCAGTTCCGGATTTTCGCGGTGCCTCGTAGATGTTGGTAAAGTTTTGGTCCCTCGGCTGGTCCCTTGTTCTCGAAGAGGTAAGACTTTACCTACCTAGAGAGCCGAGACCCACTGAACGTGATAGGTGTGACATGTTGCTATTTTCGGAACAACCAATTTCGCGACCATCACACTCGCGAACGACATCCCATCCTTCAGTGTTGGATTCTGCGTGTGTTAGATCAGGACACCTTGCACTATACTTCTACGGCCTGGCGATTGATGGTCGTGGGCTATCTGGTCAAGAGTCCGTCTTTTCCGGATGAGATACTGAATGTGATGTGGGTGAATATACTTCTACGACAGACTCACGAAGCAGAGTAAGATGGCTCTGATACTTGGCGGTTTTCTCGACGCGTTGACCATTTCCATTTAAGAGAAGAAGGGAGATCTCTATGTAGGTCTCCTTTCTTGTGCTGCCTATACTAATCGGGCATACCTGTAGGCTATGCTGCACAAGAGATTCCCTCCATCCGACAGTTACTGAACCCCACCACCACGACCGGCCCGCAATATACAGCCGTGAGCTTAGAAAGCCTCAAGATATGCTCTGCTTCTAATTCTGTATTGGGATGTTTAGCTTGGACGAGTAAACCGCTGGGATACTGCGGCTCGAACATAGCAACATCCTCATCCCAGTCCCACAGCTCCGATTTCTCGCGATAATAATAAGGGAGGCCGTTTGAATATATCAACCGATGAGTCTCCCGGACGTCTTTCACGTGTACGGTTCGATAAGACCCATCGATTCCCACAGCAATGGTGCAGTGCCATGGCGTGCGTGGAAATTGCCCATTGCTTTGTATCACCAGTGGCACTGAGAGTTTTACTGAGCCACTTGAAGGGTGGATGGACAAACGTACAAAATCGGAACAAAGGTCCTGGAGGAGTTTTGTGAAAGACTGTACCGTTGTCAATGTGGGTCGGGGAATGTTGCCAAGTCTGGCATATATGTCTCGACATACCTCTGCTCTGATCATCATGCCTAGTGCTATCTTCTTGACAAATTTTCTGTATTGTGAGCCACTCATGGCCATTTTTGCGACTGGGCTAAATCTACGTGAATAGGTCAGCGTAACGCAGCTTAATGGCCCAGGTTTTCGAACTTACCTGAGATCCTCCTCCAGGAATCGCACAAATCCACAGTATGTGCTCAGTGTGTCGTTGTCGCTCTTTATCATACCACGTACTTCTCCTTCGGTTCGAGCGTACCTTTCTAGAAGGATGTCGCGACTTGGATTGACCAATGTCAAATACAGTTCCTTGGTCATAATCTGGCCTTTCGACAATCCAAGAATATCCATAACCCGTAGAATTTTGATATTTTCCGAGAAGCCCCTTTCAACAATGATGCTCATCAACTTCTCGCTATATGTCCATGTGTCTTCATTCGGGATTCCCACAATATCTGCGATACAATTAGCCGACTAGCATATACAGCTAGACGAGGGTCAAGTGATACCATCGAATACCAGTCCATCGGTTGCTATAGTAATCTCAGCGCCTGCGGTATAGATGCTCCGTATATCCAAACACAAGGCATTTAATCTCGCTAATGCCAAGACCTCCCCGAGGTCAGGAAGCCTCCCAATTACTTTGTTGGTAGTGTTGATCTACAGACTGGTCAAGATACCACAAAGCTGCAGAGGGTTGGAGGTATACATACACTCTTCCAAGGAAATGCCGGCAAGATCATTTTTATAACTTGATTCTTCTTCACCTGCCTGTGAATGATATCAAAGAACTTTTTTCGGCCTAGCCATTCTAGTCGTTCAACTTCCTCATGGTTCGCATCTACACTGAAATGCTTCCCATACTGTTCCAAGATGTCTAGGATATTGTTGACGACAACCTCTAGGTTGCGAGATGCTGTAATATAATGCATCCTTGTTTTATGCAGGTCTAGCACCGGAAGATGATCTAGTACTTCTGGTCAGCTGCGAACCTAGCAAACAGTTTGTTCGGGTACAACTTACCCTTCGTGGCCATATCTGTTCGACAGAGATCCGTGAGTTGGTCCTGAAAAGATGATTGAATATTTCCGTGCTGATAATTGCGTTTTTGTCCGGTCTCATGCTAATATTTATAGTTAAAACCGCTTCATTCGGTCGAACTGTTTGAACCGTCCAAGGATTTCAATGAGCATCTCAAGGTGAAAATCGATCAGGATTCAAACTGAGATCAACGGGCCAGAGGATTATGAGGCTTATTTCGATGATCGTCGTATTACAGTTAACTCCCAACAGTGGCTTTTCAGAGTGTGTTTGCCTAATTGATGTGCCACACGACGCATTCATGACAGTCATACGATGTTCCCGTGTCATTCGGGATCGGAGGAACCAAATCCCACTTGTATGACAATTTCCTACTCGGTGTATGAACCTGCTATCTGATATACCAAGCGATTCTCATCTTCTCATGGGCTAGATATTCAGCAGAATTGTGATATCAGTTGCACCATCTCCGAGGACTGAAATCGGTCAAAACAACGATCGCAAAAGCCACAAACACAGAATGTCACAGCTCAGCAAAGAATCCACGGATCTGAGCCCTCCGCAAATCCATCCTCAGGCTGAGGATGTGATATTCGATCGCGGTATTGTTGCTTGGAGTCAGGTGTTAGTGAGCCATCTGCTTGTGATCAATGGGTTCGGATACATGTCTTCCTTTGGATTATTCCAGTCTCACTGGGAAACGGCTCTGGGACGGTCTGCATCTGACATCGCTTGGGTTGGATCAATCCAGCTCTTTCTTCTCTTTTTCGTTGGAGCTCTATCAGGCCGTGCGATGGATGAGGGCTACTTTCGTTCCCTGATTATTTCGGGATCCTCACTTCAACTGCTAGGTGTCTTCACCACATCAGCGGTCACAAAGTATTGGCAGCTTGTCTTGTCACAAGGAGTTGTTCAGGGCCTAGGCAACGGCTTACTTTTCACGCCACTCGTCACTCTGGTATCGGTATACTTTCTGAAGAAAAGAGCATTTGCTCTTGGACTTGCGGCATGTGGCGCACCAGTAGGCGGAATGATCTTCCCCGTGGTAAGTTGTCGGATACATTTTCATCCAAAGTTGAAACTAGCTAATCCGGCACTCAGATAGCTCGCCAACTGCAGAACAATACTAGCTTTGCATGGGTTGTTCGCACTATGGGATTTGTGATACTATTCAACGCCGTCATTATCCTCGTGCTTGCTCGTCCGCGCTCAACAACAACGACTCTGGTTCCAAGACCCTTGGTCGAATACAGTGCATTCAAAGAACTTAGGTATACCCTTTTTACCACCGGCATATTCTTTACACTATGGGGTGTGTATATTGCTTATTTTTACGTAAGTTCAAGTTCCAATTCATCTTTGTGCGAAAAGAAGCTCTAATAATGACTTAGACTGCAACGTTTGGCCGTGATGTAATTCACGATTCCTCATCTTCGTCGTTAACATTACTCATGATATTGAACGGCGTGGGTATACCGGGAAGACTCATCCCAGCCCTTATCGCAGATCGATATTTTGGTGCTTTCAATACACTCCTACCTTTTGTTTTGGGAACCGGAGTAATGTTGTATTGCTGGATAGCAATATCTAGCTTCGAAGGATTTGTGGCGTTTCTAGTAGTCTTCGGAATCTGTTCGAATGCCGTTCAGACCTTGTTTCCTTCGACCCTGGCAGGTTTCACGACAGACATCAGCAAGATGGGAGCTAGGACTGGAATGGTTTTTACCATAGGTAGCTTGGCTTGCCTTACGGGGGCCCCGATTGCGGGGGCGCTCATCGAACGCGAGCGGGGTGGTTATCTGGGGACGCAGGTTTTTGGAGGAACGACAGTCTGCCTCGGGTTCGCTTTCCTCCTTGCTGCACGGCTTTGCACAGCCAAGGCATGACTGGCTACAGGGAAGGAAGTATTGTCTGATTTGCGTCTCGGTCGTAATACGGAATCGCTGAAGAGCTGTGTACTATGCAATCCCGCAAGTTCAACCTTAACAGATACCCTCGCCGTATCCAACTGTCGGCGAAATAGAAAGTGTGTGTAACTCTGTATGTACGAAGTAGATGACTATGAAGAAAAAGATTTGCCATACCGTTCAGTGCAGTTTCTGTATTCCCATGACCTGAACATGCAAATATCTGTAGCACGAGCTGATGTGTCATACAAAAGCAAATACGACATCTAAGCTCGTCAATTTATCCTTCTTTTGATCGTTCCCGATGCCCGAAAACGATTCACGATATTCGACATTTCAGCCCTACAGCTTTCGTCAAGTGTTCGGCGATAAGCTTTGCAGCAGCTGTGCAACTTGCTTCTTCCGATTCGTTTCCCCTCGTGGCATGAAAATGCGGTCCGCCTACCGCCAATATTACCTGTATAGACATGTTTGCAAGTCTGCTACCATCATCGTTCCTTCGGGAGCCAGACCCCATTACAGGATATACAGGGACATTGGTACCCGACGATCCTACCTGGCAACTGGTGGTGGATGCCGACTTCGTTGTTTTCGATGAGGCTCACGGCCTGGAGCTTCTCGGTGCCTCCCCCTAGCATCTAGATGACGTGGTAAATGTGATTCATGAGGCTCCCATCCACATCCCTGAGCTGAATAAGCTCTTCTTTACACAAGATGGTCCGACGGGTCATTTGAGAAACAAATGATTAATCTAAACGCAGATTCCCCAACGGTCACAGCATTTGAGACCGATTCCCCTGTATACCAAGCGACTGGCAGCATCCTTCATGACACATGATATACTGGAAATTGCAAGGGAATAAATTTCTTTGCCCGGTGGCTTGCAGCAACGCCTAGGGGTCGTGCGTTTTGATCCCAAAACGCTCACAGCCGCATGGCTTGTAAATAACTTCTATGCCTTCTTCTTTGGCGGGCTGAACGATCTGACATTCGATCAGCTCAGAGAAATGGATGCTTCTCCGGAGCGCCCCCAGTGGCATTGTCTTTCCGCGTGACGGCCAACACTTTATATCTCAGACAGGGGACTGGAGACGGTCGGGCAAATCGCAAGTATGGGAGCGCATGTCTCCCCAACAAGGATTTATTTCAAATCAACTCCTGCCCGCAATATCTACGCTTATGGCGTCAAATATACGCCACAAGGAACACGGCTGACTGGTAAGCGGAACATCTTTCAAGCAGCCAAGTCTTGGAGGGTAGTCCTGACTACTGAGTAGCGGAAAATGATTACCTGGTCCATGGCTCCGGATTACATAACGGCGCAGACATAGGAGATGGACGGGCAGCACGGATTGCCCGAATTCCGACGAACCTTGCAGTAGAGAATGCAGCCTTTGCAGGGCTTGATCAGATGATCTGAAGACATTGTTCTTGACAGGTATTTGAGTTCAGGAGGAATAACCCAAGTCGAATGGAGCCTCATCGGTCCGAATCCCAACTCTGAGTTGCAGTCGCGATCGTGCTATGGCTGCTGGGTCGTATTTTGGTCTAAGCATCGATACAGATGCACTTCTTGTGCGACTTTTCCGATTGGTCAAACGCTCTTGCATAGGCCAAGACCTAGGGTGGTACAACAAATTGTGAGGTTCGTTCCCGCGTGAGTCAAGCGATACCATTGGCTGTAAAACGAAGTCCCTGTGTGTTCCACCCATTGATCTATGGGACGGAATAATCATCAGCCTTACTTCAAATCTCCTTGCTACTCTAGCTAGGCGGCCACACAAATATCTGCCAAGGTAAGACGTTCTATCATATTGGTCCAAGCCTTCTCGTCCTTCTAGCCGGCCATACTGATGTTCAAAAACCTACCACTGGACTCATTTCTGTGACTATACACTACTTCATGCACAGTCTTTGCCCGGTCTCGATATCAAAGCCTATGCTCGCTCCGCCTAGATCGGTACCAAGCTACAACAAAGTAGACAATGTAAAAGATATTAGTCTCGAATTCTCGGCAACTGTTACTTACGGTAACTTACCCCAGGCTGAAAGCAAGAAACGTAAATCCTTCGTCGGCATAAATAAGTATATTGAATAAGAATGATATTGAGTAGCATCTTCGCAGCCTTGTCTACAGGAACCGCCATAATATTACAAGGAGAAGTCCTAGTAATACAGTCGACTGTTGTGGACCTGCGCCTATGTCAGCAATGACTCGACATCTTAAGTCTTCTTTACAGATGTGGAGGATGATAATCATGCAATGTCAAGATGTAGAGGATGCGTGTGGAGGCTTACTACGGTATTAATGAGGCGTTGAAGAATGGGGAAGAAAATATGAATTGCAAAGAGGAAAGCATTACCAAGTTCTCACATTCCATTGTCCAAAGGCAGATGTCCTGTACATATGGCCCCAAGTCGAATTGTTCTAAAACTTGATACGAGGGTATCCGAACAGATCTAAACTTAAATACAGGCTGGAGGCTCTCACCGTGAATAATCCTAATAATAAAGCCGAATACAATCATTATTCGCATGTAGTAAATAACAATTTTGCTGACCCCTCGAAAGTCTACAACGACCTGCGGTTTTGAGGAGCCCTCGTGATGAATAAAATGTTTGCACCCGTCTCCACGTGGAAAATGCTAAGAACGCGAAGCCCGGCATTGACAGCGCTATCGCCGTAACTATCTCATGTGAGTCTCTCTCAATCGCTTGACCAGGTAAACCGAACAGCCTACTGAGGCTCCCATTGAAGGATGACTATATGGAAAGTCTAGGTCGGATGTTCAACGAACCTGCGAATGATTGAATGAAATCAACTGAACATGTTCCTGTATCTGCAAGGCAGATAAGGCTAGAATAAATATAGAACAATCACCTTGTACCTGCCGTAAAACCTATAAACATTCCGCCCATGAAGATCGTCTGAGCTAGAACCAGAATTGGAAAAGGGAAAGCATCCTGCGGTGTTCAGGGTAACTACCCGGACCGGATATCTCTCCGCAGACACAGCAACAATAAACTACCGTAGCTGTGGTTAAACCGAAGGGAAAGATCAATTTGTTCAAAACGTGGCATATCATGATATCTGAACATAGAAAGTCTCTTCGACTCATGTAAACATATAGAAGAAACAGTAAATCCGACCTTGCTTACTGTAGCTTCCCGAGCCAATCGTCTATGACTTATAGGCAATGAGCCATGATACCGCGACTCTGAATAAAAGATTTCACAAATGATATGAAGGCACTGATGCAGCAAGTCCGTAAAGGGTAAAGTCATGCAAAGATAGTGTTCTTCTCTGGCCTCTGGATGTCCCACATATCGCGAATAGGCTTCTTGAAAACGAACAGGATTATTTTGCCGAATTCGGATGGTTTAGGCAAAACGTTGCTACATCGCGGAGAGATATCAAGATCTAAGGACATAAACTTTGAATCTCTCCTTTCCGCGTGCAAATACCAGATCTCGCATCAAAGATACAGTCCTTCGCACGTAGCTAGAAAGAGTGTGGGTACTAAGGGGACACTTACCACCTATCCCCAAGTATCCCAGCCGTTCACCCTAAGGTTATCAATAGTGGGGAAGCAGATTTCGTCCTTTCAGAGATGATGGATCTAAGAAGAGTAGCGTCACCATTGCTTTGGAACACAAACTCGTGCAACTGTCGATCCTTTCCTGCGTGAAACCATATGCCCACAACCTAAGACGTGGGAGTGGGATAGTGTCGCGGCGTGCTTCTTCAATGCACTGGCTAGTACCATGGGCCCTCAATATCAAATTCTTTCCAGTCTTGCGGTGCACTGTGAACGAACGGAATCTATCCACTCAACAAACTCAGAGGCAGGAAAATCTTCCGGCGATCTGTCGCGATTCAGACGCTTTGAGGAAGCAAGAAAATTGTGTTTGTGTTTTCGAGAATAGGAGTCCATCATCCCACCTTAGTTTGGACATTCTCGTGTCTTTAATGCCTAAGGCACTAGGCACGCACTATTCCCAGGCATACAGGCATACCTTTTCCGTTTGAGGAACATTTCTCCCCATCGAGTTACATCCACAGCTGCTCAAAGTCCACGAAAAGGACAAGGAAGATCTGCCTCACGTCATGTTCAGAATCTCTTGCTATTTGCTCTATCTGTTTGATATATCGACTAACATATTAATCTTCACTAACCCTTTACTCACAGATCTGC
The DNA here is from genome assembly GCA_002946415.1 of Rutstroemia sp. NJR-2017a BVV2. NCBI lineage: Eukaryota > Fungi > Ascomycota > Leotiomycetes > Helotiales > Rutstroemiaceae > Rutstroemia > Rutstroemia sp. NJR-2017a BVV2. Next base: position 1,298,701 of record NJPS01000010.1, on the reverse strand, counting down.
TGATAACCCCCAATCTCATACAAGTACAGAAGCCATGAACTCCCCCAGGATTTCACTCCCAGATACTTTCAGGACTTTGGTTGTCATTTCTTTGAAAGCACAACATCTTGTAGATTCTGAGGTAGTCTCACCTTACTTCCTCTTGACTTCTATTCGCCGATTGCGGCCATACCCATCTTTCATTAACGATCTGATGTCGTGGGCATGGTCATGGTTATGAAAGGTTTGGTACCGGCTCCCAAAGGTCGCGTTCGCACGAAAGTCGGTCTTAAATATCTCGAGGCTTTACAGTCCAAGGCAGATGGATACCAGAGCTCGAGCTCGTCGTCTGCTTCAGACGATGGGCAAAATTCCCCTGGGTTGAATTTGTTGATCTTGGGTATTACCTCTGGAACTGCTATGGATGATATCGACTTTGCCCTTTGTCGCTATACCCAGGAGTCTCCGGAGGCTCCTCTCCATTTGGATCTTGTTAAGGTAATACTGGAAGCGCTCTTCTTACAGGAAACCCCGCTGACAGGTTCTTTAGTACGATTCTGTCGTTATGCCCTCGAAGATTCGCAAAGAGATTTTGTCGATGTTGCAAGAAGACGCCGCTCCACCAAGTATGCTTTCGCAAATGGACGCAGAGATGGGCCACACATTCGCGAATGCGATTCATATATTTGCTCACAAACACGGCATAGCAGTCGACGACATCGATTTGATAGGTTCTGGGGGTCAACTAGTAACCTTGACAGGTTCACCACCTCGAGGTCAACATCGGTCAAATATGTGTTTGGGAGAAGGAGCAGTAATATCAGCAAAAACTGGCGTAACAACCGTTTCTGATTATCGAACAGCCGAACAAGCAGTTGGCAGACAAGGTGCTCCATTATTTGCATACTTGGTTGGATTACTCCTTCACCATCCTACCCGGTTACAAATCTGCATCACGATTGGGGGCATTACCACCGTATGCTTTATCCCATCCGATAAGAAAGGAGGGATCGATGCGATGTACGATTGGGACACCGGACCAGGAACTTGCATGATCGATGCCGCCTATCGACACTTCGGACTGGATCCTCAAACCGACCAAAACTCATCCCTTCTTCATGGTGAGATTTGTCACGAAGTCGTTGAGCAGCTCCTTACCAACGACGAGTATTTAAGCACACGGCCCCCAAAAACCACCGCTAGAGAAATTTACGGTGATGCTATGGCTTATAAAATCATCGCTATGTGTGCCTACCGAGGCTGCTCTCCAGCTGACACCATCGCTACCCTTGTGCGCTTCACATCCGCCTCTATTGCGCAGCAACTCCTGCTCTTCGGACCAGGCCGTGACGTCATCAATGCCGCTGACATCGTTCTCGATGGCCGTGGCATGTCGAATCCTACCTTCATAGCTGACCTGCAGCGGGAATTCCCCGGAGCTCGATTCGGTTCTTTTGACAAGACGGGAATTCCCTCGAACGCAAAGAAAGCGGTAGGCTTCGCTATGCAAGCCATGGAAGCGCTATTGGGGCGAGCTTTACCCGTTCCCACAAATGCGGATGTCAGGAGACCGAACACCATCACGGGGAAACTGGCGCCGGGACTTAGGTGGAGAGAAATAATGGAGAAGAGCGTCAGGTTCGGGGGCAGTGGAAGAGGATGGGAGGGCTTGCCTGAGGTGAGGGAGTTGGTCGTTAAGCAGAAGGATGCCTGGCTTGGGACAAAGGACGGTGTGCACTAATTGTGGTAGGAAGGATGGCTTGTGTGGTGGCTATACCGTTGTTGCATTTTCCCGCGTGGCTTGTTTTCCCGTGTGGCTTTGGGTTGAGCATTTGCATTTGCATAGGCATATTTCTACATACATAGATAATCTGATTAAAAGTATCCTGTTTATGGTAGCCTCCATTGCTCATGATGATGCAGTCCAATGCAGACACATGCATGATAAGTACACTACACCTGCCCGTTTATACTCACAAGCACGACAGCATATCTGCCAATTCCGACAATATCTTGATGACTTCAAAACACAACAGTGCCAGTACTTAAGCTTGTAGTTATCAATGTTACGCGGTACGGCAATGATCATAAGTTATGCACACACATAGAAGCATACCCCTTCTCTTGTTTTGTCTTGTCTCTAGTATGTTGTCTTGTCTTGTCTCTACTGTTTGTCGCACTGCATACTTGGGAAAATAGATGTGAATACCTTCGGTTAGTGCCTCCAACCCATGCGGTGTGTCATGTTTCGAATCGTTGCGTCTCGTCCCGTACCGTGCCCTGAATATGGTGGGTGGGGTGTGGTTCTTCGTATGCCGCTGTCGTTGGGGTAGGGTAGGGGCAAGGGGAAGCAGTTTCTGAGATGGGGGGAAGTTGAGGATGGGAGTAGAGGTAGGGGGTGGAAACATCGTGTAGGGAGTCTTAGATTAGAACTGGAGCATTAGTTATAGTTAGATGATTACCTGAAACTGTAAGGTATCTCTATCATTTAGATATGGTGTTCAAGGAAAGCGGAAGAGAAAGAGGGAAAGGAAGAGAACGAGGAAGAGGAATGAGATGTTTTGTCTTAGTGACTGGACAAGTAGGTGTGAGATGAAACGAATAACCCCCGAGTAGGTAGGGATAATATAGCCTGTGTACTAAGCTCACTGGCATGAATCACTTGATTGCTCAGACGAGGAGTATTTAAGCTATCCATATGCTAGAACTGATAGGTATACTGAAGTAAGTATAAGCTCAAACGTAAACGAGAAGAGCCTCTTCTGTTGTTTCCGTCCTTTTCTCGTGTTTATGAACCTTATCGAGTCCCATGTTGTGCAAATTGTCTTTCGTGTCCAATCATATATGCCGGTAATGCATGTCTTAGATTGATAGCTCCCTTTCATTTCCTTGCCATGCACTTGTGATATCGAATAGGCGTAGTACACGCCTGAGCACTTGACTATCCCACGAGACTCACGGGTCCTAGCTCAGCACGAAAAGCATGTGTGTCACGTGGGGATGAGACACCCTTACAGAATTCTCCGTAAGACACAAGACTCTCGGCTTCACTTTTCCAACATAGCACATCGTGTATAGCAAGGCTGAGTCAAACCTCGAGCCTGAGTTTGTGGAAGTTAACAATCATCGTGCCGCGCCGCGCCGACCGCGCACTATATGTTCTGCATGCAGTGCTATACTAACAGCAAAGCTTGTGTGAGTGTAAAATGCACATACATGCCACGCCATGCCGTGTTGACAGCTGCATGGACACTAGTGTTGGAGTACATAGAGAGGTAAATAGTAACCACACAAACAAAAACGCGGGGGTCGTTCTGCAAAGAGCGCAATTGCTACGCAGGTGATTGAAGGTGGCCTACATATGCTCGCTCCTTCGTATATTGCCGCTTGCTTGATGGTTGATGTAACTGCATGATTTGAAAGCTCAGCCAGCAAGCGCGAGCTAGTCATGATCCGCTGAAGGAAGCGCCCATGATGGATGCTACTCTGTGGTGCTCGGGTAGCAGCAGCACTGGCATACATGACGCTGTAAGCCTATTTTTATTGAATGAAATGCAATAGTCGAAGCGCAAAGTAGCATCTAGGCAGGTGTCGTAAGTAAGTAGCTTCGCGTGTACAGATACTTTCTGTCTGTCTGTCTGTCTGCCTGTCAGTCTCAGCTCGCGACTTTTGGTACTCCAGTTGCCGGCGACCCCGAAGATAAGTATGAAAGAATTGAATGCAATTGATAATTTATTTGCGTAAAGCAACTTCCATGTAAACTAGTACTGGATTCAATTATCGTACAAGCTCTTCAGGGAACTTTCCCAGAATTCGCCGCACACGTTCCTTAGAACCTGGTACAAAGTACTAAGATTACCTACCTACATACTATCGACCATTTTTTGCAATCAAGTGGATTGCCTTCTGGATCCAGATCTAGATCTTATCCCAAAGCATTCCATCATAGTTCTTGAAGCGATAACTTACAATATCAACAAATCAGTTTCATGGTCGGCTCACCACACAGACATACTGGACACAGAAAACGTGGTGGAACCAACCGAGCATTGATCCCCGAAAGAAAGCCTTGTGCCGATCTCCGAATTGGCCCAGTTGATGCTGATCGTGATTTTCAGTAAATCTGTGGAGAACTGATACAAAAGTACGAAGTCCAGTACCTGTACGAGTTCACCACGCACGGAGGGTTCCGCTCGTATAGGTAGTGTGTTTGTCGATCGCGAGCATAAATTCTAGCCCTGTGGAGGGTATGCACGAAGTGAGACTGGCACCCCATGGGCAGCATGTGGCAGCTTCTTTTCGTCATTCAGAAACAGAACTCACTATCTTTGAGAAGTTCGAACCATACATCTATTGACACAACAGAAAATGATGAAAACGATGAGAGTGATCTCGATGTCACTTGTGCCAAAGATCTTTGCTGCGAAAAAGAAATCCTAGTTGGGAATGCTGGGGCAAAGCACCTTCCAGATTCGTCTAATGCTGTGGGGGGCCTTTATCGTGCTCCGACAACACTGGAGGCTACTACCATAATAGGCATGGTATACTCTGAAAAGGTATGGACCGTAGGCCTCTGTCTGGTGGGTGATATCGAGCCGAGCCTTTTCTTGGTCGACTTGTTGCATCGAAGACAGATACACTGCAGCCTAAGAAAAGAACGATTCGTTTTAGATCAGAAGTGTGACATACAAGCTGAAAATGGACGAGGGATGAGGGATGAGGGATGAGGGATGAGAATGTCGTGGAACGTTGGATGATTACCATACATATGTACTCGTACAATATGCATCTTCTTCACACGTAGGAATGAGGATGAGCTGAAGATCAGATAATGGTGGTGTGGGAGTCTGGGGGGAGAAACGATGAAGGATGGCTTGATGAAAATCTTGGCCGGGCCGCAGTGGATACAAGGCCTACGTTGTAACTTGCAAGCAGCACTTCCCTGCGTCTCGTACGATAGAAACGCGAATCTAGTCGCTGGAGAGAGAACCGTTCAATATCGAAGCAGGTAAACCCTTCTTTGTGGACTGCCAGCCTGGTTCAGGGTAATGTCCTCGGTGTTTGGTTCTCGGCTTTTCAATCTCTTCGCAAACTTGGATGGATTTGGCACCAACCTTTCGGATCTTGGTACTGGATGGGTGTTGTCCGAAAGTAACGTACCGGCCAGAAGGGATGCAAGCAGTGTGCTGTATGATCAAAAGTCCGAAGTCTAGTACCTGCAGTATGAATTAATTGTATGGATGAAACGTGATTACTTATTGAAGGGGCTGCCTTTAACCTCCGACAACCAACAGTTAGATGCATTGTTTGATATTGGCTCGCAGAGGCGACTACAACTAGGGAGTTACCTCCAGGGTCCTCCGAAATACCTTGCTAGCTACGGATGAGAAGGGAGAGGAAGGAGGGAGGTGGGAGTAGGAGCCGTCGGCGTCGCTGCTCAGGAATTGGGTTATTTCCACCATCGGACGGAAGGCGTAATTCGAAGCGTCTTTGTGTCACCAATTGCGCAGGGAGGATGCTGGTATGTCCGCCACCTCATCTCAACAGCCGGCCGTTGAGAAAGGTAGATTTGTGTAAAGCATGTGTAGATGAGGCTTTTCGAATTCATTCACATAAGCACGAAGCGTAATTCCCGCCCTCAATCTTCTCTTATCTAGATAAGACGACGGCTTGGAACCCGCACTTAGCATGAATTTGGTTGGTATCGGGCGAGGTTGTCAGATTTCATTTCTATCCGAACCAAGCGACTCCAAGGACGCACCAGAAACCGAAAAGGGGTCCCTTTTTTGTGCTATCCTCCGGGGCGGATAGGCTAGCTGGCGGGGCCGACTTTTGACGTACGTGCGCTATGACTTTGGGGAGGGGCCAATACAATAGCCTTGCAATCCTGGAAATTTTGGAAATCATTGGAGCGTCCCAGTACAATAGTCCCGAGTCTCTACTTCGTAAAGATAGAAGCTGTTCTTCTAACCGTTGCTTGCGTGGCTCGATCAGCTTGGGTTCGACATCCGTTCAAAGCAGCTGCTTCGGGAGCAGCATGTAGAACGTACGAAGTAGAGGGTCACTGGCTTCAAGCCACTGAAGCAAAAGCTTCCACGAAGAGATATTTGTGCTTCCCTGCTTCAACCGAGGCCAGTATATGAACAACTATCAAGTACTGCGGCAGATTCCGGGTCGGTTAAAGTCAATTGCTGAGAGTACGGAGTATAATTTTCACAGGCGGAATCCGGAACGATTTAACTTGCTCGGTACAGAATCCGAAGAAGCTATAGCCAGGTTCTACTTCCTTCTTCACAGAGTAATTCGAGCAAGTTGGGAAAAAAGTAAATTAGATGAAAACGGGATATCATTTTGGTTGTGGTAACGCTGACCAATGAAGGGTGTCTTTTGTGGCTCAGGGCTTTACAATAAGCAAAACAAAATCTCTCAAAGTTGTCTGGTCTCCCCAGCTAGATGATGCTAACAGCCCAGAGTCCACATTTTAGATATCCACAATGCCCTTCGCTGGTGGTCCTCACTTCACCTCATTCTTACTGTATCTGAGCGTTTGAGGTGTGGTGCAGATGATGGTGGTGCACCTACAAAGGCAATTCCTCGCCTCCGTAGAGTTCTAGGCAGGGCTGTGAATGCATGCGACTTTCCTTAGAAAAACAACATTAAAGATAGGATATGACCCGAGAAGGGTTACAACGCGCAAGCCGGCTTTTCCTTCTCACTTTAAGCATTAATTGCCCTAAGGAGGGTAGTAACCCGCCATTAGAGCCTAGCTAGTAGCAACTCACGTCGACGGCCTATTGAATGCAAGGAGTCGCCTTCTTTTCCAACGCTCCACGCCGAGCCTTGACGAACCTCATCCACCTCATCCACCTCATCCACATCTATGGAAAACGGGTGCGAGAGTGGTTTAGAAGGGGCTTAATACCCATGGTAGTGGGGCTGGGCATGCATCCATACAATAACGGTGGATCATAGAAGGAACCCAGCTTCCATGCAAGAGCACCTGTAGGTATATATCAAATTCTCTCCCACAAATGAACATGGGGAAATTGTCAATGTACCGACGCAGAGACGAGACTTGTGTTACGAGCCTACCTATAAGCTTGTCAGCCTGCCTACCTAGCAATCCCAAAAGCAATAATAAAGGATCAATTGCCTTTTATATCCTTGCTGGCTCTTTTTGCCCCGTACAACATCTCTCATATTCCCCACCAATTTCCTCGCTCTCTGTCTCATTGTTTGGATTTACTTTGCCTTGTATCATTATCTTTATTCGCCATCGCCATTCCTTCCAGTAATACAACGTCTCCGTTTTCGATCCGAGTGGTGCTGACTTAATCGCCTTAATCTTATTCGACCTTCCCCTCATTTCTGCACAGTGAATACAGTCACAAATGTATAGTCCAGAGACAAGAGGAAGATAACCGAGACTTCTTGTGTCCCCTCAACTTTCCTCCGCGTTTTGTTTTAAACTTTTATCTTTCTCCGAGCGTCACCTTCGAAGTCGCCATAGATCAGAGATATCTTTACTCCATTCGTCATTCGTGTGTGTCGGTCTGTTCTAGACTTGACACAGATACCCCTCATCTCAAACCTACTACTTTCCACATTGAAAACGGCTTCAACCAAGTCGGCTTTATCTTACCATCTCGACACAGGTAGATCGATATCTGACTAGATCGACCTTCATTCAGAACACCTTTCGACCTCGACCTTAGAACTCACTTACTCCTCCAGCTAAACCCATGTTGGTAGATTAATCCATCTTTATCTCATCATGTCTGGACGTTCAGCACACGTTCGGAAGAAGAAGACAGACGTTAACACTGCTGGATTCGAGTTCCTGGACCACAACGACAGTCTGAAGGAGAAGGCACCTTCAGTCAAATCAGATCCTTCCTTGAGAGACTTTCCTCGAGTAGCCGATACCGGCCCATCGAATTTCGCCCACCACCCAGAATTTGCTGAAGTCTTGTCCGAACACTCTGGTGAGCATGGACACCACCACAGCAAGGACGAGCACAACCCAGCCTACGCACGGATCAGAAGACCACAGGTTCCTGTCATAGATGTATCTGGCATCGAGCGTTCTTCATTCCGAAAGAACCTTGATAAAGCCAGTGAAAATAGCCGCAACAAGATCTCCAACTGGTTCCAGAAGAAGAAGAAGGGAGGCCATGATGACCCCCACGACAACACGCCACCCGTGACGCCGGGTGGAGCTGAGGTGAATGAGCTACCAGCCGAAGACGTTGAGCGCAGCTCATTCCCACCACCAACCGCCACCTCGAGTCATTCTTCTCTTGGAAGGGGCCCGCCCCATGGTAAATTGCCCCCATTACCGACACCTCCCAAGATTCTGCACTGGAGCGATGGCACTCGTGCACCACAGCCCTGGGATAAACTTGGTAGAGATCCAGAGCTGTGGAGCGTAAAAGGAGATACTCTAATCTTCTTTGCGCCTGAAGATGGAGACACCGAGGCGCCCCACCCTTCTTTCCGCGTTTCATCACACCACATCGAAGCAATGGAATCACCTGTCTTTACCAGATTACTTCACGATGGACTTGTGGACGAAATCGATGGGTTTCGTTCTCCTGCAAGCACCCACGGTCCTAGTTTTAGAACACAGCCAAATCGACCAATGAACCCCACACCTCCCCCTTCAGAGTCCAGCCGAAGTTTTGATGATCCACACGGACAGATCTCATACAACATCCGCCTACCACCGGCCGGCAGTGTTTCCAAGAACGAGATTCTCCGTCATAAACTCGCGTTAAGAAACATTCTCGCGATGTTCAAGAACGCCGGAATCGTTGGTTTTGATATGTATTCAACACTGCTTGATCTCCACAAAAAACTAGAACAGGTTATGGGCTCTGGTAGAGGTCATATGGTCACTAATCTAGTCACCGACTACATTAGCTATAAAGGTCTTGACGATGTGCGCTACAACCACGAAGCTGCTTGTACTCTTCTGATGTGGAGTGAGCACAAGGATGTTCGCTGGGAAGACGGATGGAGAGAGGCTTTTGTACACTGCGTCGGCATGTATAATCAGGTGTCTGCCCTCCCCAAGTACAAGAACCTCTCTCTGAAAACCCGGACGTTACTAGAGGCACGAAGCTACGAGCTTTCCTGCCATGTTGAAGCCTGTGAGAAACTGTTGGGTGAATTTGACTACTCCGAGTATTGGCCGCGAGCCTCCGATAATTCTTCGAGTCCATACCGCGCTGCGTTTGGTCGTCTACAAACATTCTTCTGCGACTACTACCGCGGTGTGTTCGATTCTTGGCCTGTTGTTCCGCCAGCATCTCGAAATCTAGATGGCTGGCTTACTAGAAATCTAGTGAAGACACTAGCGACGGATTTCAATGCGCTTTATGACTTCCTGGTTGATCGCAGCGTCAGCTGGGATGCTTCCGTCGAATCTAACAATCGACGATGGAGAATTGTCAATCCAAGTAGTCGAGATTTCGCGCCGAACAGCTATTGTGATTTTACCGACTACATCGATAATTTCGACAACGAGCATGAATTTCCCCACATTCCGCATCCATATCCTAAGCTTCCTGAAGCCGTTCGTCCAGCTCAGGGCAAAATCACACCGATACAAGCGAGAAAGCATGCGATATCATACACCGAAGCGACCAACATCTTTGATCTGGGCGAAGACTTTGTTTGTAATGATATGGTGGAGGCATATATGGAATGGGAGAAAACCGACAAGATTGGAGAGATTGATCCTAGAGGAGCACGACAAGCTCGCTGGGTTCTCATCTACTTCATTTTGCAGACTCTTGCGTCATTGTCGGTGGATACTCCTCACTTGCGTTACAAGGACGATGTCGACTATTTCTTAGGTCCTTCTCTGGCCAAGACTCCACCGTGGAACCCCGATAACCCGTACGTGGAGCAAGCCGAGCATAGCCAGAGCCATTGTTGGACCGTCCGTGCAACATGGGCACAGCCCGAATCTACTGCTCGCGAACCAGCTCCACTTGGACTAATGCAAGGAGTTCGACCAGGCAAGTTGGAAGAGTTTGAATCATCAACTGCTGGCGATAATGAGGCATCTACTCCTCACATGTCTAAGATGTCAAGCTTTGAGAGTATTCCGCGGACTGCAACATTTTCAGAAGCGGAAACATTCAATGATACCGAGACCGTACGTACTTCTACAGCAATGTCTGTGGGGGATAGCGAGACCGTCTACTCTAGAATGCACTCTCCTGACCTGAGCATCCGTTCGCGTGGCTCTAGACCACAAAATCCACCTGTCGTTTCGCTTTTTCCCATTCCACAAGGACAAGCTCAACAGTACCAGAATTCCCCCTATCAGCCCGGCCAGTCGAGAAGCTCTCAACCTCAAGTTCGCTCTCGCTCCGGTCATCACCAAGCACCAAGGATCCGCTCACCTCCCTATCAGCCACCTCAATACCCTGTCCCCTCTCCGCCCGGATCCCCTGGTTTCTACAGCCCAACCAAAGGGAATGAAATCACTGGTCTGAGAATTCAGAAAGCACACAGTCCAAATTCGGCACACTCACCTGTGGAATCTCCTAGCGTAGGACCGCTTAGCAATAGCGGGTATGCTCCGGGGATTGAGAAGCTTGATGAGCATGCTTGGCCTGTTCCGCGCAAGGCTGTCCCATCGTCTCGTCGTGGTGGTGCCGTACATACTCAACGACCTCCTCCGATACGCGATTTTGATGAAGAGGTTTAGATTCGTCGCAATCGTTCGAGGCACCTGGTTTAGGAGTATCGTTGGAGGTTCATTTTATTTTGGCGCTTTAGATACTCGGTCATGAGGAGCATCATACCTAAATGCTCTTGCTCGTCGACATCAAACCAGGTCCTTGTTCTCTTTAGAAGTTTGATTCTAATGCGATGCCCACTCAATCTCCAGACGGTGGTCGTCATTGAAATTAGATTTCTTGATAGTTTTTTATTTCCATTTCGAAAAAGGGAGGGAAGGGGTTAATGTTTTACGTTTTATGGCTGGCTGTGGATACCCAGAATGGAAAGGTGTTTCGGCGGATCTTGTGACTGTCTACCACGCATTGGACTTTCCTCTTGGAAGTTGGATTGCCAAAAAGGATAAAGGATGGCATTCGGATCAATATCCAAGCGGCGTTCATCAGGGCGGGACACATGGAGGATTGGAAGAAAATAGCTACACTTAATGACGATTAGATGACAATAATGATACTTACTCGATCCTAGCAAATCCCTGCAACCTTATTGGTCTAAGTCTGCAAAGTTGATAATGTCACACCACCGTTTCTGATTCTGCCGCTCCCACTTATGATTTTTGGTGGGGTGACGATTTTAACCCCGCCACCCGTAAATTTTCTGAAGCAAAAATTAACACAATGACTGAACTAACAACAGCACCAGTTCTTTCAACACCAGAGGTGCATATTTTCGAAGATCCTACACCTACTGCAACGACACGAGATCTCCCTAAACTTTCGGATGGGGAGCTTTACGATGTATACGAGATTGCGCGAACGGTGAAAGAGATCCAAGCGGGAGGATGGAGAAAGATAGCTCTGCAGTTTCCTGATGGCATGTTGGGAGATGCGCCACGGGTGTTTCAAGCGCTGGAGATTGCCCTATCGAAGACACCTGTAGAAGGAAATACTTCGACGAAGAATCAGCCCTCTAGTCTTGAAACAGATTTCAACAACCTCTCGACGAACGCCACAGCTACATCTGAACGACATAGGATATACATTCTTGCAGATACATCTTATGGATCATGTTGCGTGGACGAGATCGCAGCTGAACACGTAGACGCACAAGTGGTCGTTCATTATGGACGCTCGTGTTTATCACCTACGGCGAGGTTACCGGTGATATACGTCTTTACCTCTCGCCAACTCTCTCTCGATTCCGTTGTCCAAGCCTTCGAGAACACATACCCCGTCAAGAACGACAAGATAGTCATCATGGCAGATATCACCTACCATTCGCATATCGCTCCTCTAGCTGCCCAGCTGCGAGAACGAGGTTACGAAAATATACTTGCGCCGGAAATCACACACAACCCTAGTGCCATGATACCGAACCGCAATTTGGATGAGAATATTGACATGAAGGATTATAGTCTGTTTCATATCAGCGAGCCGCCGTCTGCTTTACTGCTTACTCTGTCGAATAGAGTTAAGGATATGCATATTTATTCTACAGATTCTGCGACTGGAAACGAAACAACGAGAACGAACACGGCGAGAGCACTCATGCGGAGATATGCGTTACTCACCTCATTATCTACCTGCCCTGTGTTTGGGATTCTGATTAATACGCTCAGTGTAACGAATTATCTACCTACGGTCAATTCCCTCTCCTCGCTTATACGATCAAAGGGGAAGAAATCATATACATTTGTGGTGGGAAAGGTCAATGCTGCGAAACTGGCGAACTTTAGTGAAATAGGGGGTTGGGTTGTGGTCGGTTGTTGGGAGAGCAGTCTGGTTGACGCAGAGGGATTGTATCGGCCTGTTATCACACCATTTGAGTTGGATCTAGCTTTGCAGAGCGACGACGAGCGAGTCTGGGGTGGCGACTGGGTCGCGGATTTCAACGCTTTGAAATTACAACCAGAATCTGCTCCGGTCACTGGCACTGGTGCGGATGCGGGTGCGACTGACGATGTGGACAGAAATGAGAATATGGGAGCAAACGGGGAGGATTCCGAGGAAGAGTCAATGCCTCCAGAATTCGACCTTCGTACCGGTCGATACGTTTCGCATTCCCGGCCGATGCGTGCTCCAAGTGCGACAATTGCAGAACCGAGAAAAGAGTTAGAAAATGGCCTCCAGCCGAATGCGACAAATAAATTAGTAAAGAGAGCGAAGATGGAACTGGCGACTGTCAATGGAGAAGTCAGTCCTGGTGCAGAATATCTCAAGGAGAAGAGAACATGGACGGGTCTTGGCAGCGATTTCGATCAAGAGGCCATTGATGAGGGCAGAGAAAGAGAGACGGCGGCAATCGTGGAGCAAGGAAGGAGTGGTGTTGCGAGAGGATATACAGTCGGCGAAGATGGCACGCGAAGTTGAAGACATGTATCGACATGACCTATATTACGGCCAAACTTGGATACATGAAAGATATTTGGATTTTACCATATCCAGTATGCAATTCATACCCAATGTGTATCGCGACAGCAAAGGCGTCACTCGATCCACCAAAGGCCCGGCCTAGACGGGCTAGACTCGACGGACCCAGGGTACGGGCCTGACCGACTATAATTCTACCTTCGAGAATCAATGCACAAGAAGCAGTTTGTATTCTTGAAACCAGAGACGACGAAAGTCTGCAAGAAAGAGGAACGAGGACAACAAGTAAGACAGTTTATCATCATACACGGCCACTCGGCGAAAAGATAGAAAAGCCGCGGAACCCCACCATAGACTGTACCTACATAAGAAGCAGCACGGATGTATTTTCTCAGGCACCGGTAGAGCACCGAGTAGCTGGCAACGTGGTTCTACCTTGTCGCGAAAGTGCTGGCAATACATCGCACATCGCAAATAGAACTATTCAGGATTGAATGTCCTCTCGGAGTAAAAAAAGATGGTGTCACCCTACGTCGAGCCCACGCAATGGGGCAGCAGGGTCCTCTTGGGCGCCAAACTGGTGAAAGTGTACCTTGCAAGTTGTAACAGATGTAAGACTACATAGAACGAAGTAACAGTTTCCATCCCATCCTGCCTCGCCTGCCCGGCCACTTGATTTCTTTGGCGCCCAACCCCGCCATTTCATTTTTTTCTCCTACGAGAACTAGCTGTGCGGTTCGTGGGATTCTAAATGTGGCCTTCAAGGTTGTGTGTTTGATATAAATGTTCGATGCGATGACTTTGTGCCTTCCCAGCCATCTTTCTTTTCGCGGATTCTGCTTGCTGGACTGAGCTGCATTTATTAACTGTAAGATTTACAGAATTCGTATTGTACTGCGAATATCCATAATTGCATGTAGGCCAGCTTCACCGACTGCTACCGAACAGCTCACCACCACCACCACCACCACCACCATCATCCAACCGTTAACGACGTCATATCGCAAATACACCTCAAATTCTCGAGCTCCCTCACCCACCCATCATCGACAAATCCTTCACCAACAAACCGTCAACATCCCCCAAATATCGAAAATAGGCTTCCCCTTCGTCAGGTTTTCCAAGATTGCCCCCCTGTACAATCTACAACATCCACCAAACAAAACAAGGCTGGGCTGCGCTGGGTCACAATCGAGACGAAAAAAACAGGGCCACCCTTCACTTCTCCGTCAGCGTTTATAATAATCCGGGGGTGTTCCATCCATGCTTGCCCATTGTTGAGAAAAGGATATAGCTTCTGGCGTTTCCGTTTGGACCGTCTCTTTTTTGCTTCTTCTTGCTTGTCACCTTTGTATAAGTCACCCAAGCCAAAGAGAATTGCCAGCCTCGACTTGGCTCGACTGGACTGAGTAAGATTCACTACGAGTACATCTTGCGATAACTCTGATTGGCACGATCGAGCGCATCTTGTCGCATAAGCTCACTGCGGCTTGGATTCGAACTCGACTTCTTGTTCCGCCTGACCTCATCATCCTCATTGCTTTCGCATACTTACGAATTCTTCTGTCGCAAGGCTTTGGTCAACTTTTCATATTCGCTGTCGCATTAACCATCGATCCAACAACCATTCTCCCCATTGAGCAGGCCATATCCCTCTCAAGATGCTCTTCGGAATGTTCTTCGCCTTTTGGCGCTTCATGGAGATCGTCACACTGGTAAGATCAGACTTAATCCCATCTGCAAACCCATCCACTAACCCTTCTAGATCCCCACCCTCGGCATGCTCGCCTACTTCGTGCACATCTACGACTCCCACAACGCCCTCACCCCGGACTACATCCTCGTCCTCTTCATCGTCAGCGTCCTCGCCGCCGCCTGGGCCATCGCCACGCTGTTCACCTACCACCGTGCGCGCTCGAACGCTCTCTTCGTGTCCTTCATCGATCTCTGTTTCGTCGGTGCGCTGATCGCCGGCGTGTACGAGCTGCGGTTCATTACCGGTTCGAATTGCTCAGCCGTCACTACGGGCGCATCGTACTATATCAATTTCGGCGCGTTGGGCAATGCGAATGTCAATGGGGTGAGTGTGAAAGTCGACAAGACGTGCGCGATGCTCAAGGCCTGCTTTGCGTTTGGGATTATGAATATTATTTTCTTCGCGATTACGAGCTTGTTGGCGTGTTTGGTGGGGAGGGGTCATGAGAGGGGGAGTAGGAGGAATGAGAAGGTGGTGGTGAGGGAGACGCATGTTAGTAGGCATGGACATAGGAGGAGTGGGAGTCATAGGAGTCATAGGAGCTCAAGGAGGGCGTATGTTTAATTGGGGGGTTGAGAGGAGAGGTGGGAGTGGATGGGAGAGGGAAAAGGGGAGTCTTACGGCCGATTTCTTAGGTACTCTGGTTTGCGCGCTGTTCTAATGTTTTATGTTTGATGTTTCTGGATGATGGAGTGGAAGGAATGATGGGGCAAGGGTTTATGAATGATTGGAATGGAATGGAAAGGGATACCGAGGAATTGGTTATGATGATTTGGATTCGTTTAACTTAGACGAAGAAAAGAAGTAGGATATGATACCATAATGAATTTATTATAAAATGCGCGCACAAGGATTTTGCTAATACTTCATTGAGTCCTTAAACCACAAAGGTCGACTAGGTCAGTCTGGTCAAAGGAATAATAGCAAGTGCTAGCCCACCCAGCGCTCCTGGTCGTCGATACATGCACGGCTTGAAGACTGAGGTCCGTTCAAGCAGCTGCTTGTCTTCATTACCCATACATAGCACACAACCTTACACTCTCCAGACCAGAAAGAACATCGCACCCTCATTTCCCCCTCTCTGCTCAAATCCCCCTATTAACCAAAGCTTCCAATCCAGCAACTTCCTCTCGTTTCCTCTCTCGTCCCAAACAATAAACGTCGACGGGAATCCCCAAACCGAGAGTTCCTAGCTGCTGTTGCATGTGCAGGTAGGGAGGGAGGGAGGGAGGGAGGGAGAACGAGGAGACTTTTTTTGCGTAGTGAAGGGCTGGGAGGAGGGAAGGGGAGAGAGGGAGAGATTAGGCAGGGCGTGAATGGCGACGAAGGAGATCAGATATCAAAGTCATCTTGAATATCTCCATGGTTAAAGATGCCATGATATTGCGAAAAGCTCCAGCGATACTATTTCGCTCAGCCAAAGTGTAAGGACTCGCAAACTCGATGGCAGATACGCCAACTTGTTCCCTGAGCTTTTCCGACCCTGTTTTCCCAGTCCCTCCTCATCTTTCCGCTAATGGCGTTGAGAAAATGAAATGAACTAATATTGGGGGTCAGATAGCAGTCTCTCGCCCTGTTCATCCGTTGACAGCAGTAGGTTCGTTGACAGTTCCTTCTTTTCGCGGAGCCAAATCGAGACAGCAAGGAACACTTCCTTCCTCTATCATAATCTGGTCGTAGCATTCGAACCTGACTATGTTATATCTCAATGATGTTTTTTCTTTTCTTCTCGTGTTTCTGATGAATCGGGTATCATTTGTTGAGTATTCTCCCGGACCACGGCGGCTGTCGCAAACTGACTTCTACTTCGTGGATAAAGCCCCAGCATCTAAATCTATACAACCGCGCAACTCTATCCTCTAGCCGGGGTTCGTACATCTATCTATACACCGAACCATGTTCCTCCTTCTCTCCATATCCTTTCGAAACAAAACCAGACATGCAAAATTATCTTCTTCCCGCTGCGTTACATGTCTCTGTACATCCCTTCCAGCCAAACCAATCATGCCCCACCACCCCAGAGAAAATATGCAGACACACCATAAAAAGAAAACACCAATCCCGTCCCGTCAGAAATGCCACAGAAACAACAAACTCCCCCATTCCAGATCATGTAAGACCGAGTCATATATTACATTAAAAACTTATACCAGATCAAGACTGATACTCTCTTCATAGTCGATAAATCCAGCTCCTTCGCCGTCGCGGTTGATCATGTAACTGTATTTGACGGGGTTTTCTTTGATGTATTGCGGGACGTCTTCGTTGTGGTCGATGCGTTTGTACCACTGTAGGGGGCGAGGTGTTAGTTACTTGTACTTGAGGGGGGTTCGTAGGGGAGTGATAGGGGAGTGATGGGGGAGTGTATTTGAAGGGGGTAGGCGGGAGGAAGATGGGGATTCTTTCGAGGGTGGTCTTCGGCGGATATGGATTCCCTTCACCGACTACAAAGATCGCACCCATGTACCTCGCCGTCGAAAGAGGAGGATAACAACAACCACACCCAGCAAAGATCAAGACGAAAAGAAACAAAACCACTAACCTGGCCAAACCGATCCCACAAATCCTTCCCCTTCCCCACCCTATCCACAATCCTTTCCGTGCTTCTAAACTCCTCCGCATTCAAATTCGTATGACTAAAGCTCTCCATCTTCCTCCTCATCTCCCTCAGCGTCGCAAAACAGCTCGAGCAATGCCACCCCGCATTCCAGAGATCCGCCATCTGCTTCGAATCACGCTCATCGACGTGCACCGCACCACCATGACGACTCCTCAGACTGTGCGGCAGAATCGTGTTATCGACGCCGCGGAAAAACGTTGCTTGCGGGTGTCGCCACTGCTCGCCGCGGTGTCGGAATTGGAAGGAGTAGTAGTAGAACTGCGAGCGGAGCGTCAGGATGAGCGGGAAGGCGCAGTTGCGGAGTAGTTGTAGGGTTGCGGGGCGGATGAGCTCGTCGACGTCGGAGACGAGGATGACGTCTCCTTCGTGGGGTTTTTGGTCGCCGGAGAGTTTGGGGAAGACTTGTGAGAACATGGCATCACGTTGGAACTTCTCCTGGATCCAGGCATTCGCCTCGTAGTCTTTAGACCCGGGCTGCGCGTTGGGATCGATGGGTGGGGGAGCGTCTTCCAGGACGTGGTAGATGATTTTCTTGTCGAAGGCGGCGAATTGAGAACGGTGGGTTTGGAAGGACATGTTCTTGGGCAGGCCGGTGAAGGTGTGGGGGGCTTCGAGGATCACGAAGTAGTCGACTTCGGAGGACATTTCGTGGAGACGGATGTCCAGCCAGTCGAGCTCGTTGTTGATCATGAAGAGGTCGTAGATTTTGCGGGACTGGGTGCGTGGTTGGTATGGCACGAGGTCGTGGGCGGCACAGAGCTGGTGCGCGTTGGCGAGTGGGAGGAAGCCATTGAAGACGGGGGAGGTACGGGTTTCGAAGTCGATGTCCGAGGGGGTGATGGTGAGGGGGGAGGATTTGATGTGGGGGAAGAGGAAGAAGACGAAGGTGTAGAAGACGAGGACAATGGAAAGGTATTTGGTGACGCGGAAAAGATAGGGTGAGGTGCGTGGAGACCCAAGTTGGAACTTCATCTTGGCGTAGAGATGCTTCCAAGACGGGGAGAAAACAAGAGAAGAAGAAGAAAAAAGCAGGGAAGGAAATCAGGAAGTGAGAAGACAAGGTCAGATTATATCTCAGTCATCACTTAGTTCTTACTGTCATGCCATAGCAGTGAATCCTGCCCATATTATAGGGGATACCAAATCATCTCATCCTCCCTTAGGCAGTCAAACTTTTGCTTGCACCTTCCTGGTGAACCCCGGATACCAACAAGTAACATAACATAACCAACAGCCCGTCCGGAAAGAGATAAACGGCTAAGTCCCTTGCACTCTGTTGTTGTTATGTGCCTAAAATTATGGATACATGTCTAACTCACTTCAGACTTCAAATCCGACTCCATCCATTCGAATTCCAACTCCAACCCAAAACCATGCACACTTCGTACCTTCCAAACGAATGAGAAACCCGCAAAGACTTTTGCAAATTACACGTGGTTACCATCGCAGGTCCGCGCCCCCTTCGAAAAATCTCGCTTCATGCAAAACGAAACTAATGCTTACACAACAGGCTACAGAATAACCAATAATGCTCACGCAGTAAGAATGCTAATCATCCATGCTGACATTATTCGTACCAGAAGCAGCTTACTTTTGGTTTCACATCGCCCTAAGCCACTGGCTGAGCCCTATATCGGGTGGAAGTGCCGCTTCCTATTCCTCCTGCTTGTTATATTTGTTGTGCGTCGGATCCCCAAACAAACCTACTTCTTTTCCTCCCTCCCTCCCTCCCTCCCTTCACATTTCTTCTCGCACTCATCGAAGTCCAGAGAACCATAAGCATGATGATCTCGCACCCTTGCTCGCTCTCGGGATGCACGCCCCGGTAGGTAGGCCATCAGTAGCGAAAGAATCTAGTACAGTAAAAATCCCGCGGCACAGTGCTCAATTTCAACTTCCTCCTGCGCCATTAGGTAAGGCGAAGCAAGCAGGGCCCAAAAAATCTCGTACTCGGCACTTCAAACGCCTTAGCGGTCACTATCGTTGACAAAAATTCGAGCACAAATACTTCGTACAATCTGCGGTCAGAGTGGCAAGCCCGTATTTTAACGTATACTTGTAGTCCCTGTTCTTACACTAATTATTTTTCACCCACTCAGCTCGCGGAAGCAAGCTATTCTGTGCTACTTGATTGGCTAGAATTTAGATCGTGGAGCGACAGGGACTACTTGTATTTATCCTCGAGACCAAGTACGAGCCCTATGGATCTATCCTGTCCAATTAGTGGTTTTCGGTTTAGATCCGGGTGGTTTTCGGTTTAGATCCGGGTGTTCTAAGGTAAGCTTAAATGACTGCTATGTCAAAGCTAGCTAACGGAAGTCAATTACGCCTTTTAGTGCCCCGTTATGTATACGTGCCGAAGTGGGTATCTGATACAACGTCTTCCATGGTTTGCCCGGGAGAGAATAACCTTATACAAGTACCGCAGTGTTCGTGGGTCCCTTTTCTGTTCGAGAAGTTAAGCTTAGCATCGAACACGGTGAAGGCCGAAGGGAAATTGAATGAAATGGCATTGCAAGGCGCGGATTAGAGTTACCGCTAGCAAGTCATGTCATTGTCATTGTCATTGAGAGGGAGACGGGAGACTTACTTGGGACCGAGATTCCGCAGGGGTGGGAAAGGGGACCAGCGGGATGGCGGAAGTAAGAATGTGCAATTGACAGCACGGGATGTGACAAAGGGACCATAAGGGACCTCGGGATTTGATGGCGGGGGTGATGCTTCGTTGCTCTCTGGAATAGCCACCGCCGCGGGTGATAAAAATATATGGGGTCCGATAGATGTCTAGGCATCGATAAATTGTACCTTGTTTGGATCGTGATAGAGAATATGCTTCGTATTTTCTCTATGTTTATATGATGCCTGAAAGTATAAATAAATACCAGACGCGTAATCTTTATATTGAAGAAGAGAATATAAGAGTTTGAATACATGCATGTTGCCTGCTTTCTTGTTTGAATATGCAAAATGGGTAGAATAGTCTTGTTGTACTTACAGTGCTTTAGAAATGGTACGTCAATTCTGACTTTTCATGGGCTCATCTAATCCGTCCCCATTCCATTCCTTCTTTGCCTGTCTTCGCCCTGTTTTCCAGTGGTATCCCAATCCAACCTCCTATGTTCATTTCCTGAGCTCTCGTGACTTCATATAATCATCATCTGCCCCGTTCTAAACTCCAATCATATCTTGATGAACAGTATATCCTGTCATATCAAAAACCCTCTTCTCCTGCATGCTCATGAGTGACTATTATATCTCTTTCCAAATCTCCCTCTAATAGATTCCTCTGCTCTCCCCCCACACAAATATCGCTTTACACCTATCGATGACTATCAGGTCCACTGACCGGCGTCGGAAGCGGCGGATCTCGAATAAGTGATTTCTGCTCCGCCCCAAGGACAACTAAATTCGTTCACAAGACATTAGCATAGCTCTCAATAACCATATATATTCTCCTCGCTTCCCCTCCCCTTCCCCTTGCGTCAGCCAAAAAAAAAAGCTACTAACGTCTATCCCACAAAACCCAACTCGTAACAATCGCAATCGGCAACGCCACAATCGTCATCGTCACCCTCCTCGCCACACTCTTATAATTGCTCGGCAGCGGCTTCTGCTGCCCGCCCGCCGTTGGACGCGCGCCCGCGCGCGTCGTAAGCTGAGACGTAATTGCCTGGTTTAGGGCTTTGAAGGGGATGTGGGAGGCCTGCGCGGGCGGTGGTTTGGATTGTGCAGATGCAGATGCTGATCTGACACTCTCCATCTTCGCTTTATCCCGTTCTAAATCCTTTGCCAGATTTAGCATACGCGAAGACGCAGACGCAGACGATGAGGACGGTGGAGGCGGGGTAGGTTTCGCAGATCGAGGCTTCGCGTCTGCGGGCTTCACTACGGTAGGTTGCGCAGTAGGCGCTGTCTTCGCTTTCGGCTTGCCCGCAGACGCCTTGGTAGATTTGTGTCTTGTCGGCATAGCCATAGTTCTGCTTGTGGAAACGAATAGCTTCTTGGGGCGAGCTCTTTTGTTCGCGAGGATTGATTCGAGGGACATTTCTTGCTTTGTTCTTGGAATTGTGTTATTGGTAGACTGAAGCACTAGGCGCTATGTTGATCGCATGGAATTTAATTGAGCTGAGGTTGCTTCCATCTACGCATAAAGTCGCGTCGTTATTGACAAATATTTTTTATTTTACAATATTCTAATTCTCGTCCAACGCGCTTTTTCCCATTTCCCCGCATTCGTAGCCGCAAAGCCCACCAAGCCCACAAAGTAGGAAGCGCAAAAAGTAAAGTAATTTGTCTACTCTACATACTCTACTTTCTCTCATGAGGTCTTTACTCTATTTCGAAGGCAATCCGCGAGAAAAGGAATCTTATCCAGGAGGCAATTGAGGAGTTTTCAAACATTGCGGGGAGCGAGCGGGGTAGGTATGGTATCAGCGCCGGGCAACCGCTACTTGTATGATCAGAAGGTAGACCGCTGTTAATACCGACACCTGAACGAAGGAAATATCTCTTGAATACTTGAAAAACTTGAGACTTGAATGACGTACATTTAGTGAGCACCAATTGCTCGAAGAGGCTATCTTCCGGCCGGAGAGTTGGATTTAACTTTCAAGTACTTCGTAGGAGAACGATTGCCAATTGATCAATGATCATCGACTTGTACAACGCACTTAATCGAAGGGAGTTCAATATATTGTAACCAAGCTAGTTGTTCAGCACCTCACAGGAAAGAAAGATCTAATCAGGGCTTGAAATACTACACTACAGAACAAGAACTAACTACAGAAGTGTATATAGCACTCTAGGTTCGTAGCTTTAACCGACTACATGTGGCCCGCGAACCAACCGGTTGCTCTGTGTGTATATGTAAGACGACGTATGAACAGGCATACACTCTGGCAATGATACTGCGTTGTCACAAGATGATACACTCGCAGTCTAAATATACAAAGCGCCCGTTAGAATCATTCGCCGTAACTATTCATAAATATATAAAGGTGATAACTTACCTCCTGACGGTGCTTGTCGTTGGCGTCGTGGGCGTTGTGCTTGTTGTGCTTGTCGTGCTTGTTGTGCTTGTCGTGCTTGTTGTGCTTGTCGTGCTTGTTGTGCTTGTTGTGCTTGTAGTGCTTGTCGTGCTTGACAATGTGCACATATAGAGGCGCCAGATGGCTTATACAGATAACATTCCGGACATGTATCTATAGGCTCGTTCTGTCGATTAGTACTTGAAGTCTTGAACCAATGATAGAATAACACATCAGTTGGACTAATGGACTGAGCTTCAATAATATCAAATATTCGAAGAAAGTCCTAATACTCACGAATTAAACAGAATGAAGTAACAGCATTATTTTTGTTGTTATCCTTCCATAATGCAGCCTGATTGCAATGACGATGATGACATAGTGGATGGGTCATATTGGATGTTAAAGCTAATATAATAGCGTTTTTGCTTCGAAAGGGATGTGAGAATCGCTTCAATCTGAATTGAGGTGTCAATTTAACATATTGAAAGCAGTGTAGGAAGTGGAGTTGAAAGAGAAAGAAATAGAAAGATATGAAAGCCTGGGCTTATTATACATAATCTTTGCATGTTACACCGACAGCAGAGTGAGGCTCCAGAATGAAGAGTACTTAGCCATAGTGATCTTAAGAGAAAAGTATATTAGGCTTGGGCCTGCGGAAACACGGGGTAATGTAGAGGTGGTGGGATATTTCGATTTGAGCATAGATCAAACTAATCGAGGATCATGGCTGGTGCAGAGGTTCTGCTGTCGGGCGTTTCTTGTGTTGCACCAGCAGCAGCTTTTGAGCAGGATTTGTGGACGTGGTAGGTTTCCAGGGCCAACAGAGCAGTCATGTGGAAGTATTGGTAGGAGGGGAACCGAGGATTTGGCGTATTATGGGAAAGTAATTGGATGGCGATGTGGCGGATGGTGTGTTACACGTATGCGAAGATGAAGAGATCGAATGATACGAGATATACCAGCCCGAATCGAACCCATCTGGACAGGCTGGCGGTAGCCTGATTCGTGCACGGTAATACGAGTGGTTGAACTTGTTGAGCTTCTGTTGGTCAACCAAACACCCAACACGAAAGATCTTATATCCTTATATCAGACATGTGATGGAGGAATCTGTATCAATTGCTCTCACGGGTGTGAAAGCCGCATCGAAACACTCAAGTATCAATGCAATCAAGAAGAAGATAGTTGAAGTTTTTTAATTCTTCCCAAACCTATTTATACAAGGCGCCGACCTATTCCTTGTTTACCGTTTCGCCATTCCCCGTAGAAATAACACCCATCCGACATCAAACCAAACTACCGGCCGAAAGATGCCACCTTAGGTATCTAATAAAATACAAATAAGAATCCCGAACCCCAAACCTATCCGTTTCCTTCCCAGTTACTCCGTCCATTAGTTTGCCTCAGTCTTCTCATGCATCCCCTCCATACTATTCCTCCTACTGTTCGCTCTGCTATTAAGTCTGCTATTGTTGCGACTATTTGGATTGCTACCCATCGCTTGTCTAAGTCTCAAGTTCTGCTGACTGCGAGCGAAAGAGTTTGCTCGAGATCCAGTCGGCATTCTGGTGACTTTCGGCCCGTCTAGCTTCTCTACTCGGGGTTCGCCTCGTGCTTCTCTGGCGTCGGAAAGCTGTTGCGCGAATGGAGATCGTTTGCGGAGAACTGGTCCTTTCCAGTAAATGACGTAGACCGCGATGACGAGGATGAAGGAGATGCAGAAGAGAATTGTGGAGGCATATGCGAGAGGTTTTGATCCGATGTCTAGATGAAAGAGTCAGTATATGGTAGGAGTGATGTCAGGAAGGGGCAAAGCTTACTTTGGAAGAAAGGTGTAGCGGGAATAGTCAAGACACCCGCCAAGAAATCTCTTGACCATCCATTTCCACCGGTGGCCGAAGCAGAATATGGTCCGTAAGCACAGATCATATAATCGATAGTTGCCATGTAGATACTATAATTGGCGATTCCCACAATAGCGGCGAAGATCGAGGACGCAATCCAAGGCAATGGTGGGCCGGTGGATGTCCAGGCGAAACCGATCAACCCGATTGGCAGGCATGGAGCAGCGTAGAGCAAGAACCAAAGTCTAGATTCGTATTGTGCGTGTTCGTCATCAGGCTTGGTGCGGCGCTCGTGGATGTTGCGTTTGATGGCGGGGATAAAGGCGAACCAGGCGATGAAGTATCCAACAAGAATTGGAATGAAGGAGAGACCGAGCTCTACAGTGCCGAAGCCCCATTGCTTGTAGACGAGAGCGAAAGATTGGATGAACATGAAGATAAGAGCGTCAGAGAAACCGGAAAGCAAACTCAAAGTCAAGACAATTGGTTCAGTCAAGAACATCTTGAATGGTCTGACCCAGGTGATCAGGATCTCCTTTGCTGAGAAACGTTCGCGGAAAGGTGTAATTTCGTTTGGTCCATAAAGGTTGGGGTTCTCGCCAGACTTTCGCCTCTTCTTTGCGATGTGGTCCATCATGATAGTAGTTCTCGTCTCGGGCACGCAAATTAAATGGAGGATCTGTACGAAGCCACCGAAGATAAGTTGAATCCAGATATTCCATCTCCATGGTAGGAAAGCCTCGACGAAACCACCGACTACAGGACCGAGAACACTTCCACCGACCGAAGAGAAAACCACGAATGCGACAGCGTATTGCTGGTCATCCGGTTCCCACATATCGGCAATCATACCTAAAGTGACGGAGCCGCCAGCCGAGGAAAGACCACCGAGCGCACGACCAACCATGACCGATGCGAAATTAGGAGCAAGTGCAACAGGAAGCTGCCAGATGTTGACCAAGAACAACGAGGCCTGCAAAATAGGTTTGCGTCCCAGCTCCTCTGACCACGGCGCCCACAGCTCACAACCGAACGCATACAGAACCAAGAAAATCATAGCACCAGCTCGGGCACCTTGCTCACTGACGCCGAACTCCTCCGAGATACCACCAATGGCATTGGAGTACAAACTCGTATTGAAGTTCATGGAAACCTGCACCAAGAAGATGATGGATAGGATCGTCCATTTCTTGTATGTTGGGAAGGAATATCCCAATTGATCCCAACAGTCTTCTTCTGTGATTTCGATCATATCGGGAGATTTGACCTTGGTTACTGGGGCGTCGCCGGAAGGCCAATGTGCGTGGGCATTTGAATGTGGAAGCGGGTTAGGTGCGGTGTGTTCGACATTCTCGTGATTGGCTTCGTGGTCGGAGAGTTCTCCTGCTTTGGTTGAGGATGAAGCTTCGGAGTCGATTGATTCATGGTTCTTGTTCAATCTGGCCTGCGGCGGATTGCTGGCGGCCATTTTGATTATGGATTATTTCTATACTGTTAGGTGGTGGTGGTTAGTCGTCGTTCGGCAATGCAGACCCGAGCGGTTCGTGGAGGGGAAGACCTACAACAATATATCATACAAGTGTGATATCTATCATTAGAATAGAAGATGATTAACTGTATGCAAAGCAATGCTGAATGCTCCTTAACCTCTTTTCGAAATTCAACAATGATTAATGAATGAGAAATGTTGGAGAGAATTGGAGAAAAAGGTTTGATATGGAGGGAGGGAACAACAAGTTATACTTTCGCCGATAGTTACTTCCTACGTACAAGTGCACCATGATATAGCACGGGGAAGGGACTAACTAACGGAGCGCTGAGGCGGGGTCGAATGCACCTTCACATCTTTCATGTTTTCCAGTTCTGCAGGAGAAATCCAGTGTTTTGTTAGAAATTCGAATCCTGTCCAGATTTCTCGTATGAGTCGGGTCTGGGATGGTACGTCATAACGGGCCCTGCCCTGTCTGGCCTTACCCTTCCTCTCCCATTTGTAAGTCAGGTGTTGGACCCAACCTCTTAACGTTACCCATATTTTCTAAACTCCCCATGGGAACAATCGATACTAGATCACTGCAGCGGGGGGGCCGATTGTTAGGCCGATTTTAGGATGCGAAAGCGTTGTCTCGAGAATTTTGGTCGCGGGACTATCGCGACGAAGAGCGTCTAGCGAGCCGAACTCCGATGCGTATAGGATAGGAAAACTGTTTCTAGATTCATGTCAAGCAGGGCTTCGAAGCTTCGCTGATAGTTGTATTGTTCTATTTACTTTATTTGAAGGATTGATTGCTCCGTCGCTGTTCTGTACTTCTAGACTCCAAGCATCAATTACTCGCCGTTCTCTATACGCTCAGCGTACTTGTGTCTAGCTTAAGCAGATCGAAGGGTCGTAGCTTACTGTACCTACGGCTAGGAGGTTACATCGGGTCTACGTTGACTAGCCCAGGACTCCAGGTAGTTTGATGTACTCCACACGGAGCGATCGTCATGTTGCAGAGGTGGTGACGTTGAGTCCGGGGTTTGTGTATCGGTTTTGGCTCGTAAAGATATACTTCGTAAGCACAGTTGGAGTTTTTTCACGTCGTGTGAGAGGATGATGGTGCTATTCACTCTTTTATCGTCATAGAATTTTATATACGGTATACCAAGTATACAATATTCCCACCGTTGACTCGGCGGTCATGGAATCAAGCATTATACTAGATGAAATCCTATTCTCGATGATATGCCGTCTCGAAAGAAGCAACGCCACTGCTTCCACATCTTGCAATGCTTGATTCCACCACTTGGCGCGCCACTTTTTACAGGTTGAATAGACGAATAGAGCGTATGAGGGGCGTCTTCTGCTCTTACAGGCTCACGGCCTACGAGTAATCGGAGATAGATGCGTGATTGGTTATCCTTAAGATATCCATTTACTATGTATATTGTGTTTCGATACATCGGGCTTCACTCTAACACCGTACGTTTGGTAGTACTTCTTCCCACATTAAGTGGGGTAGAAACTACTTGCCGTGCAAGTGGTCCCTAGGTTTTAGAGTTCTTTCATCTCCCAGGCTCGGTGCCACAGCGCCATATCCGAAAGACTCTGAAGAACTTGCTGGTTGTACCTCCGTACGATATACAAGATTACTATTTCATCGCGGCTCTGTGAAGCTTTCTGTCGCACCCGCGTAAAGCAAGCAAAATAAAATCACGAGTAATATGACGCAACGTCTGCCCTGTGCTATATGCCATGCCTTGCTCTGCCCTGTGCTTCTGTGCCACAACGGTGAGTCGGATAAGCTGCCCGACGACGGATAAGGGAAATCTTATGTCTATCCTTGTAAAACTCATTCCTCCTACAAGCGCGCCGGCCACCGTGTCCATCATCCTGCAGGCAAGCAAAATCTTTCAAGGAAACGTTACCAACCGGGCGTCTGTCGACTCTCCGCTGCTGTATGCGTGAACAGAGCTATCGGACCGAACGGCAAAGACGGTGGAGAATAGAGGAGCAAGATTTTCGGCCGAAATGGGGACTCCTCGAATGTTTTGTGGAAAGTGTGGGAAAACTTTGGCGGAGAGCGGAGACTGGAGAGTGGGATGCGGGATGGCGTTAGGGGTCCGGTACCTACAGATTTTGGGTGATATTGGTATCTAGCCTGCAGCTAACAAGAACCTATCCACCGTCTGTCTCCTGGTGTGAGGACGACGAAAAAGTAGTCCTGCTTCGTAGAAAGTTGGCGTACGAGCCGCGCAATCTGTGATCGTCCCTACCGTAAGTCCCGATTCTAGGTCCCGAACCACGGGCGTGGTAGGGGGAAAAGTTAAGCACCAAGTAGAGTAGGAAAAAGGACCTAGTATACCCAACTCCTCATGCACCTTATTCACAACGACCGATCTGATCGACATCCAATGCTGAACGGGCAAACTGAAAGCGTGAGCCTCTGAACGGTGTTGCCGGATCGGGAAGTCCGTCCGGATTATTATCGGGAGACCGTTTGCTTGTGCCTTGAAATACTTTCGGCAGGGTCCAGGCTTTTACTGTGCGCAGATCCTGGCGATGATCATGAAAAATCTTGGAAAGACAGAACATCAGAGAAGACAAAGAGAGAACAAGACAGCTCGAGATATTGGTTCGGGTTCTGTGTTCCTGCTCGTTGTTCCTGTACCTGGATCTGAATCTGGATTTTAAAAGGGGGGTTCCGAGATCATGTGAATGATATCAGGCAAGGCCATGGTTTGTCTGGAGTTGATACATTCTCGGATATCGAACTTTTTGAGACTCGTACTCTACTATATTTCGAGAGCGATCCACGGAATGAGGTATCCTTTAGGACTCAAGTTTCTGGTATGTTGAAGCAGCTGTACTGATTGCAGACTTTCAATGACAAACTACGATCTTACTTCCACCGACCTAGATACTTTCGACTTCTTATACTCAGGTACATTCTACCCCCACGTCATCGACACCCCTCTCGTCATTATCTTCCAATTGGAAAAACCTGGAATGCATAAAACAAAGACATGTGAAGTCACAGCAGCAAGTGCTTGTTCCCGTCCTTCTCTGCTGCGAGTAATCTCTGAAGACAGAAGCCTTTGTTGCATATCTCAATGCATTTCCTTGATTTAAACTTCATAAAGGGTGCAAAAAAAACAGGTTTGGCGGCGTTGAGATGAGCAACAAAATGCGAATTGAATAATAGGGGGGAGATCGGGTAGATGCATTATGATGTTTTGGAGGCTCGAAAAAGGGAGATCCTTAAGTCTAGATTGTTTGGTGAGGGTCGAGAATCAGATGGACTTGGATATGTTTAGAGGTTTGGGGAATGGTTGGTGGCTGAGAAGGATGGGAATGCCTACAGCACGATGACGGAATCATCGAGAGGCTTGGCATATTTAATGCTCATAAGTGATATATCGCTTTCTGCTCCTACTCGCGTCATGTTACATGCCTTTTCTACTCCTATCCGTCTCGTAAATGGAGTATATTAGATCTTGAGCTTTGTTCTAGAATTGGTGACGAAGAGGCACCCAATGATACGGTGGACGTTTGTACGACTTACTCAAGGCTTCATCAACACTCCTATCGCGATTGTTAGCCCGGAATAACGAATCGAGCTCTGTCTCTGGTACAGTGCGGACTCGACGCCTTTCACTGTCTGATGGGACGCTACATCGAGGTCGAGATTTATGATTATATCTTTCACTAATGGTTCTCAATGTCATTATCATAATACATACAAGACCTTCTGCTCTTACTTCTGTCTATTCATCATCCTCTCTTGCATATTACTTGACATACTGCCGCCGTCCGTCGATGAATACAATCCAAGAATATCTCACCCACACTTCTCCAGAGCACAAACGACTCCCTACTGCATGCAACCGTCAGATCACATCATACTGTCTCACACTTCACCAGCTTCTTCAGTTACCTACTGCTGCAACTAACATGAAATACATCGTGAGGCAAACAGATCCAAGACACTTCAACGTCGCTCCGCTCATAAATTCTTCAATATGACGTTCTCAGCATAACATGACACAGCAAAACATCGCATCATATCACATCACTATCTTTGCTTCTTTCTATGATTCTACACCATCATTTTTGTAACATCACCGCCTACATCGATCGATTCTTTGCTCCTATTCCCAGGGATGAGACGGAGTATCTACCTCCGCCGCGTTGCAGACAGACTACTGTTAAACCATCTACATCGTGCAGTGACCTGACTCTCTTCTCATCCGTCACTCTACACTTCGACCTTGACTGCAACTTCATCCCTATCATACCGATATAGGACTGTCCAAAAGAACTATAAGCTCAACAGGCCTACAAACAACTTACTCTCATGTCATTTTTCTACATTTCAAGCTTCATGATCCCACTCGACATCATTCAAAGACTTGCTTGCCTCCTCAGCTACAAGCTCTAGTGCTTAACATTCAGAGCTCTGGTACACTTCGTCTTCACAACATCCAGTGTCTAAGGATAGTAACTCAGATGATATATACCGTATGCAATATCGTATATGTGCAGCATTGGTTGGTGCCAATAAGTATACACGACTTAGTTGTTTCCAAATCCAGGTACTGTATCGTCTACTGCTCTTTCTCCTGGCTGACTGGACGTCATATCCCGCCCGAACTACTACTCAACCCTATATCTCAGCTACTGTTCCCGTCCAGTACTGCACTTAGCAACGCAGCATCTATCTCTTACTTTCCCTCTGCTCCTGCCACGCACGTATGAATTTGGCGTTCGCTCCTCGAGCCATTCATTCTAGGGCTACCTCATGGAAGAGAGAACTTGGACGTTTGACATCTATATTGTATCACATCATAGCATGTAAGCTTCCACTATCTGCAATCAGAGTGAGGTATCCATTATCTTCATTTCCTGCACCCTATGGTATCC
Organism: Rutstroemia sp. NJR-2017a BVV2; assembly: GCA_002946415.1. NCBI lineage: Eukaryota > Fungi > Ascomycota > Leotiomycetes > Helotiales > Rutstroemiaceae > Rutstroemia > Rutstroemia sp. NJR-2017a BVV2. Next base: position 1,268,008 of record NJPS01000010.1, on the reverse strand, counting down.
TCCTCCCAGTCTCCGCTCTATATATCACCAGGGAAACTCTAGCTTCGATAGTTATATAGCGTTCAACTACCGACAGAGATCATGGGGTGGATAGGCAGCGATAGAATGTTGATTGATGGATAGAAGGGCGAAGTCATGAGAGACGGAGAATATGTCGACGTTGAAGGCTTCTTGGTATGTTTCAATCACACCAGCCTTGAAATAAAGCAGACATCTACCCGGTCTAACATTCAATCAATCCGTCTCTTCCCCTCGTCCGCTCTCCCCATCACTGTCTTCAGACTCTTCACATATCCATCAACTCCACCTCCAATCCCCCATCATCACCCACCACCTCCTCCCCATCACCCTCTCCACCTAATACAACCCCCAACAACCTTCATCCAAAAAACCCAAAAAAGAAACAGTCACTACAAGTATCAAACTCACAACCTTAGCCAGTACCACAGATTCCCAAACTTCTCAACATTTCATAGTATATGTTCCGAATTAACACCATATCCTCTACAACAACCACAGGTCGCTTAACTCAGTTGGTTAGAGTGCGGTGCTAATAACGATGCCTTCGCATCTTGATAACGCCGAAGTCGCGAGTTCGACCCTCGTAGTGACCATTTATTTTTGCATATTTTTTGCATAATTTTTTTTTAAACTTGTAGAAGGAAGAAGAGATCTTTTTGATATTTTTTGCTGTTATCTTAATATGGGGTTAGAGAGGGAAGAGGATTGTATTAGAGGGGATGGTATGGAATGAAAGACGGAGTGGAGTGTATATAATTGACGGTCATTTAGAAGTTTAAGCGGGAGTTGGGGGGAGGAAGAAGGGGGGTGAGTCATGTGACATTTGGAGGGTGAGGATATACGGGGGTATTGGAATGGGATTCTGCGTTGATGGGACTATTTTTTGGGATTTTTGAGGACAGGATGATGCTTTTAGAATCACATTTACTGATTTTCTTCGCAATTGAAATTCACTTTGCAGTGAATTTTTGTATGTTTGATGTGGTGTGGATATCAGTGGTGTAGTGTAATCTTAGGCTTATGGTAGTGGAGACATAGGGTTTAGGGGGAAAATTTTTTCTTCATTTTTCTCTTTTTTGATATCACTCTTGGGATAAAATTGGTTGAGATAATCTTGGATGCGTTATGAAGTTAATGTAAAATCGGAGTGAATAGTGACCATGCGCTGTGACTGTGAGAATGCCGGATTGTGTGGGATTTGGTAAGCTAGCCGTTAGGGTTGCAGACTAGAGGTGAGTGATTGCACTCAGGTTATATGTCCGGTGTGTTGTATAGTGTTTGATGATGAGTGCTATGGGATACTATATATTTTTTTGCCTGGATGGCGAATTTGGATTGTGTATACGTTGTTGTATTCGTTTGCTTGTTTGTTCCGCAGGCATCTATCTGTATGACTGGATGTAGCTCTCAATCATATTCTGATATCTACATGGCAAGTTCCCTCCTCTACAAGCCACCAATTCTCTCCCACAATTCTCTTCAGACATTTCTGTCCCTACTTGGTAGATCTTCCTTCCCTCCTCAGAAATAAACCAAAACCGCCTCACTAGCCCCAACAACCCAGCTTCCCACCCCGTTACTCCCCACACTCCCAACCTCAAACGTTTCCGTCCCCCCAACAACACAACTCCCATTCGCAACCGTCTGGGCTCCAAAGCTCGGATTCTCCCCCTGATCAACCCTACTCAACGCACTCTTCGCCGTCAACCTCTTCGTCTTCGTCTGTTTCCCCGCCGTAAGTCCTCCCAGCACAAAACTCTGCGATCCGCGCGTTCCAGTTCCGTTGTAGTAATCGGAATTATACAAAACTGCTTTGATTGGCAATTTCCCCGCATCATATAGCACATAAGCTCCGTATTTGGTGCTTCCTGTGTCCAGTTGCGAAATATATGACGATCCGGCAAATGCGCTCACCGCAAGCCATGCACCGTAGTAAGGGGCCCCGGCATCGTAGCGACCCCACCAGCAGTAGTAACATGCGCCGATGGTTCCGTGATGGAAGTAGATGGTGGTAATGTTGAGCACCGTGCTGCGCAGTATATAATCCATGGTCCACAGAGCAGCACCAAAAGTCGGAGATACAGTCGCGGCTCCTCCGCCAGAGACGGAGTTGGTCTCCCCAAGTACGTATTCTTTCCCAACAGCGGTGGCAGCGAGGACGTCAGTGCCGATGGGAGCGAGGTTTGAGACGATGGTGTTGTGGCTCATGAGCGTGGAGAGGGTACCGCCGGGGTAGTTGTGATGCGCGTAGTCGCGGACGTATTGACGGACGGTGGAGTTGCCGCTGGCGATCAGTTCGGCGGCTCCCCAGGTGGGTGGCGCGGAGTTGGAGTTGCCGGCTTGGATTATATTGGTCGTCTGGAGGGCGGTGCCGACCTGTATATCCCAGTTGTTTTGGGATGCGGCGTCGATAGCAGGGGACCAAGAGGGTGAGGCGATGTGCTGGACGCCAGAGTAGTCTAGAAATTGGTAAGTTGGTGTGATGGAGACGACATGAGTTGCGAAAGGGTAGATTTACATTCAGGTTCATTGCCTAGTTCTATTGCTTTCAGATTTCCCATGCTGCTTTTCGCAGATTTGGCGGCAAGTATGGTATTTGTGATATTGTTATGGCCACGGTTGAGTCCTGCAACGGATCAGTCGTCAAGGACTTCGTTTTCCGCTCGAAGGGAGAGTTGGAAGGAACGAAAAAATACCTAAGACGACAGTTCCAGCATAAGTAGCAGCAAGTTTCATTAACGAAGAACCAAAGGTTAATGAAGCTGGAGCATCCGTCGGAGAAGCCACTGTGTAGACTACATATGCACTTGTAGCTGGATCATATGTTGCGCGATCTCTATCATAGACATTTCAGTACTTCTTCATCACCAGCATCTTGGAAGCTGGAAAAGCATACTGCGTAGTGCCTCCAATCCGAATCGGAGGCCAAGTTCCACTCAGCGATTGGAAATTCTTCAAACATTGGTTCGTAGCAGTGACGTTCGTGAAATATGATGGGTATGCGAAGAATTCGAAGCTGATAGGTTTTCAGTTTTCCTTTTCAAACCGAAGGACGGGGAAATACTTACGACAAACCAACAGGTGCTGGGGCAAGTTTTGCTGCACTGGTAGGAGCAGTCGATGGGACTGTGTAAGTGACTGTAGCTGCTTCTACGAGCAGTGGAAGAAGTACCCAAAAGGTCTTCATTGAGAACAACATTTTGCAGAGCACTATTCGGTTCACTTCGAAGATGTCCCTTTCACCCAAACATGGAAACAGCCCTCGAGACTACAACTCGTCCAAATATATTAAATCATACTTATGTTACCCCTCAACTCCATCCGTACCTGCAGAGAAAAGCTCACTCCAGCCCCGGACGTAGCATTGCATCTTTCAAGATTCCATCGGCCTCAATTACCCCGGGTTTTCCATCCCCGATCATCGTCACCCCGCCTATAATGTGGTCCATTTCCTAGGCCTATCAAACAGGAAGTTGCAGATGCGGGGAGATCGGCTTTTGACATTTATCCGCACAAATGATCTGGAGATGCACATCAATCAATCCAGCACACGAAAAAAAAGGGTCTTCGGACTAATTACTAAGAATTGAAGACTTGTGTTTTCCCGCAAATAAGATCTATAAATAATTTGTGCAATGCGTACTCCGGTGTCCGGTACTGACTACATCCCTTATTGTCGCTTACCTGCATGTAATTGATCGATCTAGTTGGCCTCGATATTGAATCTTAAGCACCAATCGGAGCGACACTCTACAAAGAAATCTCTTGCGAGACAAAAATAATTCTGATAAGGATGAGCAGACCAACTGCTTGCATATTCTAGAACTCCTCGGGACGCTTGAGCCTACTGGTGGTTTGACAATTCACATATAGCCCCTTTCACTGGTGAGACACCTCATCAAAAATGTGGAATAAAATACTAGTATTGTTTCATAGAATGTCTTCCACATACTGAGCCCATGTGTTTGCCACGCCACTGCATGTCTAGGGTCACAAAATCACATGGGAAGGGCAAAGTTATGAGTTGTGGTGAGGGACCCTGTGGTATCTGTATATTCTGAAAGAGAAAGAAATTTGTTGTGGTGATGGTAGATAATTACATGATAAATTTCGGCCGTTCTGTTGTACACCGCACCAGTGTACTTTTGGTATTCCCTCTATGCCTCTAATAACGCCCGCTATCCGATGCTCATCAAATCCATGTGTCATGGTGCCATATGCTATGCTGTAAAGAGAATGAATGTACAGCTCATTGCTGATCGCTTGCCAAAAGAAATTAACGCTTTTTAAATAATATTTTAGTGATGAGCATCTTCATCCTTTCCTGGCCACATTATCATCCTTGTATAGACCGCCTTGATGTGTGCATACACAATCACAATCCATAACAGGAATAAGACAACCCCCATTCCTGTTCCGACACCGAGTATCGGTGTGCTGTTTAATCGTTCTCCGATCTTGATCGTGGCAATTGTGTAGCCAACATTTGGGAAAACATATGCGTACCAGTTGAGATGGAAGTCATTCCGGTGAATAGCTTCGACAGCTGCAAACACGGCAATCGCGAAGAACCAAGTTGCAAGCATCCAAAGGAAGATGGCCGAAAGGAGAGCGCCGATTTGTAATAGATCGGGGATCATATCTGGGTTGGAAATGCCTGGTAGCTGCATGTAGCTGGTGAAGGCTCCTGTGATTTTAGCATCTTGAGCCATTCCGATCAAAGCAAGAGCTGTGAAAGATGGTGGCCCGACTGCGATGAACATGGCAGGTCGAGATGCATCAACAGGTAATCCAGATGTCATGAGACGACCGAAGTAGATACCATACATCATCATGGCAACCATCAATCCCAGTCCTTGGAATGTGAAGCCGGCTATCAGCATATTTGCAGCGGCGTCGGCAGGTTGTGTTTTGGCAATGGCAGATGCAAGAGTACCGACCAACATTGCTGGGAAGATAGGAAGCACCCATCCAGGCAAGACATTGGTGATGACGAGTTTCTTGACCATAAACAGGACGTGGTAGTAGACCACGGCGACAACGGTTGCAACGATCGTGTAGGTCCAGAATGCTATTCTTAGAGCACCGATAAGCCATGGACCGGAATTTGGAATACCGTAAGCTGTTGTATTTGTGATCATGGTAGCTATCGTAAGCATTGATGTAGCGAAAAAGAACCCTTCGTGCGGATTGGTAAAAGCGTGTGTTAATGTCCCTGGATGGATGATAAAGCGAGCGATCATGAGACTCGTGAGTCCTATGAAGAGCATGATGTTGATGACAAACAGGGCCGTTCCAAGTGTGATAATAGCAGGCGAGTTGAGCGGTAATACCGACATAGTGAATGCTACACCTCCTGTTGACATCGTCGCTGCGTACCAAGCGAATGTGAAATGCTTCAGTCGACCTTTGAAACCAATATCTTGGATAGCCTGTTCCTTCTCGTCGTCTATTTCCTCAATGCCGAGTTCGAGGTCGCTATCTTTGACTCCATCGGCGAATACATCGTCGACGGGTGAATGAGGGGAAACCATATTGGCGGTTGTAAACTGAGCCAGCAGTCTTTATTATTTGTAGTTGAGCTTGATGAGAGAATTGGAAGATTTGTGGGCAAAGATAGTGAGAGACTAGTAGTGTATATGATACAGATACTAGAACAGCTTCTACGTTGGAAGAGCAGTTCGTATTGTATTAGTTTTCCAATGAATTGAGGGGGAGGTCTCTGGGGAAATATTGTGTGGAAGTGGGACAACCTCCTCATTTTGAAGATCTCAATTCCACGGATTTGAGAACAGCCATCTCCTACGAGTGGAGCCCCCTGTGTCTCGTAGTGCTCTACCAAGAGTTCAAGATATTGATAGCACAACTAAAACAACCAAAATGAAAATGTTGACAGCCAAGTTGGGCCGTAACAGAAGGGAAACATCGAAGACATTCTTCGAAACTGTGCAAAAGTGGAACCCCAAGAGATAACAACTTCAGATGGCGAGGCTCGAATTAACTCTAGACCAACTATGGCCAGAATAGATCCAGACTAAGGGATGATCTTTGAGCCTCCGGGACAACGAACATGTCGGAGCCAAGCAACAATCCCCTATCGAGTCTTGGCTTCAGAGCCCCTCGCGGGTGGCTTTAAGGCTGGGCGCAATCTGACCCACTGGAATATGAAAGACTTAGCTTCCCGCAAATTTCCGAATCATGTCCAAGCCACAGCTAAACATTCTAAATTCGTTAGAGTTTGTTAGGGTGTATTCGGAAACTGCAAGAGTTGTACATGAAAGGCTACAAAGCGTTTATTAAAGATCTTGGCCGGGACGATCCGTCGGTTCAGACTAGGACATTCCCTAACAGTGACCATAGTCAGACACTGGACTCGCCGTATGGCAAACTCATGGCCTAGAAGCCAAGAGGCCGAGAAATTCTCAGATATGGTCAAAGACTCTTGGCTACCTCGAGGTTATAGCAGTAAAATAGTCGCCGGCAGTGGTGGACCCAATGCCGGGTTCGTGCTAAATTGGCTTGATGCCGTAGTTGTACCGCTGCTGTAGAGTACTTATCTCTTGTCTCCCGCCAAGCATAACTTCAGGCTCGGTGAGGGACAACCACGAATACCACCAGCTATGACACAAGTGATTGATGATGCTGTACGATATCGATTTGCCGTCAAGGCAGACTGCGAGATGCTGTAGGGCTTGGCAGTCATTTCGATAAACTGGTGATCGACCTGATTAACTTCGCATACCTAGTGAAGAAGTGTGTCGGATGAGCCACAACCAATGAATCGTGCTTCGTACTCCAGTATGGAGGCACTTAGCACTTGGGATGGAGCGAGACTCAAATGATGTTATCCGGAGAAGTAATAGTTGGAGAAGTTATTGAGGGTAGGGAATGAGTGAGTTGGAAAGGAGGTGGACGGACAAGCAGACGCGATGTTTGGTTTCGAGTGCTCGGTAATTGAGGCAGCTAGATACTCCGTCAACAGCCGTGGTCTTCTAAATTTAGCCACTTCTAAAACAGCCAAGTCGAGAATTTTATTTCCGTCCGCACGTGATCAAAGTCACTTAGTCCCGCCACACGAACCGTGGATGCACTGGATATACAGTATGTTCATGAAGGGGTTTCCAACTTTTTCTCATTCTTGACTTTACCATTGCGCGTAAGACATGGTTAGTTCTTCTTTGTATAAACTCCAGCCAAGTAGGCTTATCTAGCTTTGCACTTCATCTAGCCCATTTCGACCTCCTTTCCACTGAGCTTTCTCAAGTACCACTTGACAAAGAATACCTCCATGGGCGATGCACTGCCGGCGCCGGTACTTGGATGTACCGGCAGTTGAGGTCACGTTAACCTTGGATAGACTTGTGCGTCTTCTTGCATAAGAAGATCAGCAGTACAGCGAATGAACCAATGCAAACACAAGTTGATCTTCTGCCGGATAAACAGAGAATCTTGTGCTACATGGGGTGACTTCCTGCGGAATTGAATGCTCGGCAAATGTTCATAGTGCAGCAACAATTCAGAGAGGGCTTTTTCGAGGTAGAGTTGAGGTGGTCGACAGTGAATTGAAATTGCTCCGTTTCTTGCCTACAATCTGAGATGACGAGATAGTTCTCACAATTGCATATCTTTACGATGTTTTGCGATGTTTTTTGGTTGTTTTTTGGGGTTCGCTTGGTCTCGCGACCTTCGCAGCTTCGTCGTCAACTCCCCGAGCTCCCCGACTGCTCCTCTTTGCCTAGTCTTGTATTCTTAACACCTGCAATATCGTCATAAAGATCTTTTCAACCTGCGGCTAAATGATTGTTCCACAAAAATACCATGTTTAAAACTTCCGAACGAGTGCGAAAGTACTCGTACTGGTGGACTCTCATTCTTCCTAAATCACCAGAATCATTTGGGTAGGTTGCACTTGGTCCTATGCAGTTCTAGTGGAGATTTATCCCAATGGTGTCCATATGATTGGGGCGGGAGAGGGAGTCTGATATATACGAATCGCTGGATTAGGTGAACAACTAATGACTAGGAATGGCTCAATTGGGAGATAACATTTCTGCCGATGGCATATGCCACGGCTATATCAGACATGAACAGTCCTGATCTTGTCCTGGCACTGTTTCCACTGAACTCAATCTTGACAATCATCTAAAGAATATTCATGATGTTCTCACTGACAATCTGTTTCATTTCTTTGCTGATCAGCCGCGCGTTTGCGTCCCTCCAAATCGTTCGTGTAACTATTAACTTACACATAGCTCAGCCAGCTAACAGTACCTCAGGTGCCGGGGGCGACATGGACAGCCTCTGGCCTCAATCAACATATACAAGCCCACGGTGGAGGTATAATTCAAGTAGGATCGACCTACTACTGGGTAGGGGAGAACAAATTGAATGGAAGTGCTTTCCAATCCATAAACTGCTATTCCAGCACGGATCTAGTGAACTGGAAATTTCAGTCGTACCTTCTGACGGTGCAATCCTCGGGTGACTTGGGTCCGAACCGTGTTGTCGAACGTCCACACATAATGTACAATTCTGCAACCAGCAAATATGTAATGGTGAGTGTCTGGCAGTCTGCCATGTAGTGCCGAACCTTCGAGTTCTACGCACGAGCAAACATTCTCGAGCAAACATTCTCGAGCTACCCATAGTAGGGAGGTGATTGAGGTGTCCGACCTCATAACACCACTGCAGACACATTGGCTAATACATACATTTACTTTAGTGGATGCACATCGATTCTTCAAGCTACGGTGAAGCAAGAGCCGGAGTAGCAACTAGCAGCAGCGTTTGTGGAGCATACACGTACTTGTAAGTAGCTCACATTCACGTTGACGATGAACCGCTGGGTAAACATTTGAGATATCAGCTGACCACAAACATTCAGAGGAGCAAGTCAGCCGCTTGGCTTCCAGAGCAGAGACCTCAATGTGTTCAAAGGTAAAAATCTGGAGGACGTATGAAGAGTTATGTGTTGACGTCCATGTAGACACTGATGGCACAGGCTACCTTCTCACCGAAGATGTAATTCTTACTTCCCATTCCCGCATTGTATCCAGCTGTCATATCTAACGTTTTTAGCGTGCAAATGGTCTACGTATCAATAAGCTCTCTGCAGACTATACCTCGGTTGTATCGGCCACATACCTGTTCGCAGATTATGAAGCGCCGGCAATTTACAAGAGCGGAAGCACATATTTCATGTTTGCTAGTCACCTAAGCGGATGGTGTATGTACTCTATCATCTTTACTCAATCTAGCTCACTCGCTAACAATGGATCGGAACAGCGCCGAATGACAATGTCTACTGCACTGCTACATCTCTTTCTGGTCCTTGGTCTGCATGGTCTACTTTCGCTACCTCAGGAACGAATACCTACAGTAGTCAAACAGCGGCTGTGGTGAACATTAATGGCATTGTAATGTATGTGTTGCTATCACGCTCGTTACGAGTTCTTGGTCCAGTGATGATAACTAATTAAAATTAGGTACATGGGCGATCGCTGGGAATCCTCTAACCTGATGACCTCAACCTATGTCTGGCTACCCCTAACTATATCCGGCAAAACCGCAACTATGGTAACATACTCCCATCCCTACTTTTCACATTACCAAACTCATTAAGATTAGGCAAATCGTGTAAACTGGATCATAAACGCGGCAGCAGGAACCTGGAGTACCGCTCCATCCGAAACAACACCCGAAGCTGAATCCAGCACAAACGCCCTCGCATCTGGCGCAAAAATCATCTCATGCTCTGGATGTTCCGGTAGTGACTCAGTAGGGTATATTGGTGGGCCGAGCCCGGGGGGTACTCTGACTTTCAATGGCATCAGTAGTACTGCAGCAAGTACCACGACGCTCCGTATTCATCATACCAATGGTGATTCGACGCAGAGATATGCGAACGTGATCGTCAATGGCGTCAGCAATATCGTTTCGTTCTTGCCGACGACCAACGATAATACGCCAGGCACGAGTCTCCTGACAACGCCGCTGAAGAGTGGAACTAGTAATGTGATTGTGTTCCAGTCGTATAATTCAGGCTGGGGTAAGTCTTCCCACACTTTTCTCTCCTGTTGAAGTGTCCAATGAAATACTGACACCCTTTCCCCATGTAGCTCCGAATATTGATAGAATTATGGTTCCGGTATCTTAAGGAGTGTAATCGGTTTCTGATGAATGGATACCGCGCAAAGTTTGACTGATTCTCGTCTTCACTTCACATTCAGCTTCTTGTCTATCGTGAAAGCCTTATAGCTCTCACTCAAAAGATCAATCGAATCAAACTGCGACTTCTTGAAACACCTTATAATCCTCTGAGGTAGAGAGTATCTTCTTCTCAAAACTTTCTTCTCCCCCCACACTTCCCATCTCCCTTTAATCATACTCCTCGAGATGAGCGACACGACCGAAGTGGGCGGCAATGGCGCATTCGTGCATATCTCCCGCAGCATCTTATCCATCCCAATGAAGAGCCATGGGTCCACGATTCGCAAGTGCGATAGCTGTTTCCTCGTTTGCGAAATTGCTGACTCGGCTGCGTATTCGTATTGGTAGCCCATCATACGGAGACGGAGATACGTGGCGAGAACAGTGGAGCAGAGCAGAGCGAGCTCGCCTCTTAAGTACTCTGTTATCCGACCGGCGCGATACCGGCATGGTATCTCTATTGTTGTCACGGCTCGAGCGTTTAGTGCAAATGTACCGACTTGGATCTCGAGGGAAGAGATCTCGTCGGCTTCTTGTACGAGACCCGAAGGGATATATACCCATATGTATCCTGTAGCGCAGGCACATAGCGAGTAAGCCACGTCGTCCGAATCATTTTTCTTCTCGAAAAAGGCTTTCGCCCCGTAGGCTTTGATATCGGCGAAGTTGGCTGTGAGATCGCGACCGAATTTTTTGATGACATTTTCATCTGTAATGTTGATGTCTACCATGCTGATGCCGGAGTCATTGTTGGGCGTGATGTAGAACATAGGTTGAGTCATGAAGGAAGAATCGATAGTGCGAGCATTGTGGACTCTGCTTATTTTAAGGTTCGGACTGGAGACTATGAGGGTATTAATTATTGATCTCCTCCACGAAAGGGGATGTTCTGAACATCACTTACATTCAGTCGAAACAAGTGCTTCCTGGATGAGATCAGGCAATTGAGCAAAGATCTTCTCATTCCGTGAATTGATATCAATGATTGAAGGAGCCTCACTCCGACTTGTAACGAGAATTTCGTCGTTGCTCATTTTCACGATAGCTTCAATTTTTGAACTCTGAAATCAACGACTTCAAAGAACCCTTTTGGCAGAGTCAAACAAGCACATCTTATCTAAAATCGGATACCCATTCCATCCACCTTCTTATCAAAGTATGAGAATCCATTAGACGCAAAATAGCTGCATGCCATATCAGTCAGTCTACCGTTTTTCATCCATCATCTCGTATCCACCATCCGTGTTTCTAAAAATAGCTGTCACATTGCCACGAAGTACGTGAAGTGAGGGGAAACTGTTCCAATACGAGACATATTGAACGAATTCATATACTTGAAACGTTGCTGAATCTCGATTCCCTTGCAAGATTAACAGCTTTGCTTGGATGGGAAGCTTCTTTTGCGTGGTGTGGGTGGTTGTATTAGAGGAATCATTGGTAGATTAAGAAGTGGAGAAGAATCTGCCAACTCGGATAGGGCCGCAGCTTACACAGCCCCCGCACAGCGATGCGAATGACGATGTGTATTTTCGGCCGAGGGTTACCTAGGGCCGCGTCTTGTCATTGGGGCTATGAGGATGGGAGTTGGCTACTTAAGTGGCATGGATGGTGATGCGGCGTGGGAAAATTATCGTCAGCTTCGTGATCGGTTTCGGCAATGCGGTGGAGGATCCGAATCCGAAGATCCTGGAGACTAACACGTGATAGAATGCTATCCGTGACTTTGATTGTCCTTATTCTTACCTAGGAGGCGCGGATTCGTCAAGTAACAAGAAAAATATCAAGTCCGTTATGTGAAGTTCATTCCTAGGGTGTGGCTCAGGATTTCACGGGAACGGGCACCGGGTCTGGCTCTATTTTCGTCCTGGAAACTTAAATTGAGTTCACTTCCATGCGTAGACTCTCCAGTGGCAAGACAGATCAAAGTTAGGAGAAGCTCGACGACTATGGCAGGTTCAAGCTCTTTGAGTGATGGAGCAAAAGGTGACCACCCACGAAGAAGTTGTTCTCTACCCAAAAGCGGGAAACCTCATACGCCTGCACAAATAATCAAGGGTATCTCCCCAGTACTCCCAAACCTTGTGCGAAGCACCCAAAATCCCACACGTCTGTTACTGCACGACCACTACCACGCTCAACCTCAGCTCAGTCGGCATGTATAATTCCTCAGATCCATTCTCCAATTCTCAGCATATCCTTCACCAAATTCTCAGGCGAAATCTTCATCCCCTTGTTCGACCCTTCCACCATTTCAAGCTACGGATCATGCTCATCATGGAACTGCGATGCGTTCCACTTCCACCGCATCCGAGTCGGTTCGAAGTAGAGACAACGAACGCAAGATGCCTATTTTCGGGATATGGAAGAGAGTTAGTAATGGTGTAGATATCGAGAACGGGGTGGTAGTGCTGAAGAGATTTGGCAGGTACTAAGTGGTTGGGGAGGCGGGGAAAGAAAGGTAACGGAGAGGGTAGGTAGGGTATGGAATGGGAAGGAATAGGAGAGCAAAGAAGGGGAAGGTAACGGACAGGTCAACGTCGATTAGGGAGTGGGATACAAGTAACATATACCAGGTGCGATTGTATACTTCCATTATGCAGGCATGGACCAACCTGACGCAAGTAGTAATTCTACTGCTCGCCTGTGAAAATCAGGCAGTTTGGAACAGTTAACCGCCTAGGTGAGACCAACGACTCCAAATAGGGCCTCTGAGCCCCTACAGATCCTGCTTAAACCTAGGACTATTCCTAATTCTCTCCCCATATCTCATCAGAACTAAAAGCGCCGGTAAAAATACGATGGAAATAAAGCCAACACCGAATAAAACTACCGATATCTTATCCGATATGGAGTTGGCCGGACCCGACACTCTGGCTCTGCTCATCCCCTGTCATGCAATGTAACGCACAACATATTCGCGTCCAAGCTCTCCAAGCGCTGCTTTTACATTGCTGTGTGAAGTTTGCTTTACGGAGACAATCAGTATGAGGTGCTCTTTTCTCGGATGTCCCCTCCTCAGAGAGTTTCCTTTGTCATTGATCTCTGTTTTTATTTTCGTTTGTGTCAACACAAAGTGTATCTACCTCTGCGCTCGGAAAGTCTCCACGGTGAAGATTCTCTGGAGTCTCTCGTAGAAGAGCATGAAAAAAGACTATCTATCAGCCCGAAACCTGCTTGTAGTAGTCTTCAGTTGAATATTCTCAAGCTAGCTCTTCTTATATCTGTGTGCTTTAATGCCGTCTTTATAACTATCGCAGTCACGCGGGGAGTCTGGGGAGATGTTGTGCAACTGCTCGAGCGTTCAAAATATAGTTTGTGCCTCCAACCTTCTTTGTTCCAACACAGCATTCGCAAAGCTCTAATGTTTATCCTAGCTCGCCTCACTAGAACTGTTCCGAGACCATGGCTTCCAGATAGTGCCGGGAATGAAACTGCCCAGAAGCTACTTTGGGATGAAACTACCTATGATCGGGGAAATATCGCCCTTGCTGATGAATATGCTCGGAGAATGGGGCTTCCCAGAGTTCAAAGATTCCCCTGGGATACCTCGAAGGGTATACCTCATCAATGCATATCACAACATACATTGTGTGGTAAATACATATGTGAAATCTAGCAAGACATTTCGCGCGCTAATTTTGATATCAGAAAACCATAAGAACATCCATCGTGGAATATCAGATCAACGCATCACAAATCTCTGCATATGTTCATGTTATACACTGCTTGAACGTGCTCCGCGATGAGATTATGTGTGATGCCGACGATACTCCACGATACACCGGCTACCAACAGAATCAAAAGAGTGGACTTGGCCAAGTGCGTATGTGTCGCGACTGGAAGCAGTTGGAGAACTGGGCAGATGAACACAATGCATGCTGGCGACACGTAGGAGATATAAATGACGATGGTTTTACGGAACTGGATCGCTACCGCTTTTGTCCCCCAGGTTCGCCATATGAGGAGGCGGCAAGAACAAAGTGGATTCATTATGAGGACTGATTCGGAAAATAAGTATTATCTAGATGTTTTAAAATGGTAATCTCAAACTATTCCGCGTGCCAATTTAAATATTTTCCCAGCTTAGTTCCCAACTGACTCCACTACTTTCGTGTCTCATTCTCCTCGCCCTCACAGCATTACATGGCTATCGATTGAGTCAATTTTATGGTTTTCCTCAGCCTGATGGAAAATTGTATTCAGCAACAAGCTTCAAAACTCCACAGACTCCAGATAACACATGTGAAGTTCACTGACAATCATTGTAAAGATATGTTGTCCTTTGCATGACTTCGAATTGTGGATTTGTGAGTCCGTACAACGATGTCTTTCTCCCCACTTCTGAGAGCAGAGATCCCGTTAAATCAAGTAACAAGATTCATTGATTCAACACATTCATTTACAGTCTCACTAAATTATATTTGGGTGTTTAATGAAAGAGAGTAGTAACAACATGGTGAGTTATTTTACATCGTAATACTAGAACCAGTATATGACCATTACCATGAGCCCCCTTCATCGTTGCAGTCTCCTTACATCCCCATCATAGCATGTTCTAGTGTTTCATTCAGTCGTGTTGAGTGCCACGTTCTCTTCAAGCTTTAAGGTCTGATTGAGGAACTACCCCCGTTATATAGAGCTTCTGAGATGTAGGCATCTTAAGTCTCCACACCTAATTATAATTAGCACAATACGAATGACTGAACGAAGCTCCGAATAAATACCACAGGTATGGGCAAAATCCAAACAAGAATATCAGTCAGAAGGTCCGATATCATAAGACCGTCTAACCTTGTGTTCGTGTTGCATTCTGCGATGTATATCAACGGCTTCCAAGGGTTTGTGAAGTGTTTTCCGCAACCAAAAATCGTCGCGAAGAGAAAAGCAACCGTCCAGAGAGAACAGATAACAAGAAATACTTTCGTAATAATATCGAAGGACGAGTTTTTATTGACAACGAAGAGGCGACGATAAAGGAACACAGCACTGAGCTTGATGAGACCGTTGGCCGGAACCATAAGAAGCCATGTAATCCAATCGAGCTACCGCAGGATCAGCTTGACTACTCAAAACCATTCTTCATCAGCATATATACCAGTTCAACCAGAGTCTAAGCTGGCAAGATCTCTGTCAGTTGTGTCTCCGCACTGGCATCGGGCGGCTGGGGTGTTGGGTAACCAAGACCATGGTTCGCAGCCCCTGAAAAATGTATCAGCATTGCCTGTTGACGGTTGGGTACTTCGTAAATCAGCATGAGAACTTACCATAGACAAGGCAAATGCCCATCCCCACGAGAAATATCTATGCACAGTTTAACTTGGAACACAGAGTGAGGGACTCGACATGAGAATGTATTTCGAAGACTTACTAATGCTATCAAGATGGTCCAGTCATCAGGACCGAGCTTGACTTTTTGGTATGAACGAAGCCAAAATCGTAGAGCAACAACGAATATTGCTACGATGGGTATCGCTATACCCGCGGATACGACTTCACCTGGCCCAACGAACGAAATAGCAAGTTCATTTGCAGACATGATTCCGTATATTATGAAAGAATAGTCGAGTGCAGGGGCGTGAGCAAGCTCATACTGTCACGATGGCTCAGTGATTTAAGTGAAAATATCTGGTGGTCCATACTGGCTAGCTAACACCAACACACCTTTCATACTTTAATCAGTCCTCAGCGAGTTCTAAAAATTGGAAAATTTGGCTTGCTGTGCCTGGGTTATGTTCGAGGGTATCAACGAATCAAGAGTGTCCAAAACTTGTGGCAGGGCAAATGAAGCCTGGTGGAACTAGGACTGGATATCCTCCTTCGAAGTCACAAGTCCATCGTCCGGTCGCTAGAGCCCTCAGCCTCGTTGGAACTCGCTGGTATTGGAGTTAGGTTCTGAAAAACCTGACGTGGTCAGAGCATACAGTGTTAACGCGATTACCCGCCTACGTAGCACACCAAAGCAAGGATTCTCCTGAAATGGAGGGTTAGAGACTCTCCTTTTGGGTATTCTAAATACTTCAGTCAGAACACAAGAACACAAATAAATTACATGCTGATTGGAAGTAAAGTGACTAGAAGCTGGAAATCGCTCTACGAGTTATCAGAATAGAAAATATCGCGTTGTTGATTTTAATCGTATATTCAAATTCAGAAGTACTACGATTGACACGTCGTTGTTAGCGATATGTGAAAAATCATGGTACTGAAAATCCGGACTCGTTCTCAGCATTCTTGCGATACCCAATTCATAGCCATCAGCGATTGAAGTGGTAATCACGAGGATATGATTGACCTCGACGCCAGATCTGATACCTCCAAATTGGCTATTACCTGTGAGGGTAGTGCATCATTTGGGTTCAGTAAATGGTGTTTCCCATCGTGATCATGCTCACAACTAATGAATTACTATGGTAACTGAAATGCTAAAGGAAGGTACATACATACTACAACGACACATGCTAAAGACTACCACGACCGTGTCTTCTGCGATTTAGACCATGAACTTCAAGCTTAGTATCGCTATTCCTCCTCTTCTTGGGAGAAGCTTCCAGCTCCGCCTTGGAACACAAATTGACAGTTTTGATCTTCACCCATTCCGAGGGCAAGTTCTCAAACGTCCATACATCGAAGACCTCATTTCTTTGCCCCAAGATCGTCTTCAGTTTCTCTACATAAACTGTTCGCGCCTTATGCCAATATGCATGTCGATTCACGGACAACCATTTTAGGTACGCATAGGAATGCTTCAAACATGTTTCAGTGACAAATGTATTGCAGTACCTGAACGCATCTTTCTGCCCATCAAGTAGCAAGGAATACATTTTACCAGCATCGGTGCTGCTAAATTTTAAACCTTCTTCTTGGCGCAAAACGTTTATGTTCAGTTTTTCCATCTTTTCTTTTCGCGCCTCGTTCAGGATATCTCGAATCACTTTGTCTTTCTCGGGACCCCCTAATTCAAACACTGGCAACACTTCATCCGAGGGTTCCTCTTGTTTCTCGGTCTCTTTGGAATGTCGCGAAACAACGGCACAAGTGCTCTGCGAACCATGCGGTTTCCTTTCTGAAATGTTCGCCGAGCGTTTTTCTTCCATTACTTTATGCGCTGGTCTTTTCCCTGCTTTGTCCACTGGTCGGCTTGATTCTTGTGCTGATTCGATCTTGTCTTTTGCTCGTCTTGACTCTTGTCCCGATTCGGTTTTGTCTGTCAATCGTCTAGTTTCTAAGTTTTCAATTATTCGTTTGTGCTGTTGTTTTCCATCTGATCTATCAGGTGGTCGATTTGGCACTGATTTATCCATCCGTCCGATTGATGGATGCTCCGAATTATTCAGCTGCTTTTCTGCTCTGTTCGCCGCCAATATTTTCCCTGCTCTTTCTCCTAATGATCGGTTTCCTTCTGCCGTTCGATCTGCTTCCGTCGGTCGTCTTGATTGAAGTGTTTCTCCCGGAACTTTCCCCTGTTTATCTGACCGATCCTTTTCTGAAATTTCCAATGATCCATTCGAACCCTTTTCTGAAACTTCCAAAGGTCGGTTCAAACCCTTTCCTGGCTTTTCCAATTGTCGGTTTAAACCGCGCTTCGGTTTTTCCAACTGTCCCCTTTCCGGGTTCAATTGTCCCCTTTTCGGGTTCTCCGCTGCTTGACTCGAAACAGCATCGTTTCTACGCATCTTGATATAGAGAAAGCACCACTTGCATGCACCCAAAAGAGTGGGACACTTGAACAAGCTCGCGGGGTATTCGAGTATTTGCACTGCACTCAGTACTAGGATCCCATCAAACTCTTGAACGGATTTTGTGAGGAAGAGATTGATTACAAACGCTGACAGGTTTCCCGAGGGTCACGTAGATGTTAAGCATATATGTTCCTACCACCAAATTTTGGTGTAACAAATGGGGTCCAGGGCAAGAATTTGACCCAGACGACCGTGCCTAAAATAAACGCTGCGAAGCCACTGAGATAAGCGTCCCGTTGGAATAAACAGGTTGCGGTTGACACCCAACCCAGAGATAACGAGCGCTTCTGTTGGCACCGGGTCATCCTCGCGGTGACCCCGTGAGAAGCATGATAATTTTTCGCGAAAGGCTTCAGAGATTTGCTCGTATCAATTCAGCAACAAATCGAATGCCCCACATTTGTACTCGTTTGACGACCGCGACCCACGACTCCTTGAGCATTCCATCGTGACAGTTAGCCACAACGCCCCAGGAGTAGCAGGCAACCAAACGGCTATCAGACGTGAATCGTGTTCTAGTCATTCTTGTCCGTTACCTAGGAGGATCGATTTCGCGCACAATTCTTGTTGACGGAGCTATTTGACCTTGATATACAAAAGCACGATACAAGGCAGTACGTGGTAGACAAGACTCATGGAGTGAGAGGTCGAATGTATGTTTGCACACGAAGCGCGACTACCAAACAAATACTGAGATCGCGCACACGTGACAGATCGACTGTCTAATCCAAATAGGCATGGTTCTAGAAGCATATCACGTGCTCCAGTCTTAGTCAATCAATCAGGCTAGCCTGGGCTGGATATGCCTAATGCCAAGCTTAATTTCACATCCAATAAAGGTACCCTCGTACCCCAGCGGAACCTTATGAGTTTCTGTCTCGGACTCTGTGCACCTTCACCTCCTGTCTTTTGAATATGTATACACATACACTTCCACCCTTCTGTTATAATATCAATGTTATCCAAACGTCTCCTTCCTTGAAGGATGGAGGCATACGTAACCGTTATGTTTGCCCAGACAGCTTCTTGGCCTATCATCCTTCTCTTACTTTTGCCAATGCTCTCGTCTGCGTCAGTCTCCCGTATCGGTAATGTCTCAGAGCGCATTTCCGTGCACTTGGCGATCCACCCAAATCATATAGGACCTCCCTCCCAAGATCTCGGCATCACCCCTGAGCTATTCTGCGACGCGCATTCACAAATGAGACCGTTGTCCCTATTCGATTCTAGAGACCCTACTTCGTATGCCGGTGCAAATCATGGCTATGCTAGTCTTTGCTCTTGGCACCAATTCAGTTCACCCAGATGCAGATGGTGCTTGCGGCACCCCCGGAATCATCCCATCGCCTTGCCGTCTATCATTCAATCTTGTTCTCGTAGGTCTGTCTCTTTACATGTTTCTCTGCTTTGCAAATACTCCAACCGCGTTCACTCTTTCGCGATAGTTTCCATGTTCATAGTCCCTCTTTTGACAGTCAATTTTCTTACTTCTCTTTGGAGCGCACACTCCCTTTCCCTATATACTTTCCTTTCCTATTTCGCTTTTCCTAAATCATGAGAGTTGCCCCTTCTTTTGCCTACACGGCAGCCTTCTGCGTCCTTGCCGGACATGGCGTTGAAAGTGCCATCACCCTTGATATCACTTCGACGGCATCGATAAAGACAGCTGCAAGCACCATAGCGTATGACTTAATGGCATACTATACTGGAAACAACACAGGAGATGTGCCAGGTAATCTGCCATCCCCATATTATTGGTGGGAAGCCGGTGCTATGTAAGTTTGTCTCTTGGTTCTGTTCTTGAGATAGTTCCTCTAACGCATGTCCAGGTTCGGGACTATGATCAACTACTGGTACTACACAAACGACACCACTTACAACAACAACGTACAGCAAGCATTATTACACCAAGCCGGAGACGATGACGACTTCATGCCATTGAATCAGACCAAGACAGAAGGAAACGATGATCAAGGATTCTGGGGAATGGCGGCCATGACAGCGGCGGAAACAAACTTTCAAAACCCCCCGGATCCAAGCCCCGGTTGGCTTGCTCTCGCGCAAGGAGTCTTCAACACGCAAGCTGCTCGATGGGATGCCTCAACCTGCAATGGCGGATTTCGTTGGCAGATCTTCACGTTCAATAATGGATACAACTATAAGAATAGCATCTCGAATGGCTGTGTGTTCAATCTTGCTGCACGATTAGCATTGTATACTGGCAACCAAACATATGCGGACTGGGCTGAGAAAGTCTTCGACTGGGTGTATGGAGTTGGACTGATGTCGACGGATTACGATATTTACGATGGAACGCAGAATACGGACAATTGTACTGCGAAGGACCACAATCGATGGTCTTACAATGCTGGAATATATTTACTCGGAAGTGCCGTTATGTACAACTATGTAAGTTAGGTGCTTCGTATACTCTTCCGCCCGTCGACTAACCAAAATAAGACAAACGGCAGTAAAGTCTGGGAACAGCGAGTCAGTGGCATTCTCAATGCGTCCACCGATTTCTTCGTAGACGGAGTAATGGTTGAAGCATGCGAATCAGGTGGAACATGTAACAACGATCAACGGTCCTTCAAGGCTTATTTTACACGATGGTTGGCAGCCACTACCAAGTTAGCTCCGTTCACGTCTACGCAAATTATGAGTCTACTCTCGACAACCGCTACAGCGGCGGCGAAAACATGTACTGCAGGCACCCGTGGCAATCACTGTGGTTTGAAATGGACTACCGGCTCTAACGACGGAAGCACTGGCGTTGGAGAGCAAATGGCGGCATTGGAGGCAGTTCAGAGTATGTTGATACCTCAAACGAGGGATTGGGTCAGCGAGATCAAAGGAACGGGAACAAGTGAGGGAGATGTGACTGCCGGAACGGACTCGAGGCTCAATACAGATGGATCTGAGAATGATCCCGTTAGCACTGGAGATAAGACTGGTGCTGCGGTTCTTACGATGTTGATCATTGCAGGTGTCATTGGTGGAAGTGCTTTCATGGTTGTAGAGTGGTTTTGATTGGTGGGTGAACATTCGTGTGCGCCTTTGTACAACAATTTGATTCATCTTTATATGAAGCATATTAGCATGGAAAGGCGTTCTTCTCCTGGGAATATAGGGAAAGGGGGCAACTACGCAGGAAGCGCGGCGTTTTACGGTCTGGGTACTTGGCCGTCTGGCCGTGATCAGCTGCCAGAGCCAATCGGATCAATGCAATAACCAAAAACTGGAAGCCGATTGTGTTTGCCATATTGGACCAACAACCGATGAAGCCTCAGGCAGCTCAACTTGAATAGGAAAGTAAATTCCGTATTCTTTCTACATGCCTGATATCAACGGCGGACTGTTGCTTCTTTTGATTCCACATGGGCTGAGTTCAGCATCCAATTTATGATCTGCTGTTTACAGAGGAAAGATTAGCAATCAGCCTCCGAGCTAGATTTATTTCCATTATTTTATGTGCTATTTTGAAACATTTCATCACGCTGTGGACCATCACTCCAAGCAGAGTTCTGCGAAGCCCAATGCAACTTCCTTTCGCTACATGCACCATACTAGTAGTATACTTGACATTTACTGCTCTCCGAAAGCGAATACTTGGAAAATCGGAGGCATGCTGTCTGTGATAATCTAAGGGCGTCTAAACTTCCAGTTAGCTCTACATACCAGAATTCGACATGGTCTGATGTTTTTATCCGCAGTATCATGAAACCCTTTGCTTCACCCAAACCTGATTTTGCTACTCTGATATCGCCGTTGCTTATCAAGCAGTGAAGATCTTCTTGACAAATCACGCATTATTCTTGATAGATCATACATTATATCGATCGTCACATGAACGACTCCCGTCGCACATATCCCGCATCGGAATACGACTCAAGATATTACTCTCAGTGTTACCCCTCTTTCTGCTACTACGTTATCTCCCCTGATTCAACTGGAGCTGACGTAGTGTTGTCGAGGAATCTTATTTAATGTCAGGTTCCTTCCAATATCATACCACGCCATCCTTCCTTTCTATCAACAGTTACGAGCTGGCAAGGCACTGGAAGGTGCATTGATTTACTTCACTGACAATCATTGACATATTTTCACTAATCAGCTCAGAACCTCACGCAGGTCTATCATCACCAACATGTTCCGTCCCTCTGAGATAGTACTGGTTTCCTCAGTTACCATATTCTTGATCTACAAGCTATGGACCAAGAACAAAAAATCATCGAAGCCTCCTCTTCCACCAGGTCCTCCTCCCGAACCCATCATTGGAAACTTCCGCCAAATTCCCCAGAGTAGAGCCGAGCTTACATACATGGAATGGAGCAAGCAATACAGCAAGTATACTCTTTTCATATCGTCAGATTGAATCTAACAAATACCAGGCTCCGACGTCCTCCATATCAGCCTCCTCGGCGCACCAGTCATCATTCTCAACAGCGCCAAATCAGCTATGGCTCTACTTGATAAACACGGAGCGAAGTATAGTGATAGACCGCGTATGGAATTCTATGCTGAGTATGATATTTTCTGACATAAATTTTCATATATCCCTCTGTAATGTGTGATAAAAAGCAACTAACATCCAAGCAGACAAGGCTGGACCCATACATTGTCACTCATGAGTCGAGGACCGACCTTCCGTAAGCACAGGAGGATGTTTCAGAGTGAATTTACGAAGAAAAACTGCATCCAGTATCGTGGCGCTCAGGAGCAAGGAGCCACGAAATTGACTACCAGGATTTTGGAAAACCAAGAGAAGTGGAAGGATTGGATTATTCTGTAAGTTCTTCCTAATGAAGTGGCTGATGGATATTGATGTGATACCGGAATGTGAAGGTTCGCTACGACGATCATTCTCGATATCACCTATGGGATTAAGGCAGATGGCCCGAATGCTCAGATGTACATTGAGACGGCGCATAAGGGATCGAATGCAATTTCCAATGGAGGGCAGCCAGGGGCTTCGGCTGTGGATGTTTTTCCTTGGAGTAGGTTTATTTTCGCCTGGCCTACCTGCCTCACCTGATATAAACTACGAGTTATTCATACTGACGAGTTGCACAGTCCGAAAACTTCCGCACTGGTTCAAGCTAATTCCATCGTTGGAGTTTGCACGAAAGTGTTATCCAGATGTGACGGCGATGCATGAACTTCCCTTTGTAGGCGTGAAGCGCGAATTGGTAAGTGTATTTGCGCAGTTAACAATCTTGCAACCTCTGCATACAAGATCTTGCTACTGATATACGAAATAGGCCGGTGGAATCACGAAACCCTCCTTCGTGCACAGAATGCTTCAGCAGATTCAAGACCCGAAATTAGAAAAATCGGAAAACCCCGCAGAAGACGTCACAGAAGCGGACATCAAAGGTGCCGCTGGAGCTCTTTTTGTTGCTGCTTTGGATACAGTACGTGTTTCCCTTTATGAACCTTTTTATCGACCTCATGCTTCACTTGCTGCTTGCTTCAAGAAACTTATGTTTGCGTGGCATGAATAGACTTCTGCGACGATAGTCATGTTCGTCTTAAGTATGACGCTCAACCCTCAAGTTCAAGAAAAAGCATGGCGAGAGCTGGACACCTTGGTTGGGAGAGATAGATTGCCGACACTAGACGACAGAGAGAAGATGCCGTACTTGGAACATATGCTGCAGGAGGTTTACAGGTATGTTGCGTGTTTTGCTTTATTGTAAAGAAGCGTTCGATACAGCAGCTAATTATGAAGTAGATGGTTCCCCGTTGTTTCTTCAGGTTAGCTCCTATCTTCACTTCTTATTAGTTGCGAAGACTTCTGGTCAAGACCGTAGATTAATAAGCGCAGGAATTCCGCATAAGTCGTCTGAAGATGATGTCTACGACGGAATGTTCATACCTAAAGGTAAGTTATATGCGGCCCCCACAATTCCCCAATCCTTCAATTCACGATCTCAAGCTAACTCCTTCGTCAGGGTATGGTCCTCTCCCTAAAACTATCCCTACCTCTTAACTTGTAGCCCGTGACTTACTAATCTATCACCCCAGTTCCTTGGTCATCCCCAACGCCTACGCCATGTGTCATGACACTTCCCTCTACTACAAACCTGAAGACTTCGAGCCCGATCGGTACATAAGTGCCGAGGAAGGAGGACGCGGCGAACCGTTCCCTATTGGACATTTCGGATTTGGAAGGAGGTGTGTGCTTATAATTTTTCCCGCCCCACCCACTTTCTAGTTTCTCTAACCCTCTCTCACTCACCACATTTCTACTTCCTCTACCCTGACCCAAGTCCTTCTCTCACGTTCCCAAAATCCCCACAACTAACATCTTCCGATCCTAGAGTATGCCCAGGCCGATACCTGGCCGATAATAGTGTATGGATTGCTATGGCGACTATGTTGCATACTTTGAAGATCAGTAAGAAGCGCGATAGTGAAGGGAGGGAGATTACTCCGGTTCCGGAGATAAGCACTGGTATTACAACGTACGTTACTTTCTATTTTCTGTTCTTATTGGGTTCGATAGAGGGGCGAGATATGGAGGATGAAAAGAGGTGTGGAAGGAAAGAGAGGATAGAAGACGAGAGGGGGATTTTACTATGCGAAGGTACTGACTTTTAACATTAGTCAAGCGAGTGACTTCCCATGTGTTTTCACTCCACGGTTTGAAGGGGTGGAGAAATTGCTTGCAGCTTGAAGATAGGAGGGTTGACCAGGGAGAAGGTAGTAGGGCTAGACGGAGAGAAGGAAGAGATGGTGACGGATCTAACGGTGGTGACAGTAGAATTCTATATGTGAATTTTTCATCCCTGAAGGCTTAGGTAATATTACTCATCATACTCAACGTGTGTGTGAGGTATGTGAATGGTAATCAAGAGTCAGATACACGTGGAGAGGCTAGATAGTCAACACTCGCCATTCACTAGCTATTGAAACCTTTGTATGAAACGATCCTATGTCCAGTGTAATTATACAACACTCTCAATCTCACTATATACAAGTACAGTACCTCCACTAGGAGAACGGCATGCATAAGTGGCATCGATTGCATCGCGTGTATATCAGATGTCATAACTTCATCGCAAGCAAGTGAAGCTCTGTCAGAGCAATATAGACATATTGAGGCAATGAGGCTGAACCTGTGAAAAGATCACCAATAGAATAGCACACCAATACTTTCTGGACACTAATTATGCAAACCTGGAAGCATGCATACTCTGTTTGCAGTACTCCCGGCCGATATCAAACAAACGGCTTCTTGCTTATAATATTGTGGATTGAATTCTCAACCGTGACATATAAATCGGTCATGAATAGGTGATTCAATGCTTGGTTAAGGCCAGTCTGATTCAACTAAACTGTGAGTTGAGGGAGGCTATTACATAGGCTTGCTCTTCTGCACAAATAGATCTAAGTCATCATTTTGGAGGCCCTTCATCGACTGGACCGCAGTATTGAATCTATCCCGTCGTCGCATTGAGTCTTAATTAACAGATATAACATCCTTACCACATCAAGAAAGCAAACGAAAGAAACGACATGGCCACACAAAGCTGCACCAACAGCACTTACATGCGGATATATCAACACCTCGGACGCTTCTTCTCCCTCCTCGACGACGATATGACTCTCCCGCGGTCCGAACCGCTCAGTAGAAGAAGCCGCGCATATCGATACCCAAATGTCCATGCGATTGTGGTGACATGTATCGGAGGAGGTAGAGTTCGTACAAATACATGTATCTACCGTCCCCATTCATGTCGTTGGGGGTGCTAGGCCATATTCGCGGACTAATGCTGGCCGCCTCCGGCGCAATGGATTCAGTATCCAGCGTGAGCTTGACTGGTATTGTGATAGGAATGACGAGGATGTTACTGTGCAGTATTGGTTGCCAGAACGGCGCTAGATTGGGGTGGTTTGAGGATGGCGGCTCTCCGGCGCAGAAATAACAGGCCGACAATATTGCCTCAAAGACCGTTGGACAATGAAAACAGAATGATATTTTATAATATCTGAGATGTTGATTTGACAATAGTAATCAGCTGCAATAAATTGTCCCAGATCGGCCTGGTTTTTCTACCACGGAGAGGGGATAGTCAGAGGTGGGAGAGGGGTAAATCCGTGCTCGACCGGATGGAAGCTAGAGGCAGCGGGGCAGAGTGGCATGGGACCGGATAGAGACTGAGCAGAAACTGGGTTGGATGTTAAGTGGGGGCCGGGACAGCGTTTGAGCAGAGCGGGAACATGGAGAGATGTTGAGCGGAAATGGAAGATGCGGTTCTTTGGGTGATTGCTCTTGTGACGGCCCTACCTTTATGATACCCGAGAGAGACTGGAGGAAGCCATATGGATTTGAGGATGGATAGGTGTATTCGCGTGCTCTGAGCTTCGCTGGAATCATTTCGCAAAGCCTAGCTAGACAGATCGTGTCAAATGTAGTCCAATGTGTATTGTCTCCTAACCCTTCTTGTGCCAGCTTGAATGTATGTTTCCATGGCGTGCCAACGACGTGGTATTTTCGTTCTCGGCGCATTCCCCCTCCACACTCGTGCTGGGTTTTAACCGTCCGATCGAGTGATTCCTCGGCACAACCGTCCTCAAACCGCCAGCAGATCTGCGCATTTACCCTCTGGATAATTCATCTGCGGCGACCTGCAACAAACGAACTCGGAGGCTGGGGTGGTTGGGATGGACGGTTAGAATTCGATTTTCAGAATTTTCCTGTCGTTCGTTAGTAGACGCCTTCTCGATCCTTGCGCAACCTCTGGGTCCGTCCTTCGTCCCACGTCCCACGTCCCTGCTTGACTAACGAATTGCGGGTCTCCCCGCCTGCACATCGTGCTGCGAACCTGTCAGACGAATAGCTGAAAAGCGTTAGGTGGAGGCAATAAATGGTCGGTGAAGGGAAGGACGTGTGTTCGAACTGAGTATAGCTGCCTCTACACGTCACGCAAACTCTATGGGATGCTGTTCCGCGAGTGTTCGGATTGGTTTGTTGCTGGGAAATGGGCGCGTGTGTCCAATCATGGCGGGGTAACAGTTCATTTGCAAGCATGCATGTGAGGATGTGAGGCACTGAGGATGTGAAGATGCGAGGGTCGTTTTCATCTTCAAGCTGCCACTAACGGTAAGTGCAATTTTTATCACCTGCCAGTCTCGACTTTCAATATTTGTTCGCAGTATTCCATTTCACTCCGGACATCTTCTCCTTTGTGTATACTGTATATATACATACGGCACCTGGCTATTATCGCGACGTTACGCTTAACTTCCGGCAACAACTATGAATATTTCGGAATTGGTGGATTATGACCGAGCATTTGGCGAAGATGTCGATTCCCTCCAAGCAGCCAACGAATATCTCATGCGCTCTCTATATGCGACAGCAAGGAAATACAACCAAGTCTGGGAAGAGCTAGAAAACCTCAAAACGTCAACCGGTCTCTACGACAAACACCTGCCATTCCTCTCCCTGCCTCGAGAAGTTCGCGATCAGATATATCTCTACGCACTGCAAGCACCACGCGAAGCCTTCGTCGGTGTGCGCCACACCGCAATGCTCTCCTGCAACACCTATCCCAACTCAACGCACTATCCCTTCAAGCCACCCACACCGGGGCTCCTCCTCGTCAACAAGCAGATCCAATCCGAAGCGACCGAAGTGCTGTATTCGCGCAACAAATTCGTATTCCATAACCCGCGCGAGCTATTCGACTTCCAGGACCAGGTCGGCGCGCTGAACTGCGCGTTGGTGCGGCATATCAAGATTTCGGTCCTCCTGCCCGAAGAGTCGACGTATGTGCCTGTGGAATTAATCGCTCCGTGCGATTATGAGAATTTCCCGTCACATTGGGTGAAGGCGCTCACGGAGTCTAAATTGAATAATATTGTGGGAATGCAGGTGGATGCGGATTCGGGAGATGGGATGCCTCTGCAAGCGATGCCGCCGCATCTGTATAAGGCGATCCTCGCCACATTTGCGAAAAATAAGAATGCGCCGTCGGAACCACAATTAGTACTGAAAGGGTTCAGGTATGGGGAAGAGGAGAAGTTTCCTAGGAGTTGGAAAGTCACTACGGAGCAGTGGTTGGAGGTGGATTGGATATCGAATGCGATTGATGAGTCGGAGCCGTATTGGAATTCATCGCAGATTGATTCTAATGAGACGCATAATTTGTGGGACGAGAGTGAAGGATCGCCTGATGAGGACGGGGATTCGGCGGATGAGGATTCTGATGAGGCGGAAGGGCAAAGAGAGACGAATGGAGGGATACCGACGTTGTTTAATGAGCTTGGGGAGTTGATGGAGGGAGACTTTATGGATTCGGATTCGGATGCTGGGTCGGAGGATTCTTTCTATACCGCGGCGCCGTGGGCTGGAATAAGAGATTAGGATGGCAAATAACAGATGATGTTGCTGTGGGTGGACTAGTAAGACTTGGCTTCCGGCGAGAGGGCCAAGTCGAGGTTGCTGGTGAAGTTCGAATTACTGCAGTTGAGGCTGCCGACGTGAAATCCACATCAATATTTTGCGGATACCTCCTGATCGAAGCACAGTCCTGGTCGTAACACCATATAACGAAGAAGCTCACCTGACTATCGATGCGGCCAGAACGGTAACCCAGACAGGGCGCATCTCTTAGCATGCTGGACAAAAGCTATCCTTTGTTACGCAGAAAGCAGGCTGCAATGCCCTCTCTCTATCAAGACCAAACCACAGAACTATCACAAAACTGGGTTGCCCTGTCACGTCCACAGGATAGGGCCGCAAAACAGGCCAAACCTGACCGTACGTACGCTGCGATTTTCAAACAGCGAAAACCTCAGCCGTCACAAAGTCCTCTCGGGGAGTTATGGAGTTATGGAACACTGGGTTTCAACAGAACCATATAGGATATGATATGCATTTTGCGGATTGGGCATTGATTGATGTTTCCTGTGCTTATTAGCTAGGTTTGCATTGGAAGTGCAATGAGCTGCACTTTTGTGCTGTAGGTCATGGTTAGGCCGCTGAACTGGATATCTAGACGAAAGAATATCATGATGGGCTTCTCACGTGAACAGCGGAAATGTTGTGTGTTTTTGTTTGAGGACTACCGTTTATTGAATGTATCTGATAGTATCACTCACGCAGAAGTTTTGCATCCTACGGGCCTTTGACTCTACGTTTTCTTCCAATTGCTATTCAGTCTGGTTTCCTTATATCTGTATACTATATCCAACTTCTTGAAAATGGGACTATCGGAACAGTAAGGGACCCACTGTTCGCATTACCTGTTCTTCTGCATCTTGTTCCCCGACTACTACTCCTATATCAATTCATCTTCAGCCTCTCATCCTCCCAATTCCCGCTCAACTCCAGCCCAATATTTGTCTCAGCTCCCGATCGCTCTCCATCTCATGCCCCCACCGGCATCAAGCACCCCGCCTCCACTCAGCTCCCCTTCAACTTCCGCTCCATGCAGTATCACTCAACCGCCAGATCCTCAAGTCACCAATAGACCCAAGTCCCAACTGTGATCGCGTACCCAACAGGCCACAGTAATCTCCGGATGGCCTTCGTGACAAAGAAGAGAGATCTCGGACACTTTTCGAAACCCATTGACGATGATGTGGCCGTACGTAGATTGAGAATATCCTGCGGTATCGGGCCGGAATACATACCAGCCAGGAGATGGAGAAGCCCCCGCGATAGAGTTGGTTACTTCGAAGGCGTGAGCAAACGGGCCTTGATATGCATCCTCTTTCTGCTGAGCGGAAAGGTCGGGCTCGTCCTGAGGTATGTAGTCGCTGAAACAGGTTAGGAAGGCCCCTAGGTTTTGCATCACAGTGAGGAGCTTAGGGCAAATAATTGGATCCATTGCATATGACTTCGATGGTATGATTCGTATGGTTTCGATGTTATGAATTGTGTGATTTCGATGTTGTGAGTATGATTTCGATCTTACGAGTGAGTATGCTTTATTCTCAGGAAAGATCGAAGAAAGAGGGAGTTTATATACCCAACCCATACGACAAGCCGAGCTCTACATGTCTCAGTGCCGGGAAAGCTAGCATCACTTCCAAGCCTTTTTCGTTTGCATTCAAACGTTTGAAGAGACTCTCCTTCACGATACCATTGGCAGCTTTTGCAATTCATATGCATGTTTCCTTCGAAAAATCACTTCGGCAAACGGACTCTTTCGAGAGAACTTTACAAACGCCACTTGCCAAACAGGCTCTTTCGAGAGAACTTTGCAAAAGGAAGCTTCAGAGGGGCTCCTTTCAGTGAACTCGACAAACGGAAGTTGCTAAACGGCCTCTTTTGAGAGAACTTTGCCACGCAAAATATTTCAAACGGACCCTTTTGAGGGAACTAATCAGACAGAACTCTACAAACAAAACCTCCATTTCCAACCCTTCGTTCTTATGCTCTCTGCAGCAATCCCCTTCTACTCCTCAGCATACCCATCAGTATCATCCAAGCCACCCACTATCGACTGCTCATCAGAAGGAAAGCCTTCCCCTCCAGCTCTCCACTCCCTCCCCTCTCATCCCTCCGATCCCTCCGACCGTCCACCTGTCCACCCTCTGATCGATGACGGAGAGTAACAACTATGCTACTCCAAGTTAATACTCCAGTCATCTTTCCCGCCTACAACCACGAATGAACAACTTCACTATCCTCAGTTCAGCGAAGCGAACTCCAACACGCTTTCGTCTTCTTTTGCGTGCTAAAGCTATCATATCATGAGTTCCCTCTGCCTCTCCGCCATCGCCACCGCTTCTCTCTCTATCTCCGCCATTGCCCACCGCACTGAACCATAGACACACTTGGGTAATCTTCCAAGTAGGCGGGATGTGGAAAAGGAACCAACGGAGGAAGCAGCACGGGATGAAAATAGTGATGCTATAGCTGGGTTCGGGATGAAATATCTGTTTAAGATTGACCATTAATTAGATCCCCGGACCAAGACTCATCCCTCAATGCTGCCACGAGTTTACTCAATACTTAATACCTGATGCTACGCTAAAAAATGGTATACCACAATCCCCCCCTCCACAAGACCTCCACACACACATACATCCATCCCCCTCTTCCTATCCCCATCCTCACAACCCCCCCACCCCCACCCCCTCTCCCCCTCCCCCGCCACTATCATCATGAATCCCCCAAAACGGATCAAACATCGCGCCCACACTTCCCAAGATATCCGGCTGCGAGAAATCAATCCACTGCTGTTCTTCTCCTGCGGGCCATTCAACGAACGGTGGCGCCGAGTCGGGGGCTAGCTCGAGGAGGGAGAGGGGATTCGCCTGGGGATGCGGAGAGGGATGGTGCTGCTGGGTTGTAGTGGACGAGGGAGTGAATGTGTAGGTGGTGTTTGGGTCGGTGGTAGGCGGGGTGGAGAGGGTGTTAAGGAGGAGGGCGGTAGTGGAAGGGTCGTGGTTGTGGTTGCGGTTGTGGGTTTGGTTTTGGTTTGGAGAGAAGAGGGTGTGTGCTTGCGAGGGGGCGTTGCTGAGGTTATTGGAATTGGGTAATGCAAGGCGGCGGGAGTTAGCGTTTGAGATGAGTTCTTTCACATTCCGGTACTGGTGCCAAATTAGCCGATTGAAAAGGTTTACATATAAAAGAAAGAAAAGAAATCAAGCTCACCACATCATCCACATGCGTATTAACCTCTCTCAACCCCTCCAAAACATCTGTAATCCCACCCAACCTCTCCCAAATCCTCTTCCTCTCCTTCTCCCCTATTTCCCACCCCACCTCCATCCCCCTCACAATAATATTACTACACTGCCAAACACACGTCGCAATCGCCGTATCACTAATCAGCGTATGCCCGATACTCTGCACCGTGCAACAGATATCCAGGATCGCAAGCGCGTGATCAAACGCTTTGCGCTGGCAATACTTGACGTATTCTGCGGGAGTTTGCTCGAGAATGGCGTCGGAGATGGAGTCTTTGGTGCCGGGGTACATGAAGCGGTAGAGGTCGGTGTGGCATTGTTGCCAGAGAATGTGGAACATCACGAAGCGGGTGAGTTGGGGGGAGTAGGCGCGTAGGAAGAGGTTGTCTTCGTTGTATTGGAGGTTGGCAGGGAGGGAGCGCCGGAGTTGTTCGAGTTCTGCTTCGAGTTTTTGGAGCTGGGAGCGGGAGTCGTAGGGGTTGGACTTTTCGCGGATTATGTTGCGTGCATATCTAGTTGTTTGTGAGTTGTGAAGTTATGAAGGAGCTGGATGGCTTTGAAATAGAACTTACTCAAGAACTCGATGCCGGATATCAGATATTCTAAAATAGAACGATCGCAGCCCCATATGTATAGATTCCGCCTCATTGGTTCTCGTACAAGCCAAAGATGCCGTCTCTCCTGGTATCCCAAGATCGAAATCCTTTTCACTGCATGGGAGTTGAATATGCAAAGCATGTGATGGACAGACCAGCAACTCCGGAAACCCGCCGGCTGAAAGTCTATCGACGTGAAATATCGACCACATCAAGCGCCTGCGACATTCTCTCACCACTGTTGACAAACCATTATTTTCATAGTTAAGACCCAGGACGAACGCCATTTTTGCAGCTACGGCTGTCAAAGCCTGTGACTTGAAGTATTCTCGATGCTCCAGTCTATAAAAGACGATTACAAGAAGTACTTCAAGTAAAGCGACAGAAGGTCGGCCAAGATTCTGCCATATGTATTTCTCCGCCTCGTCCATCCATTTCAGCGCCGTTGCACGACTTTCGTCATCTTTCGCAACGAAGGCTATGGAGGAGGCACATATGGCTTTCACTAGTGCGGGATTCGCAGTGCCACTATTCCAATTTCTCAGGAAGGTGGCACGATGTATGAAGCCTTTTCCAGGATTTGATGATACAAATTCAAAGTATGCATCGATATACCTCTTAGTTGTTAATTTCGAACAGCCCAAGTCCCTTTTCAAATCATTAGCATTCCATTTCCAGAATATACAAAAAGCGAAGAGAAGTTTCACATCAGACCGTCCACAACCTCAATATCCATCGGCGAACCCCCCGCCGAGACCGCAGCCGTCACCGTCGCCGTAGGACTCCCACCACTCTGACTCGTAGCCGTAGTCGCACCTCCAGCCGGCAACTGTCTCGGCATCGATCTCCTCGCTCCCCGTCCAGTCGATTCGTATTCACAAACATAGCCTCTCTGCTCACACCTCCTGCAATTGGGTATGGTCCCCGAACACCTCGCCTTATGCGAATGGCAAATCTTGCACGCCTTGCGCGCGCGTTTGCGCTCGGTGCCCGCCTGGGTATATCGATCCGGCGAATTGAACTCGATATCTGGTGTTGTTGTCGCGGGCATTATTTCCATTCCTTCTTTTCCTCCTTATCAACACGTGATTGGATAGAAAGAAAGTTCTTGTGAGGGGAGGAGGGGGACCTCGGATGGGTTTAGCGTTGGATGGTGTGCTCGCTCACGAAAAATCGACGTCTCGTCTCGGGCAAATCAGCAGAGAATTTATTTCTACTTTCCCGTGCAATGTACCGGAGAGCAAAACCAACAGAATTACTTTTTCCGATCTTGTGGAAATGTGGTGTGAAACGCTAGAAGCTTTTTCTTGCAAGGAAAGGAAAGACGGGACAGGACCCAGACTCTCAAGATCCAGATTTCAAATAAACAACCTAAATCTGGGTCACGTGTTGGGATGGATAATGTCCGATTCTTTTCTCTCCGTTCGTTCTTTATTCTTTATCGATATCCAAAAGTCGATTCTTCTCCAGATTTTCAGGTTACAGAGATCAGCGGTCAGGAGCATTTTCAACTCTGTGGTAACAGTCATTGCAGTGCATAAACTGTAGTTTACATCGGGGCAAACGCGACGTTGTGGAGAGCGTGATAGGTAAAGGGGCTTAATCCACTTCTGAGAGAAACGCGCGTACAGTCGCGTATGAAACTTATTTTGGGTATGATCCGGGCCTGCCAACAAGCGGTGTTGGGTCTGGGCCATGTACAATAATATCATGGACGTATGTGTATATGCGGCTGCTCGGGGCCGATCATTACAATTCGATCTATGAAGTTGCACAATGTGGTCGTCGCTGCAGCACTTGGCTTTGCTCACTAGCGAGAGTATACACGATAAAGTTGCGTCTGAAGTGTGGAAACTATCTGGAAGTCTATTATATCAATCATTATATTTATCTTACGCACTTGGAGCGAATGGAAAGATCGATCATCAATGGCCGTGTGCCGCCTGATCTACAGCAGCCCTACGACCCCTCTCTCCTTTTACTGCCTTATTAACCATTGGCAGGATTGTACATACACTTGTCAACATTGCCTGATGCCGGGTTTCCAGCCCAAGAAGGGAACGGTCTCGACACACCACTTCCTCCCGCGACAGCGAAAGTAAGTAAGAACACCATAACTTGAGTTCCACCGTCCAAACCCGCAGAAACCAAATAATTCCACTTGACGAAGTACGCTGGTCTGTACTTTCTCAGGTAGAACTGTCCAAATGCACCAATGTAATAATACATGAAGACACTGGAGTTGATGCCGACCACGAGATATCCGCCGTACCAAAGAATGATGGAAAGATTGAGGTACGACCAGATACCTTGTCGTGGGAAGTACCGGTTCAAAAGCCAAAAAGGTACGGGAACAATGAAACCGAGGAGATACGCGATTGTAACCCATTGGTAGCGGGCGCCGATACTGAACATTTTGGGTGCGATAGACCAGGCAATCGCAAGAGAGTTGAATGATTGGACGTTGGCACCCGACCAGATAGGCGTTCCTTCAATGGTCAAGAGACTTGGAGTCTGATTTTGGACGATCCTAGGCAGGTGTTAATATACATGTGGAACATTCGCAGAAAACGTATAACTTACGAGATCATCATGACATAGTTGAGGCATGCACCGAAGATACATCCAATGACTTGGGTAGCATATGTGCATTTTGGTGATAGCTTATTTTGCTGAGCAAGTTTTAAGTCTCGAAGGAGATATTGTCCTTGCTGAAGTGCATTGAACGTAAAGGTAGTGAAGTACATGTTTGCTATTACAGTTAGCAGTGTTGACATTAATTATGACAGGGGTTTTGGAAGCCTACCGAGTGGTGCTCCTGGGAATAGATAGCCAGCAAGAGTTTGGGCAATGGGCTCGATGTTGAATTGGAAGCCAGTAATGGCGTATTGAGCTCCGAAAAAGAGCATGAAAACGACCAAGAAGAGCATTGCTAGAACCAATCCCCACCATGGAAGAGTGGAATCCATAGCGTAAAGACAGGCCATAGAAGTGATGAAACTTGCCAGGAATGCCAAGAAATACCATAGATCGGGAGCTTCATCATAATCAAGCATGAGCTTGTAATGAGGATCGATGTTAGGATCGTCGCGGAGTAGTTGCTTCTCTTCTTCAGTTCTTTTGCCGTCGTTCCCTCTCCAGAAGAAGTAGGTCGAAGGTGTCAACATTCTCTTAAGATTAGCCTTGTTGACCCAAACCCATCCCGTCTTGATATCAGCGAAGTTCCAGAGAAACATATGCACAAAGTTGGCCGTGAACCCCATGTTCGAAGTAATGAGATACACAATATATGTAGCGGTCAGATAAGGGACACCAACTTGGTCTAAGAGTCCGTCGTTGACAGTAAAATCATCGTTCAGAATCGAGCTCGTGTTGAAGGTGTCATAGTATGTGGAGTTCGAATCGTTGAGGAACAATTCCTGCGATAAGAAGGGGAAGTCTTGCGCTCTCCAGATGTTGCCGTAGTAGACCCCCATGAAGAGGCAGATGCAAAGTAATGTGCCGAGGAAACTGTTCACGAGGGTCTGAAGAGGGAGCCATAGCGGAGATCCAAAACCGGCAATATAGTTCCAATCGAATGACAGTGACAAAAACCCAACACCTTCGTTACCGTTTGCACCACCGAAAAGGTTGGTAAAGACGAGACTATGTTGGTCTGCAAGACAGAAGATTGAGACACCGATGAGGAGAGGGAAGATGTACTTTTCACTGTTAGTCCGGCGAGCTTTAGTGTATGTAGCAAGGTGGCTTTACCTCTGGAAGCAATTCCCAAATCAACAAAGCAAAAAAGAGAATCCAAAAGACCTTCATTCTCTTTTTGTTAGATTCTTTATCACGATGCAAAGTCTCTAAGACGGTAGTGACAGGTAAGTTGGCAGGGTAAAGCATCTTCGTGGGCCACAAGAGAGTATTTCTCATCATGCCAGCGATTCCGTAACCGATTAATTGCGAGGCCAGGGTCAGGAAGACACCAGCAGCCTGACTTGGATAACCACCATACCACTACATGATAAGAAAGTTAGTAATAGCCAAGGCAGAAGCGTCTTAGAATAGTCACGAGCGATCAAGTCTTGTGAAACAAAAATCATGGTAGTAGACATTTGAGATGTGGCAACATAGTGCAGGGAACAAAAGTGCTTACCAGTTTCTGTGCAGCAAGAGCCTCAGTAGACAAAGCAGACACTGCCGCAGCTGACGCCATGATTACAGAAGCAGCATGCTCTTTCTGATTGAAAGGGCCAGGATTAAGGAAACGCCCAACTCGGCCCCATCTCGGAATTGCTAGTGCCATAAATTCTCCAATAACCTACGGAAATGTTAGAATAACCCAAGTGTATTGTTTGGAAGTCGACATACATATGCAATGACAGTCAAGAACACTACCTATGTTAGCATGAAGTTCAGGTTACACAACAGGAGGCGGGGTAACTTACTGACTGACACGTAAATGACTTGTGGCTTGAAGTAGAAGATCTCCTGGAGAACAGCACCAAATGCGGAGAGGCCCATGCCTAGGCTAATTAGTATTGCTCCGTTTTGAAATTGGTAATGAGCACTCACCAATGAAGAACATGCGAAAAGTCCAAGGATTCAGCGTTGGGTCATCGACGACATGAATGACAGTGGTGACAATGTCCTCTGCCGTGTCAAGGTGATTGACATCGCCGCCATGTCCCTCCTCATCTGTGTATTGGGGCAATTCAGCTTCATAAGGTTCCTTGGCGATCTTCTCGTTCTTTTCGTCTTTGGAGCTTGGGGATTCTGCGCCTGCTCGTGAGACCTCATGCGACTTCTCGTCGTACGCGACGTCTTGCTCGCGTGGGGACTCCATGCTGGGTTCAATTGTTGGAACTGAGCGAAAATGCAGACAATCGAGTGATCTGAAGGCGGGAGGACCAGCTTATATACAGATAGTTACCACACCCTTCCATGGACAGAGACAGTTTTACATGCATGCAGATAAGAGATGCGGTATCCCATAGTGGTTCACACGATGTAGCACACATGTAACTTCAACATGCGCTACTCGCGGTGGCACCGAACGGCTGGAGAGCTCCAGAAAGATCCAATGGCATATCGAAACGATGGGTCAAATGAGCAGCACACCCACCTGGATTAATGAACAAGCTTCCTCTTCAGGACGATTGATAAAGGAATCGAACTCGCTCCGCAAATCGGGACAAGAAGTACACGAAAGCTTGTGTAAAGCTTGATGCAAGCCCATAACTTTAGTGTAATCCGCTGCGCACCACTCGGAGCGCAGAGCTCGGTGCAAATACCACCCAGGGCTTGATGCCAGTCTCTACATGTCTCAAGGGACCTTCCAAAATAGGTTCGTTTCTTTCCACGCAAACGCCAAGATTGGCGGGGTATCGCAGCAATCATTGGATAACTGCCAATATGTGGGATGTGGATAAGGACTTACCGTGCGAGGAACAGCTGAATGGGATGTTACAGAGATAACGCCAAGCCGGGATGCCCTGCCAACTGGTAACGCGGCCCAGTAACCACCGCACTGCATGATATTACAGTTCTCGAAGGCTGTCAAGACCATTTGGCGACATACCTAGACGTTTGCGGGTACATTGTAGAGAATGTTATTCCAGAGATACTTAATAGCTGTTCCGAGGGAATGGACCGTCGAAATCGTGAATGCGACCCAACGCACGATCTTGAAAACCATGCGATAGGCTATTGGAGAAGGAAGTACGACGAGGGGTGGTAGGCTTCATGATAAGACTCGTATACTTTATTTCGTAAGCTTGCAGGAATCCGCATTGCTGCTATCGGCGCTCGCTGCGTTTGCGTTTAGGATTTGTGTTCTGTCACCGATATAGCCTTGACGCAAAAGTGGCGGAAAAGACCGAGATTGAGAGGGGAATCGCAAAGGATGCCGTATTTACCCCGATATAACCGTTGATTATTTCCTGCCAAAGATTTCGAGAGATCAGCAGCGGCAGCAGCTTTCCATATCCAATTCTCACTCGTGGAGATTATGTAGGACCTCCGAGAGAGGCGTGAAAGGGTAACCCCCGGCTCGACTGTCCGAAGCCTGGTCGCAAAGATACCAGACCGGTCGAAGGACAAGTTTTTGTTTATTAAGATTTCCAGAGCCTGCACACCATGCGGCAACCTAGAAGGAGTATTGATAGTTGTAACTATGGCCAGTGGCCACAGATGCGCCGAGGAAGCAGAGATTGAAGTGAATAGAGCCGCGGCCCCTCACCGTGGTGAACTTTCCCGATGCCGAGTTTGACGAACTGATGTCCTGGCCAGTAACAACAATCCAATGGAAGCGATATGAGCCAATGTACCGGGCCCTGGAACAACCATCCACTTCCCACATCAACGCAACAATCTCTCCCCTCCACCGACACTGACGTAGGTCATTGACACGGGAAACCCAACTGGATGTGGAGATTTTCCCAGCATTGTGGTCAGTCATTGTCTTTCCTTATTTTCTATGTGCAGCATTACTCGGTATTTAAATAATTATCTGCTAGTACTTCGCCGGTATGACTCAGAGTCTACGCACTGCTCGGTACAATAGGATAGGCAGAAGTTAAACGCTGCAAACGCTGCCAGATTGCCGCTTACTATTGCATTCCAACGGTTGAAGCTTGGAGCTTAGCGCTGCAATTTAAATGACTGCTGGGATAATAACATCATCTTATAAAAGTAACAGAATGGCCCCCAAAGTCGCAGACTACGGCACGTTGAAAAGTTCATCGCGGCAGAGACCTCTCTTCATAACCCATAGGATACGTTTACTGTCAAGCATTCCGCAATGTTTCCTATGAATCTTGCCATAATCGACACCGTCGAAGACCGCCAGTTGCGTTCTTGCGTTCTCATCTGCCATCGCTGAACCTCATCGATGACTTCTACGTCGAAATCCGTGGCGGTAGTGGAGGCACTACGCCGTCTTCGAAGGCATGTGTAGCTCTCCAGATATCTTGCGGGGCGGAGTAAGCGAGTTTGGTGTAACCAACTTCAGAGCACTTACTACCGGAATGCATAAATTGGAAAGCCATTACCTCCAGCATTTTGCCTTTAAAGACGGCACGCCGGTGGAGGAACAGGTTGGACCGATTTCTTCGAGGCGCAGAGTCACGATTTTAGAACGGGAAAGTGGTGGGCTAAAATGTTGTTCCGTGGGTGATTGGTGAGTTTTTGATATTGTATGATGAATCATGCCGACCTGGTAACCGTCGGCATGACGGTGTCTCCTACGGCACGAATAGGTAGGATTGGATTGGTTATGAGTAGTCTGCACTTTGATTTCCCCTTTTCCTGCTGACAGTATCTGACCAGACTAACGGAACATTAACTTGGGTCATATACCTCGTGAATATATGTAAAATGTAGCAACGCACTTTGATATGACACCCCTCTCAGGAAGAATTAGATTACCAATGCCCATTACAGGGCACATTTCCCATTGACACTTAACGTTTCAGCAGCCGTACCTATCCCACTTTACATATCGTACCGGGAAGCCTTCTCACCGCAATTCTCATGACCTTTCCTGACCTTTCCCTTCTTGGATTTCCCCCAAAACCTCTTAAACCCTCCACCCCTTCATCTTACGTTCAGAGTCGACATATACCTTCGGTTCTGCATGGTTGCAAGAAGCGAAGTCGGCGGAAACATAAAACCTCCAAACTTCCGGGTTTCAGCGCATTTCGTCCTCATGAACGTCGATAGATGCCAAGTTCCCAGAAATTGCATCTTTCATGACCCGTCTTTCCTTGTCTTCCTAG
Source organism: Rutstroemia sp. NJR-2017a BVV2 (assembly GCA_002946415.1). Lineage (NCBI taxonomy): Eukaryota > Fungi > Ascomycota > Leotiomycetes > Helotiales > Rutstroemiaceae > Rutstroemia > Rutstroemia sp. NJR-2017a BVV2. The sequence goes on along the minus strand of NJPS01000010.1, from coordinate 1,228,027 downwards.
ATGAGCTTGGGTTTCTACAGGTTGCTGGGTCTTGGGGCGCCGAAGAAAAATGCTAGCTTTGCACTTGGCGTTGGTCTGGGAGAAGCGTTAAGGCGGACATACTCCTTGGAGAAGAGGTTGTGGTTGTGGTTGTGGAAGTCCTGTTCCAGGCATTCCCAAGAGCAATATGTAGTGGATTTGGCACTGGCTGCACACTTTGGTGTCAATCTTCAAGTTCCAGCAAGCTGTACATTGCTTTTCTACCCTGAGAGACTTCGCCTTAATATCCTTGGAGTCGATGTCGTTTGCAATGTAAATCAAAGAGACAAGCAACAGCGCAGAATCTTGCAAACGCAACACAAGAATGCAAAGAGCAAGGCGTACTGTGTGTTGGAAGTCAAACTTGTTGTTTGAAGAATCTCGAAACTAGTTTAATCCTATCCCATTGTAGAGTCACTGCTTTTGAAGGTTGCTTGTCTGGGGTCTGGCATATGAATTAATGTAAAGCTAAAGAGACAGAACCTTCAAACTAGACGGAAGTATCCATGATAACTTTCCTGTGTAGACTTCTAGTTATGCTGGCCAATTCATGCAGGTCCCAGTAATAGATGTGTACTTGTGGACGAGAAGCTTAACTAATTCTTTCCTTCTGAGTCGGAGCATAGACAACCTAGCACAGGCTAATGGCTTGAAAGAATTCGGGCAGATCCAAACGTCACCACCACACCTTAACGGATCTCGTAGGCTTTTAGACAAAAGCTCGAAGTAACTCGCATGAAGCCATTCTCAGAGACTAAATGGTGATTTTATATCAGCATATGATTTTAAACCACGGCCTACCAGTCGCGGCTTGTATATATCCTGCAAGAAAGTCCCAAAAGCATCTTGACCTCTGAGTATACTCCTTTCTATCCCTCTCATCTGCTGGAACCTGTGACTCATCTGCTGGAATCTGTGACGCAACGATGACTGCAAACATACAATACTCAACCATGGCGCATACTTGCTGTGGACTAATGCTCTTTTTGTCCCTCCTAGCGACCAAAACACTTCCAACGTCTTCCTGCCAATCTGTCTGAGGGGTGCACCAAGAATCACTGTCGAGGTTCATGTCAAGACACAAGGCGCTGGCGTCATCGTTCTCCGTTGAGCCATTCTCACTACCTTATTGCCAAGTACGACTTGGAGGAAGCTTTCGTACGAGTAGTGGCAGTCCGAATTGTTCAGAAAGACCGGTTGGGTAAGTCCCATAGATTCGATGTTTGTCAGCGACTTCCACGGCCTCATATCTGCTACTGTCCAAACCCATGTCAGCATCGCAGCTGATCCTCACACCCATGGTGCGAGACTGGATAGGTGGAATCTGGTTCACTTCTAGTGGGGTATCTCCGTTGCATGCCTTGCATACTCCCTCATGAAGCGTACAGTAGCAGAGAAATCGCCCAGGTTGACGTCAGACGTAGTCGTATAGGGGTCGTTGTAATTCCCATTCTGATGGATTACCACGAGCGGACCACTCCAACGGTAGCTCAGAGCACCCTTGGTGGCAGACATAACACTCTGATTGATCATCGACCCATCACTGAGAGAATTGACTCTACAGTGGATAACTAAAGTGTACTTGTCGCTTGTGGAGCAGTGCTCAGACTTCTGTATTATCTCGGACGCCAAGGAGTACTTCGGTATTAGGGGCCTCAAACACGCCTTCTTTATCGAGAAGGCAAGTCTTGGTACAAGGAACCCAGGTGAGTCGAGGTGTCTTGGAGTTGACAGAGAAGTAGAATGCAAGTTTATGAGACGGAGTCGGGTAGACTGCAAGTTTACGAGGCGATGTCGGCCGCAGAGTAAAGGATGTAAAGCTTTTCCAGAAGATCTTGTGTAAAGGCTAATTGTCTTCTGGCACTGGGTCGAGCAATACGCTGCAGACTTGCAGGAGACGCAAAGCTTGCCTGGAGCATCACAGATTGCGCATCGTGATTGTGAAATTCTCAAAAAGAAACTACTAAAATTGCAGCATAACCCAGACCAGATCTCCTTTAGAAAACTGGTTCCTATAAACCTGGGATCACCTCAGCGAACTGCTTGAACTGCTTGGTCTGGATTCTGTAGCATTCATAGAAGCTCGACTTGTGCCAAGAAAAGGAATAAATTATTATAGAGAATTCGTACCGTTTCTTTGAATATAATCGAGTTATCCTTATTACACAGATTAGCAATGACGTTGAGAAGCCACTGAGAACACAAAATATATCGCACAGTCGAAGCACATATTTTGGTGGATAGATTGGGAGCGCTCGGAGGGAGGGGTTGGATTGGATTAGCGCCGAAGGTTAGCCGTCAGCAATCGATAAAGCTCTTAGGCAATGCTATCAGAACACTGAACAAATGACAAGCTGCCAGCGAGTGCAACCGACAACAGAATTGTCGCAAAATATTCAAGATAGTGCGTCAGGTTTCCGAATCATCTGAAGAACTTCGCAATGGCGGTCGATACCCAGAACCCTCTTCTTTCGACACAGAAGTCTTCCGACTCGGGTCTGCAAGTTGCTCTACATCCCCTCGTTCTCCTCACTATATCCGACTATATTACACGACACACTCTACGCCAACAAACGGGACCTGTGGTTGGTGCTTTGTTGGGCCAGCAGAATGGGCGGGAGATTACTATTGAGCATGCGTTCGAGTGTTTGCTACAAGAAACTGAAGAAGGCGTTGTACTGGCACCAGCGTGGTTTGAATCAAGGCTACAGCAAAGTAGGCACTTCTAAGCCCAATCTGCTGAATAGGCTTGCTAACATCTAGCAGTGAGAGATGTTCACAAAAGTCCTGCCCTCGATCTCGTCGGCTGGTACACAATTCTTCCGAACTCGGGACCACAACCTCACAATCTTCCAATCCATCGACAAATCCTACATCATTACAATGAGTCTGCTATCCTCCTAGGTTTCCACCCTGAAGAAGTCGCCGCCGGTTCTGTTGGTGGCAAGCTCCCACTTACCATCTACGAGAGCAATTATGAAGCCGAAGTGTCGAGCGCAGATGTGGGCGAAGATAAAGAAATGACAGATGCCGAGTCACTACTTAAGCTGAAGTTTAAGGAGCTGCCGTATACTGTTGAAACCGGCGAGGCAGAAATGATCAGCGTTGACTTCGTGGCTCGAGGAGGAGGAAATGCTACCGCGATCGAAAGCACGAGCAAGAAGGCGCCCACGCCTGCACCAGAAGACAAGGGAAAAGGGAAAGGCAAGGCCACGGCCAAATCTGAAGAAGGAGAAACTCCAAAAAGCGAAGATAAACACATTCTTTCTCGCGAAGACGAAGAGCAACTAGCTTCCTTGACCGCAAAAGCAAATGCGATCAAGATGCTACATTCTCGAATCAACCTAATCACCGTTTACCTTCAAAACCTTCCACCATCATACATATCCGATGGCGTAACATCCGAGGCCGATGCAGAATCCAAGAAATACACGCCAGTCAACCAATCAATACTCCGCTCCATTCAAGCTCTTCTCGGCCGTCTCAGCGTCCTCATCCCCGCCGACAGCATAGGATTCGAGCACGAACTCATGTCTGAGAAGAACGATGTCACCCTTATTTCCCTTCTCGGCGAGCTCACGAAATCCGTACAAGAAGTTAGGGAAACGGGTAAGAAGTTTTCGATCGTGGAGAGCGGAAAGTCGTCGAGAGCGAAACGCGATGGCGGCATGTCGTGGACTGATAGTGGTCATCCTATGCACCAGGTTATGACTGCGGGAGATCTGATGGGCTAGAGTGGCGTTTGGAAATATTAGGAAAAGGTGATTCTGCGGCGTACATTGGGCGGCGTATAGTGCGACTAGCAAATGTTTGATGAAAGATGGCATATAATATGCAGAGATATTCGCCTACCTCGATGGCATCAATATGCGATGGCACTTTGAGAGCATGAGATTACGATGGAATGAGAAATAGAGACAGATAATCAATACCCATCGAGCTACAATATATTTACCATACGACCCCTCAATATTCCAGCACTTTGATCAAAACAAGTCAATCCAGAAAGAAGACATAAAACAAAAAATTGAAAATAGATTCGCGGTATACATTGATAACTAACTCATTGGTCTATCAAAAACAGAAAGAAATCAAACACCATCCTAATTATCCCAGCTTCAACTTCTCAAAGACCGATCAGTCACTAACATAAAACCCTTCACTCCTTCGCATATGCTATGAAACCCTTTAACCCAGCCCTCATCTACCCTAAACCTCAATAACCACCTTCAAAACCAACTTCCCCTCATCATCCATCGTCCGTCCCGCCAACTCAAACGCCTCCTTCGCCACCCCCAACCCCTTAAACCGATGCGTGACCATCGCATCCAGACTCGGCAAGCCGCCCTTCCCCAGCGCACTCGCGCTCAACATCCGAATCCCCGTCGCATACGTATTCGCATAGCGGAACACGCCCAGAATATCGACTTCGCGCAGATGCGCCGCGCTGAGCGGGAGCGTCTGGATGGGCGTCCCCATGCCGACCATGATGCACTTGCCGCCGGGCTTGGTCGCATAGATGGCGGTCTGCATGCAGATTTCCTTGCCGGTGCATTCGAAGGATAGGTCGACGCCTTCGTGGTCGTCGGCGGAGGTGGGGAAGGAGGGGGCGGAGACGGCGAGGGCGTCCAGCGCGAGTTGTTTGGCGGTTTCGAGCCGGTCCGAGATGCTGGTGTAGGTGGAGAGGGGGGTGGTGGTGCCGGAGGAGGCGGCGCTGGAGGAGGGGGTCGAGGTCCCGGAGGAGAGGGTCGAGGGGGGTGGGACGACATAGCCGTGCGTGGCGAAGCCGTGTTGGAGGGCGTATTGCACGCGGCCGTGGTCGACGTCGGTTATGGTTACGACGGGACAGCCGGATTGACGGGCCATGGCTGCGACGAGGAGTCCGACGGCTCCGGCCTGCGGGTATGCATGAGTGGTTGGTCTAGTTGAGATGGGAGAGGAATATACTTACGCCGATGACCAAAGCGGTAGATCCAGGTGTGGGAGCGGCTCGGTTCAAGGAATGAATGGCGACGGAAAGGGGTTCTAGAAGTGCTGCAGCGTCGAATGAGATGTGATCTGGTAGTCTGGTCCGGCGTATTAGTAAATATTATTCTTGAAAAACGATAGCAGCAACCTACTTGTGACACCAAACAGCAGGGTGATTGATCCTCTCTTGCAAGGTCCCTTGGAAATGTGGCACACTCTTCGCGCTACTTCTAAACCTCATCTTCTTGCAAAGGTTATACCTCCCTTTCCTACAGATCTCACACTGACCACACGAAATGCCGACTTCAAGAGCGACTCGATCTCCGATAGAGAAGCCATTGACCTGTGGACCGATCCCAACCACCACTCCAGAGGCCTCATGTCCAAGCGCAAGAGGAGCGCAAGCGCACAAGTCGCCATTGGCGAATTTTTTGTAGTAGCTTACATCGGAGCCACAGATACCAGTCGATTTAATCTGGACCTGCAGCTCGCCCGCAAGAGGTTCCGTAATGCTGCGTACTTCCTAGAGATGGGGGTCAGCGGGCTGGGCTTTATATAACACACTCAAGCGAGAAGTGGGATGAATTTCTCTTACCAATCTCACGTCTCGGATCCCATGCAACACGCTGCTGTAGATAGTGGATTTTCCCGCCGCGTGGGATGCAACATCCACATCCACATCGCACACGTTTTCATTCAATGCCGGCGCCATTTGATAAGCTTAAATCAACCTCTGACAAAAGAATGAGGGAAAAGCTACAAATTTTGTCTAAAAACAGAAAGTCGTTGTGATAGTGTGGGGGTGAACAGTTCGTTTACTGCTTCCTCCAGCTAGAAAGTAAAGTACACCCCCAAACTTATACAGATTGCTCGCCACCCATGGAAAGCCGATCGTCAAGTCAGGTAGCCTGTAGCTATCTATCTCGAGATACGCTCCACCTATCATGTTGCTATCCATTCCGTGTTCATTTTTGTTCGCGGATATCAGGTCGGAGGTGGAGCAAGTGCGATTTCGCTGAGCATGATGTGACCCCCAGTACACGTAGATGCAGACGCAGACGCAGACGCAGGCACAGAAGCACACCAGGCCTTGCATGGATTCTGTGCTTCGATCGGATACACAGCTAGTTTCCAGGACAGATTTTGAGTTGTGTGTATGGATAAAATACGCATCGCACCATATCGGACATAACCCGTTGACGGGAGTTTTCCAAGTCTACCAGCTAGATAGTATAGGGGACTAGTAGGACGGCGACCATCCAGAGGTGTACCTTGTCGGTGGACTTAATGGTAGCTTGGGAGTATGGAAAATAGGAAATACATCCGAAACTAACAGGCGGACAGGAGGTTGTTCCCAGAATTGCCGTCCACTTTGGCCATTACGCCTAGTAGTTGGGTGGAGGGCCGTGTGTTCGCTTTTTTATCGGCCCGCAGTACATAGTGCAAGCTAGCGAATGATACTTACAGCTCCATACATGCATACTGTATATGTAGCGAACACATGGTACGGAAGTACAGTAGATGGCAGATGCACAGATAATGACAGAACAGATCCGAGGGTCCAAGCTCGATAAGATAGTTGACCAACCGAGCGAACTTGACTTTATCCAATCCACAACCGTTCCCCGCCTTGCTAATTGCATGGAAGTTTGGTAGTCACATCTAGAGTTCAGATTTAGCAGCAGAAAAGCGACGGGCAGCCCCTCCCGCCTGGTGACGAGAACATCGGACCAGTATCCATCCCCTACAGCAGACCCCCTTAAACAACGGTAGCCAATGGGGAGACGCTGCGGTACTCTGTCAGACTCGCTGTGTGATCTTCAATTTACCCGTGGATCTGCATATATTGTGATGAAAAAATAATTCATGGTAATATATTGGCATGCATATTGCTGGCGTCCCCTTATTTTCGAAGTATGGTATCATTGGTATGATATTGATTGATAGGGGCTTCGCGATGATTTGTCTTCCGATAAGAACAGAACGGAAGGGTGACACCAGGTTCGTCATTACAATTATGCACAAACCTTGGGAGCGTAAAATCCACTTTGGCGGGGTGAGGTGGCAATCAGTGGTTGCGCGAAAGCACATCGGGAAAAAGTGATACTCGAGTATGAAGCCAAAAAATGGAATTGTTTGGCTGCAGCAAGTGAGCGTTTCTCGTTAGCCCCTCTATCGGAAGACCACGGCCCGCATTGCTTGATGTTGTGTACAGATCTATCTTCTATCCGCAGCGTCGTATTTGTTCCAGGAGTACGACTGCTGCAAGTTGCGACTCGTAGAAGCAGATCATAACTCTCGAGGTTGCAGAGTGAAAAGCCATATACCATGCGTGTGACGTGGCTAGAGCTGCAGCATGTGAAAGAGAGCTCTATCAATCACTCAACCTAAGGGACATGCGATAGAACACACAAGCAAGAGAAGGAATCATACTTTTGTAAGACGTGCAGCACAAACCAAAGACCCGGTTTTCTGTTTTATGCTTTTATTGCCCAAGCCACGGATAGATAGAAAATCATCACGATGGCACAAAGGTTCAGAAAACGGTAGACGAAACTTCCCCTAGTCTTCAAACTTTTCTCTTGACATGTGGGTTACCGGAATGGGACTTGGATTTCGAGGTCGAAACAATTGCCGTGAGTTGTAGCGGTGCATAACAATTAAGCCATCGTTGAAGAGTACTAAATCAATTCGGAAAAAACTCAGAACATCTCGCCGGCTAAAGTCGCACAAACATTATTGTATTGCATACATGCGGCTGCTCTGCATGAGAGATACAAACTTGGAGGGGTAAGATATGGTGCGACAGGGCATCCGTTTCCGGAACAGCTGCCGGAAGATTCCATGGACAAGAAACCCCCAATCAATTACCTCCCTCACAGAACGTTAGCCAATCTTGACGCCGCATTCCTTGCATCAACTCTGTCCTCGTCATCTTCTTCCTTTAGACCTGGTAGCCCACCAGTACTTCCACTAAGAGCACCATCGCCATCTTCCTCGCCATTCGCGCCATCGGGAGAAGACATAAAGCTGCCTGAAATACTGCGGCTAAGTCCGTCCGGTCGTCTTGGCACGCCTGACCATGAATCACCTTTGGGACCTTGGCTTGCTGCAAGGCTAGCTCTCCTTGCTGCTGGATGGGACTCTCTTCCAAGTCGGCTGAGTCCCCCCGATGAATCGATCGATCGAATGTCTGGTCGTATGCTTTCTAGGGTTGCCAAAGTCCTTCGCTCCGCCTCGATCTCACGAAGAACATACTCCCTTATGCTCAATCTTAAGTCCGAAGCAGTCCGTGCGAACCACTTCCGTTGCTCAAGCAGTAGATTCGATGTCACACGTTGGGTTTTGTTCAAAAGATAGAGCTCATTGCTGCGTGCCTCATCAAGAGCTGAGATTGCTTCATCGACCTTCTCTCTTCGCACAGACGAGCTAGCCTTCAGACGGTCAGCTGCGTTGAGTTTGCTTCTAGTCAATTGCTGGGCTTGTATCAGTTCTCGAAGAAGGATATGCCTGTTAGTAAGTGTTTCCTTGACGATGAATGCATCCTGAGAATGATACTGTAGCGGGTCACCAATTGTCGTCGCTTCGGCAGTTCCTTGCGCCGCATGGAAATCTCCTGTCGTCTGTATTGTTTTTCCAAGCTTTCGATACGCATTGGCAAGCCCTTGATGAGGTTCCTGGACATTCATTGCACCCAATTTGACCCCGAAATCAGATTCTGCCAAGCCGAGCCCTATGATAGAGATTAGCCTGTACATGCAACGTGCTTGGAACAACTTACCACGCCGAGCTTTGACCAATTTATCCACTTTGTGGCCTGCATCCATCGTACCCAGATAGAAGAGCTTCACCACAGGTCTTGCGTCTTGTAATTCAGGCGTATCGTCAGGTGGAGGAGCAAATTGCTTGATCACACGTCGGCGAACACCAGTAGCAGGTTGCTTTCTCTTTAACATGGGGCTATAACCGAAGTCACTTTCAACGAATAGTACCATCTCATCATCTCTCATTAAAACGTCGTTTGAACAGACATAATTGAGCCATCGCTGAAGAGATGCTTTGACTCGCGCCTCGTCTTCATCCGTACCAGCCCCAGCAGACGTTAACGCGGGAGGAACCGCTGGGACTATAGCTTCAGGATTCGATGATATTAAGTGGTCCGCTAATTTGATAAATTCGGAGTGGGTTCGGCGGACATCGCGGAATTGTGTGGTTCGGAATTTTGGCAGATTGGTCTAATGGGTTAGTTGAGAAAAGCATGTTTGGTGCGATCTGAACCTACATGGACATCAAAACGTAAGATTGGATCTTTCCTTCCCGTACGTTCCAATCCGGTGATTTTAGCTTGCAGCTTATAATGCGGATTCTGTGCGTGCTGTCCCTGTCGCGCAGCTGTATGATGATATCTCTGTGGTTCCGGTCTATGCTGACCTGCGGGGTATTGCTGCTGATTCTGTTGATGTTGTCCAAAATCTTGCGGTGGCTCGACATCACTTTGAGTGGATTCAGCTGTGTCTGGTCTACGACCATCATCATAACTCGATGCTCCCGCGCCATTGTTTGTTCCGTTGAAACCTCCTCCGCCCGACATATCTTCGTGCGAATAGCTTGCGTTACCTGCCGGATTCGGGTTGTATGGCGTAGGCGATATGACGTCCCTCGGAGGGAACGTGTTCGTTCTTGGTTGCTGAGGAGAGGCAACAGGGGAAGATCCCCACGGCGATGCACCTGCCGGATTATCGGCATCATTGATAGAAGTAGAGTAGTCCATGGTGAAGTGAGAACGTTTTGTAGCTCGTAGCTATGACGATGCGATGCGGTACAAACGAATGGCGGCAGAACAAAGCAATTGTATAGTCAGGAAGAGTTTCAACGTAAGATGTGATAAATTTGAGGTATGCGCAACCGCTTCAAAAATAGGTAGCTGAAATATGCTCCGCGGGACGAGCGACTATTTGGAAGATGAATTAGCTAACGTAGCCGTCAACAATCAACAAGAGCTGTTCGTAACGAGAGTTCGGTGCTTTCTGTTCCGCCATGGCTCGTTCATGGCTCGTTCTTTCCTGTTTGAATGCCTGAGGCATTAAGTTCTCTCCTCCAGTCAAATTATGTAATCAGATATTTCTTCCTCGACTGATATTCGAACCGATGTGATACCTGAACCCTTCCAGTCGGACTTTGTACTTCCAAACAAATGGTCTGGACGGATGATTCGGGGGAATGCGTCAATTGATCACAAATAAGCGGTGCCCTATATGGCATAAGCATCTGAGATTTGTCCCCGCTCGGTCTCTTGAGCAGCATTCACATGGCTTGAAAACATTCATTCGATATTCGCACTCACAGCTACATCCACAAGATGACAAGTTGGTCAACACGACTCGAAACATTGGAATAATAGCTCACATAGATGCTGTAAGTTTATCTTCTTTTCTAAAAATCAGCCCGAGACTGAATCTCGTTAAAGGGTAAGACTACTACAACGGAGCGTATGCTCTATTACAGTGGCTACACTCGCCGGCTAGGAGGTATGGGAATAACTGCCTCTTTCCAGTAGTTCTCAAGACAGCCTCTAACATATATCATAGACGTTGATGATGGCTCTACGGTTACGGATTTTCTTCCAGCCGAAAGAGCTCGTGGCATTACCATTCAGTCAGCAGCTGTGACTTTTCACTGGCCACCTGTTGCCGATCACGGATCAAAAACAAACTCGTCCAAATCCCTTGTTTCACATACTGTGAACTTGATTGACACACCTGGTCATGCTGATTTCACATTTGAAGTCCTTCGATCTTTGCGAATTCTTGACGGTGCTGTTTGCATCCTTGATGGAGTGGCCGGCGTCGAAGCCCAAACCGAGAAGGTATGGGCTCAAGCAAACAACTACAGTATCCCAAGAATTGTCTTCGTCAACAAACTTGACAGAGAAGGTGCTGCGTTTGGACGAACTGTGAAGGAGATTGGATCACGGCTCCGAGGCTGGCCCGCAGTATGTCAAATACCGTGGTGGGAAGGAGGGAAAGGCAAGTTCCAAGGCATTGGTGATGCAGTTAACCTCTGTGCTTTGAAATGGAAAGAAGGCGGAGATGGTAAAACTATGGAACATTTCACACTCGAACAATTGAAGACCGTGGATTCCAATCTTGCTACAGAACTAGGCAAAGCACGTGCCGCACTTGTCGAGGCGCTGTGCGAATTCGACGAGCTGCTACTCGAAACATGGCTAGAGCACAATGATGATGCATTACTTATACCTACAGAGAATATCATTCAAAGTTTGCGACGGTGTGTATTAGACGGTACAGGCAGGCTCATTCCAGTCTTTGCAGGTGCCAGTTTCAGGAACATTGGAGTTCAACCCCTTTTGGACGCCGTCAATAACTTACTACCTAATCCCATCGAGAGGCCTGAGCCAGAAATAACACTCGGGAGTGTACATGGCAGGCTTTCTCAATTATTAAGTGGCAAATTAGACCTTGCCGTGGCACATTCGAAAACTCCGTCGAAGAAATCGTCAGCCCAGCTTTCGATAGTCAAAAACATCGAAGCTTGTGCCCTAGCTTTCAAGGTTGTCAATGATCCCCGGCGGGGAGTACTCGTTTACATCAGAGTCTATTCTGGGATACTAAAACGGAATGCGGCATTATGGAACACAAATCTCCATGTCTCTGAGCGAGCTCAGAGACTTTTGCAGATGTATGCATCTGACGCAGTGGAGATATCAAACATTCCGGCGGGTCAAATCGGTGTCATTGCTGGTTTAAAACATGCTCGTACTGGTGACACGCTGATATCATACACAGGTGTTCACCCCAAAAACGGCCCACCGCCACCGCTAAACATCCTACAGCTGCGGCCAATTGATGTTCCAGCACCAGTCTTTTTCGCTGCTATAGAGCCCCACAGTCTAAGTGAAGAGAAGAACGTAGCTGAAATTCTTCAACTTCTTCTACGAGAAGATCCTAGTCTTCATGTTAATGTTGACGAGGAGACCGGCCAAATGCAGTTGAGCGGCATGGGTGAACTCCACCTAGAGATCGCCAGAGACCGGTTGGTGAACGACTTTAAAGCCAAAGCGACGATGGGGAATATCGAGATAAGCTATCGAGAGTGCTTATTGTCTCTAACTTCAACCCATCGGCACGTGTTTGACCGTGAAGTCGCCGGCAAGAAGGGCAAGGCAGGATGTGAAGTTAGCATAAGCCCGGAACCGCAATCGTCGGAAGCTTCTGATCACACAGTTCAAGTCGATGGAAACAACATTACTGTTCGCGTCGTCAACGCGCAGAACGAAGAGGCTGGCGCAGTATCTTCACTACCCGCTGATATGACCTTGGCTACGCTACAGACAGCGCTAGTTAATGGTGCCTTGGCAGGACTAGCTCGAGGTCCTCGCCGAGCATTCCCAGTCCACTCAGCACATGTACTGTTAAAGTTTGATCTTGTGAATGACTTCTTTGGTGCAGAGAGCACTGCGGCGGCTATATCATCAGCGGCAAGGCTTGCTGTCCAGGCAGCTCTAAAAGAAGCATTCCAGGCAGATGCGATTGGACTAATGGAACCCGTCATGAACGTAGTCATTAGTTGCGACGAGTCATCCCTCGGCGCCATCGTCCATGATATTTCATCTGCTCGTGGCGGCCATATCCTCTCGCTCGAAGACGATGGTGAAGTAGACGAAACCAGCGGGGAACAGGAATTTTCGCCAATTGATATATCTAGAGTATATGCCCCGCCAGATCCATTCGCGCCTGGGAATAGTATAGACTCGTCGGGTCCTGGCCAACAACGAAAGATCACTGCAAGGGTCCCATTGAAAGAAATGGTTGGATATCTAAAGCATCTTAGGAGTTTGACTGGCGGTAGAGGCACTTTCATTATGAGTGTTGACAGATTTGAGAGGTTATCTGGACCTAGGGAAAAAGCTTTGTGATATCCGCACTAAATATTTATAACATGATTTTACTCTTAATCGGACCAACATAGCTTGGAAGCCGCGATTACCGTTCCTCGTTGCGTTTTCAATACGACTGGGTAGAGAATACTAGTCTTGTACTTTAATCGCACCAAGTGATTTCTCTGTTTCATTGACTTTGACGATCTTCTTCGCATAGCAATATGCTCTCGCCCACGCCGCTCTCGCCATGATTACTTTGTTAGTCTCCCCGCGAGCTTGTCTAATTCATCATCTCCTGCATCCACCATATTTGAAGTGTCCATCCGCACGAGTTGATCGCACGCGGATCACCAACAGGATCCTCGGCACCTCTTCAAATCATCCTCCCTAACGGATCGATCAAGTCCAAAACACACATGCATGAATAAAGTAGACATCCATTCTCATAGTAGATATATATCACATGAAGTGACTAGCTGGGCTTATATAGTAAGGTAGAGCTGATTGGCCTCTATCTAAAAGACGATTCTAGCAATTATCCGCACGATTGAGGACAGGTATAATACCAAGCTGATATAGTCACTCGTGATATCATTACCTTGGTGATCAGCAGAGATACCGATCAATACTGCCATCCTCGGACGATTAGCCTGTTTAATATATGCTGACCCCGATTGATCGGCGCGGGGCAATCGAGTGCACAGTATTATCGCTTCATTGACAATGTGTAATGGACAAAATTCGCTGAACACGGTCATGATAGTCGTAAATGAGCATTCCAATTAATTCCAAATTAGGAGTAGAGAAAAACTGCCGACTACACAGCCAGGTATATGATGCCAACTCTGAATAGCTAGGTATGATAAACAGCCTTCAAACGAGTGCCAATTTAGCCACAGGTGTAACACTCCTGCATCCTTCACGTAAAGTAATCAAAGTCACGAACGCGCCAATCTCACAACTTCGAAGCAAGTTCCAAATCTCTCAACGGCACCACACCCTCCAAAATTTCCCTCACTGGTGGCCACACACGATCTTCCAGCGTATGACGCAAACCATCCAGAATCCTAACCTCCAAACTCGCAAAGCCCTGACCGCGAACTCGATATCTCTCCAGTGCGGCCGCCAAGGCTTGTGCTCTCGGGACCGGAACAAAAACATCCTCCTTTCCATGCAACATGAACAATCCCGTTTTCTTTGCCCACCCATCACGTAGTCCCTGCCTTTCCTGCATCTGCGCAATAGCCTCCAACGACACAGCCGAGAACCCCGCCCACGTAATAACCGCTCCCAGATCCGCAGCTCGGGTCCGCGTCAGCAGGAATAAATAGAGGACTGAAGCACCCTGACTATCACCCATGAAGACGATGCGATTCGGCGAGACACCATTCGCAATCTCGATGTCCATGAGTGATTCGAAGTAGTCAAGTGACGTTTCAATGTCATTCTGATCAGAGTTGTGTTGTCCAAATACATCGACTTTGGCGGGATCGCCTGGTGAGGGAATCGGTTGGTCGATGCTATACCAGGTGTGACCGCTCACTTCGGGCCAGATGATTGGCAGGCCTTCGGGGATGACGATCTTGAGATGTTGGAGGGCGGGGGATGTGTGGATATGGTGAGCTACGGATTTGTGGTTTGGAGGATCATGATTGAATCGGTGTGCAGAGTAGGTATAGCCGTGGATGAAGATTAATGTAGCTGCTTCTGAAGGCTGAGGTGGGGACTTGGGTGGTGGTATAATTAAGGGAGATCGTCTCTGGACGCTGGCGGACATTGTGAACAGCAGAACTGGGAAGATTGGCCAACAAGTGCATACAAAGTGCTTTCTTAGAGGTTATGGCTCCTGCTCAAGACCAGGACAATGTACATTGAGGTAGTTGATGGAGCCATCACTCCTGTAAATTTCCAGTAGTGCGTGGTTCTCACTTTGTGTACCGTGAGGTCTGAATAAAATTATGGGGGAACTCCAGCAGCTAGTTTTACAACCAATCATAATCTACAAAAGCATGACTAATCACGATCGTCTCATTCAACAGCACTCCCTTAGCACGAAAGCACCTTATGAATGACACTATGGAGGTATGAGCGAAAAAACATCTATGGAGAAGCTATGAACGCTCGGTATTATTATACCCTGAAACAGCACCTCCCTCCTACTGAGCTCATCATATTGCAACTCTTGCTCTTTTCTACTACACCCATTATTCTTAACCGCCATACGAAAGACCCAATCATCATTACGCTTACCCTCTCACTAGAAAGATCAATCCCATTCGCCTTGAGAACAGAGTTGACAGCACAGCAGGAAGCTTATGCAAACGACACAAAATCCCGATCACCCAGTTCCTCTGCCACACCGCCCAGAATCGTCTCTGTGACAGGCTGTAAACCTGTTATACCACTCTCTCGCCCCCTACTATTAGGGATTCTCATATCACTACCTTGCAACTGAGACTCAATAGCATCAGCGTCATTCTGATCCTGCGCCTGAGGATGCACTTGGGTGCTCAACGCGACAGGCAGGGTCGTGCCAATGGTTTGAGCTGACCTAAGAACATGCCCAAGATAAGGATCATGGGAGGACACCGCACGTGGAGCGACTGGATGAGAGAATCCAATCCGGCCTACATCGCGAAGACCCACAAGGAGACCAGAAAGGGCATTGTTTGGCGCCTCCTGCTGCCTCTGACTTGCATGTGTGGGGAGCCTGAAGATTTTCTCAATAGCATGTGATGCTTCATCGTCGACGGTCACACTCGAATCGCGCGCTTGCTGTTCTGTCGATAAGAACTTCTGTGCAGCGTCTTCTTGTATACACAGCGAGGTATGTTGGTTTCTTAATTCTTCAAGTTCCTGTTCCAACCGCGATAGGTCCTGCCGAAGAATCGATATTCTTTGGTGCACATCGTCTGTTTTTCTAGACACCTCCCTTCTTTCTCGACTGATGAGATCGAAGCTTCTTTGTGCATCCGCCACTCTACCTTGTCCCCGAGAGCGGTCTGGCAATCCCTGAATTTGCTTTAAAGCCTCTTCCCACAGCGTAAAGATTGGCACTAGCGAATCATCTCGTAACGCCTGAGCTAAGAGACGAGCATCTTCAACCATCATCAGCATGGACTTTATGGGGATGTCGGGAACACGATGGACAGCACAATGTCTAACGTGTTTGAGCCGATGAAGCAACCTCTCAAGACCAGGTGTTACAGATCTGACTGCTTCTACTGGTACCTTGCATTCTTTGAGACAGATCCACCATAGACTCAATTCACATGCTTCTGGTGTGTCCCACTTGTTCGCTTCCAATATCATTGGTAGCCACTTTTTCGCGAACCGAAACAGCATATCTTCCAGCGCGTCTTGTATACAAGTCATGATATTATGTTGTAGTTTGAATGCCATATAAGGTAAATCCGATCCTTGCACATAGTAGTCAGCGAGACTTACTTTTCTCGGTCTAACACCAAGTCTTCTCGCAGCTAAGATTTTGTAATTATTAATCTTTATAGGTCAAATTGCGTTATCGAAGTACATACCCGGCATGTTCATACTTTGATTTGACGGTATTCCTGTGTCATTTCTGCGGAGCTCAGATCTGGCAATCTCTCCTCTACCTGATCTGGCATCCTTGTTCACATTAGCCGGCAACTGCGCTGGCGCTTTCCCTTTACCCTTGGCTTTCGTCCTCACATGCGCTGGACTAGGATTTTGATTTGGTTTCTGTATTCGTCCGGATGTTTGGTCTATCCTTGTATTGCTTCCTGAGGGCCGCTTATGTAAGTCTCTATCGGTAGGTCTTTGTGGAGAAACCTTCGGTCGATAGTCGCCATCATCTTCGGAGTCATCGTCTGATATCTCAATAATGTTTCTAGGATTAATTTCGATGAGCTTTCGTAGTTCGTCTGCAGCATCTGCACGCTGTTTATCATTAGATACCACATTATCTCTACCCAATTTCGAAAGCAATTACTCACCTTCCTCTCGAGACCATCAAGATAAACCCGAGCTAATGAACCCGGCTCAAACCAGCCATGGCGGACGAGTTCGTTGCAAATTTCTACAACGCTGCCACGAGACAAACTATTGCTCGAGGATTTAAGCTTTTCGTAGCGGATGTCAACACATATCTCAATCTGTTCGGGGTGAATAGAGAGTCCCATTATGAGGTCTTTATACATCATAAAAACGGCGCGTCTATGTTTCTCTTTCCGTGTTCGGCATAGTTCCCACTGCGGTCTAGGTTCTTCTGCCGGCATCGTGTTGTCGTTGGCAGTTTCGACAGAGGGCTGGGTAATCTGACGGTGGGTTCGGTGTTTGAGATATCGAAACGAGCTGCAGAGTGGTCATTGAATCAGCTTTCTGAGTCACTGTCGTTCACGCTCCTACCAGTGTCAGCAACACGAAGGTCTCCCGCGTATTCCTCAAGCTGGAATGGAACACATGAACAGTATCCTTAATCACGGAGGGCAGGGACATTCAATCGAAGAGAATACTCTTGGAGGTCGAAAAAAAGGGAAATGAAAAAGGCTCTGGCGTTCGAATTTTTTGCAGAATCAACTCAGCTAAGGTCTCAGTGGAAGGTGAATTGCTCTTTCCGCAGTTGGCTTCGACTGTGCTATGAGCCCCCAAAATAACAATTCAGACTTTAGAATCAACACCAAGATACGCACTGTTGTGCTATGTAACAAGTCTGAAGATTCTCCAGCCGAGAATATTATTCATAATGGATGGTTCTTGGTAGAGTGTAAGATTGATAGAGGGTAAAGAGGGCAACGGAGCCAGAAAAAGTGTATGAGCAATATATGTCGAATAACGCGAACCTTGAGGAGGGGCGCCCAAGAATTTAAGCACTCCAATCTGCCAATATATCACAACTTTCTAGTGAATTCAACTTGGTCTTACAGCTGTGCTCCTAATCTTATATTGAGAAATAATAGAGTGAATTCGGCCGAGGAGAGCCGTCATTCACGGTCATTGCCGCCAAGTGGATATTGCTACCACATTATATGATTCGTTGAGGTGAGATGTAAATGATTCTTGGCTACCCCTCGCCCCAGCACAACAGTGAGACAGGAAGAAAATTGGCAACACAGAAAGAGCAGCATTTCATTCCAACTCAAGTAGAGATATACCTGTAGGTCCTATCGTGCTTCCTTTCTAGCTTACCATAGAAGCTTATGTTTATTCTTTTTGCCCCATTGTGATACAGCAGAGCCGATTACTAGTGTAATCGTCGCAAGGAGGGTTGTGTTATTGGTTGAGCGGCTCCCACATATGGAGAGACTTATAATCTGGATACTACAGTTTGGATGAGCGGTAACTGGGCGAAAATCAAAGCATTTTATACCGCTCCGCGAAGGTAGTTGATCAGGCTGCGTTGGATCGGGCATAGACGTCCCTAAGAAGCTCGAGTATCATTCATGAAGCTCTAGCCGAACATAACTATGTCATTGTTAGTAGATCGAACGGATTGTTTGATCTGCCTCCCTCTTTTTCGCCGACGTTCGCTTGCTTTCTTTTTCTCTTCTTCTTGTTCTTCTTCGATTGCTTGGAGGATACTTTCTGCTTCGCAAAAGAACCCTGTTCATTTTCATTTACTAGTTCGTCTGACGAGACTTTGACAGCAAGAGGTCGCAGTTCCTCTATATTTCCAATATCATCGACCTGACTTACAAGCAAGCTGGGCAGATTTTTAAGCAGCTCATGAAGGCGGAGTAGGGTTTCCGGTAATGTTGCACGATCTCCAACGGCTACCGCAAAGCCGATGATCTGCTTTAGAATTCTGAACGAATAGTATGAACCGTGTACTTGCGCCGTCCAGTGTATACGATCCCAAGTCATTTGAGTTTTCTTGCGGGAGAGACTGCTAGATAATAGTTGCTTACTCAGAGCCGTTTTACCAAGCGTCGATGAGATATCGACGTCCTGAGTGAAGGCGACGGCCAACCAAAAATTGATAGATGGGCGGTTCAAGAGATTATGCTGGACATTCTCTAGAAATGTGATGATGTTTCCGCACGCTTCGGGAAGGTCTGCAGGTGAAGGAACATCCCATTCTCTTCCGCGCGAAGTCTTCAGTTGTCTTCGGTGTTCAAAAACAGTATACTTGTGGTCTACAGCCGGAACAACAAGGTTGACGCAAGCATATGCTAGCTGACGTATGGATGTAGACATCTCCCAAGCATTTGTTTTTGCTGGAGAGTCGACAAGAAACGGCAAAAAGATATCGGTAGTTTCTTTGCTGTCTGAGATATCTTGCCCTTCTCCCAGTTTGCTCATGAGGTAAGGAAATTGTAGAATATACTCACAAATACGAGTATCAAGATGCTGGAAAGCCATCCTCAGCGCCGACAAGCCCTTCGCCACTGAGGTATGGTGACTATCATTAATCTTCATGGGTGAATATTCTTTGACGAAAGATTCATACACCGTCTGATGTTGTCGTATTGCATTCGATATCTTTGCTTGTGCAAGAAGTTTGCGAAAACTGCCATGGGAGTCTATAATTATTTCAAATGCAAGCGCACGAATGCCGTCTGTTTGTGGAAGGTCTAACCTCTCAACAATACGGGCAGCATGATATATTTGGGATAGTAGCGAGGTTCTACCATTTTCGGGTGCGACTTCGATGTCTTTGAAGAAGGTGACTGATCCGTTTACGCCCAGATCATGGACGAGCAGATCAGAATCGCCAGTCAAGACGATGCCGCCATGCTCGCTCAAGTAGCTAGCACAGAACGCATCTGCCTCGCCAGGCACCATCTCAACAACATCCCTATACGAATTGGATCCCTGCAATGCTTCTATACATGCCGCAACAAGAAATGGTAGGGCAGGAAGCTTTGTATAGCTATTTCGTGGGTAGACGAACCCAAATGGGAACGATGAGGGCTTTTGGCGGGTGGTAGAACTTGATTGATATCTTAACCCGTCAGGATACTGGTTGTAATAATCGTGCAATTGCTTTGTATTCCCACCAAGTCTCTCTAATCGAACATCGAATTTACTTGCAGGGAGGTAACCGTCAAAATATATCCGCTTCCTAGTCCAAAAATCAGCAACTGCCTAACGTACAGCGACCCTTTGCCTCTCACACTGTAGACCCCCCTTTCTCCAGTCCATCGAGCCATTCCAAAACTGTCTCCCCAAGCTCTTTGTATGACGGAGCTGCCTCGAAATAGTTGCCTGCAGATACTCTAGTACTTTGGCAGAGATGGTAAATATGATAAGCCAGTCCGGGGCCATCAATAACGATTTCTTTGTCCTTCAATGATTCGCGCGTTGCGAAAGGTCGCAGATAGGTTATCAGGTGAGGAATCCCCATTGTGCAGGATACTGCATCTCGTTTGTCTTGCGACGCATGAATTGAAGGATGAATTTAGCATCAATTCACGTTGCGTTTCTAGCACTTCGAGGCGGAATTGTGTAAGCTAACGGAGGGGTTGTTGTGCCCCCTGCAAATGGAAATGGGTCTGCATAAAAAGTTCAGCCCCACCGACGAATCTCGCCAAACTTTTCCAAATTTTCTTTCCTCATCAAGACATTACTCCATAGGAATTCTCCATCACGATGCGCAATACACTTATCTTCGCCGGCAGTTCATGTCCAAAACTCACAGGTCAAATATGTTCGAACCTAGGAATGGCGCCGGCTCCGGTCGAACTCACGCAGTTCGCCAATGTAAACTTCCCGATGTTCCAAATCGATCAAGCTAACATCACGGCTTTAGGGAGAAACCAGCGTCAAAATCATGACCAGTATCCGTGAAAAAGACGTATTTGTCGTTCAATCTGGCAGTGGCAAGATTAATGATAGTATTATGGAGCTTCTCATCATGATATCTGCTTGTAAGGGAGGCTCAGCGAACAAGATCACCGGTATGTCGATAGAGTGTTCAACAAGATCAAAATCCCCTTTACTGATTTATGTAGCTGTTCTACCGTACTTTCCGTATAGCAGACAATCAAAGAAGAAATCACACCGAGGGGCTATCACTGCTCGAATGCTCGCGAACCTATTACACGTCGCTGGAATCGATCACGTTATTACCATCGATCTCCATGCTTCGCAAATGCAAGGCTTCTTCAAATGCCCTGTCGACAATCTTCATGCAGAGCCATTGATAGCGCGATGGATCCGACACAATGTTACTGAGTGGAGGGAAGCTGTTTGCGTTTCCAAAAACGCTGGTGGCACAAAGCGAGTAACATCGTTGGCAGATGCATTGAAGCTCAATTTTGGAATGGTTACAACAGATAAGAGAAGAATGGGCGGAAATATGTCTGCAAGTATGATTATGAGTCGGCTCGATGACCTGACTGGTGCAGAACTGGACAACGATATCAGTAAGCTACAAATTGGTTCAGAAGAAGCAGCAGCTCCTGAGAAAAATGCCGACTCGGACTCCGTACCGGCGGTTGAACAAATCTCTTCAGCCAATGGAGATTCTCCAACCAGAGCAACGAGAGCGCGTCAAGATAGCTATCCCTCTTCGCAACGGCCACCCTACATACCTGCGTCGATTAGAACAGCGCATCGAAATTCAGTCGGACAGCCCTCTCCACTCACTAGAGCCCACACCACACCACAGCCACGATCTACACCACTCGACGATGACACAGAAGCACACTATACAGATGAGAAGGCTCGAGAGGTCACTCATGGAAGATTGGTGCAAGGTCACATTGTGCCAGATGATTATCCATCTCCCACACAATCCGCCATGTCATCATCTTTAATCCTGGAGCGCCCAGAGGAAGATCCCATGTCGATCTCCATGTCTATGGCGTCCTCGATTTTCAATCCAGAACCACACGCACTTGGCGGAACTGGTGACGCCGCAGGCTCTGATGAGGAAGAAGATGGATTCAATGATCCTGGCCTGGAACAAATGATTACGCTAGTCGGTGACGTGCGGAATCGTACAGTCTTCATCGTCGACGACATGATCGATAAAGCAGGCAGTTGGATCGCCGCAGCCGAAACGGTCGTCAAGCGCGGTGGAGCCAAAAAGGTCTATTGTATCGCAACTCACGGGCTTTTCGGAGGAAATTCTCTCCAAGAACTTGAAAACTGCGATTGCATAGACGTAATTGTCGTCACCAACTCCTTCCCCATCCCCATCGAGAAGTCTAGGGACGCAAAGAAATTGCAAGTCCTAGACCTATCACAACTCTTGTCCGAAGCTATCAGGAGAAACCATTACGGCGAATCGATCTCTGCTCTTTTCACCCACTCCAGCGATTAGATTATTGGCCACATATCAAAGAATCAATCTGCTTCTTTCATTTTTTGCTATTTTTTTCTTGCTTTTATACCCATTAGCGTGGCGTAGAGGGACACAAACATGATCGGGATTTGATCTGGCTGGTTGGGCGGTAAGACAAAGGAAAGGAATAAGATTTACCTTGCGAGGCAGGACTATCGCGAGATGGCATAGAGGGAGGAGTATTTGTGCATTTTTACGAGCCAAACGACGTCTTATGTTTTATTCTTCCTCTCTTCTTGTTCTTTCTGTGCATGAGTATGCTAATGCCACCTACATCATTCGGGTATTGTTTGAACGAAGCTAAGTAAGTACATCCACCTCTTCTATTTTTATTCTCTTGACGTATCTTTCCAGCAGCGCTTTCACATCCCTTCTGATCTTTCATATCCCCTCCGATCTCGCCTTATCTGGCAAATACTTCCCAAAACACCCACATCTTCACATTGCACACACTTTCCCACTCATCCACTCAAGCTGTTCTTTTTCGTCACAAACCCTAATCCAGCGATGCGATCTGTAGAGGTCGCAGGAGCATTCCTTTCCTCTAGAAAGATGTTCTTAACGGAGCGTTGGTATATCAAATATCTTTGCAGAATCCTGTTTCGTATCGCAAGATACGAGATGGGGTTTTGTAATGTCGGGACTAGAAGGCACTTTACTCTGGTTTTTTAATCGCAGTCTCGAAAGAGATTGGTGGGTGAAGGGCAAGAGAACTTCTTGAACAATTTTAAAACTTTCTCTGGAATCATTTGGTTGTTTCCGTGGGCTGGAGTGCAGCGAGAAATTGGGATGGTGATGGAGTCGTAGTGAAGATTCGAGGTGGAGAGCAGGACTTGATGGGACTGGATGGAATAGTGTGGTTTCATGAATTCATAACTTAACTCATATAGCTGCTATCTATAGATAGAAAATATTTCATGCATCATCAATAACCCGCCAGCCCATCTCCGTGGAGAGAACCCCCAAATAATACAAAAAGCAATAGATATATTAAACTCAAATCTCTTTTCGAGATCAAACAACCTCCACATGTGCCGCCTTCTCGCTCCCATCTTTTTCCAACTTCATCCCACTCCCCTCCACATTCGCCCTAAACAGCTCCTCATCCTCCGCCAACTCCGCCATCACAATCTTATGCGCATGTCTCGCCTTCAAATCCTTACTGAACAAACGATCCATGCTCTCTAGCGGTATCCCCTTCGTCTCCGGCACCAAAAACCACACAAACACAATTGAGCACATCATCAGGCTCGCGAAGAACAGAAACACGCCGTAGCCCATGGCACTGAACATCTGCGCTGTGAAGCGCGCGACGAGGAAGTTAAAGAACCAGTTCGACGCGGCGGCAAAGGCCTGCCCCAGCGTGCGCACGTTCTGCGGGAACATCTCCGAGTTGATGACCCAGGGGGTGCCGTTCCAGGACGGGGTGTAGCACGCGGTCCAGAGGTAGAAGAAGGCCATTGCGGATTTGCCGCCGGGGGTGAGCGATGTGGTTGGATGGGAAGCCGGGTCTGCGACAGCGATATACGCGCCGACGTAGTACAGGCAGATGGCGCCGCCGAAAGCGCCGTAGATGAGGAGGTTGCGACGGCCGAAGTTGTCGATCAGGAAGAAGAGCCAGACGAGGGTGACGACGGCTTTGATTACGCCGAAGATGCCGGTTGTGAGGAGAGAGGCGTTGGTTCCGACGACACCGATCTCTTTGAATACGGTGGGGGAGTAGTAGTTGATGGCGTTGATGCCGGAGGTGTTTTGCCAGAAGAAGAGCGAGCAGCCAAGGGCGAAGCGGTACATGACTTTCTTGTCGTTGCCGAGGGCGCGGAATGGTTGCCAGAAGCCGAGGCCGACGGTGGAGTGTTGATGTTCGAGAGCGGCGTCGATGGCGGATACTTCTTCAAGCATGTAGATATCGTCGGACGAGAGTTTGCGGATCCAGCATAAATTTTTCAGAGCTTCGGCTCGCTTTCCTTTGCTCATGAGCCATCTGGGGGATTCCTTGATGAGGAAGAGCCCGACGAACATGAGGCCTGCTGGGATGAGTTGGATTGCGAATGGGATGATCCATTGTGCGTGGTCGGCTGGCATGGTGGTTGAAACGCCATACTATGGTCATGTCAGTTAGGGGTTTTCTCAAAGTAGCACAAATCACTTACGTTGATCCAGAAGCCGACAACACCTCCAATCTGCCATCCCATCTCGTACAATCCGACCAAACGTCCACGAATTGCTGGAGGAGCTAGTTCCGAAATGTAAATAGGAGTCAAATTCGAAGCTCCACCAACGCCGATACCGGCCAAAACTCTGCCACCATAAATCAATCCAAGACCACGGTTTCCATTTGCGCCAAGCATAAGTCCAGCACCAAGAAGGAAGATCGCCGAGAAAATTTGCAGGCCGAGTTTTCGACCGCAGTAATGACCAGCAGCATAGGCAAATAGAGCACCGAAGAAAGCTCCAGCTTGATAAACTGACACGATGTTTTCGGATATCAGATTGGCTTCCTCGGTCGAATAGGATGACCAGTCGAATTCCTTCTTAAAGGATGTGAGGGCGATTGTTCCTCCAATGAAGGCAGAATCATATCCAATCATCACTGCGCAAAATGCGGCTCTGCATATAGTCAGACTCTAAGACCGTTTACCTGGTGATGGGCTATACATACACCGTCGCGCAAAAATAGACGCGGAAGTTGTAGACGCATGGTGGTGTAGGGCGATCTGAGGATGTTAGAGACGAGTTCATTCGGTTCTGAAAAGTTCATTCATAACATACCCTCAACCAGCGATAAAAGACCCATCTTGATGATATATAAAATCAATTCCGGTCTGATGAGGTTGTTGTCCCCAATCTGAGGGCCCCGTTGGAGAAGAAAAATTCTTCAGGCGCCTGAGTCACTAGCTAATTCAACTGGACCCGCTCGAAATGTATTGTGTTTGTCAACACAACTTCGAGACTGCGACGATATAAGAAGACGAAGATGCCGGATAATGAAGAGATGAAAATAAGACAACTCGTAACGGAGTACCTCACTTATAAGTAAATACCGATACAGTGGACCTGACAGATATGAAGGGGCATCCGCCCAAAGGAACTCGCTTGACTTCCCTTAGAAATAGAAAAGCAGATTGCGGGACCTGTTCCCGGGGATGTGCCAAGGACTGTCTAGGCCAAACTGGACTCTGGGGTAAGAAACAATGGCAGTATTGAGATGGCTGTCAACCTCCTAGTTAATCCCACAAGCTCGGGTGGCACACAGCAGAGCAAGTCTGGTCGGGTGGGGAAGAATGACTGGGGTTGATGGTCATGCCCTAGTTCTAAAGATTGGAGATGGTTGGTGTACGAAGTAGGATGATGTGGGGAGAGGAGGGGGAAAAGACTTTTGCCCTGCTGCTTCTCCGCTTGGGGAATCTACGGGGTATCTAGGTTTGGGAAAAGATGTCCGACGATATTGCTTGAAAGCGGTAAGATCCCACTCCATTGGCATGGAATTATACGATATGACGACGGCGTACTGTACGGGCTGTCTCGTCCTTTTTGGTGGCTGCTACGCCGCTTCAATCATCCATCATCCATCATCCACAATATACGCGTCCATGTAAACACACGGTCTCGAAAGAGCTTATCCGATGGATTCAAACATTTCTTTACGCCATGGCCAAAATACCTTGGAATTTCTTGTCCCAGCGAATGCTTGTCCTGACACCGCTAGACCGGGCTGCAAAGAGCCCAGAGCTCCGCCTCCAGTTGCTTGGTCCCCCAACGTCTAGAGAGTCTCTAAATCACCGGACTCGTCCAGATTTCTGAAGCAAATTGAATTTTGAACGACGAAAAAGTATCAAGTCTGAACATGCACAAGCAAGCCATAGCTTGGCGTCCGCTCGAACAGCCAATACTAACCCCTAACTGGCATTATCTCGCCGAAAACTACTCGTTTAGCGGAGCAAAACAGCGAACTATAAGAGCACCCATTGGCTGAGCGAGTCAAGCATTCCCCATAACAGCTAGGACCTGGTAGCGAGACCCCTCATCGGATAAAGAATACTGCGGGGACTGACAAAACTTACAAACGCGATGACAAGGAAATAACCTAGTAATGGCTTGCTTGCGTGCGTCTGCACTGTGGATTGCATAGAGATTTGCTAGGTTTCGAGGCTTTGGATTTCTCTTCATCATTCTTCCGATTGTTTCTTCCTGCGCACTAATTCCGAATTCCGCGCTTGAAATAGCTGTTAGGCGGTTGAGTTGACTTCATTCGTACTCTCAACGTCGGCTTGATCTTTGCTACTTCTGTGAAACTAGATATCAACACGCGACTCTCTGGATACTGAGAGCTTTGTAACCCTCGGCTACATTGTCAGATATCTTTTCCGAACGTCAAGGGCTTTATTGCAAGTCGGTTGCTTTGCTTGATACCTTTTCCGACCCGACATCTTCCGGAACGAGGTCAAGCTCTTTCCCCCTCATCAATCTGATATTGGGTTTTCCTCCTTCAGCTCGGTATACTACAGCCTTCGAATTTGAGATATTCCATTGTGCATATCGAAGCTCCCCAGATTTGCAACCATGTCCGCTACTCCAGACGCCACAATTCCTTCCTCCGCCCCCGCGGTTCCTCCCCCGGATATCTCCCATCTGGATAAAGTGGCATACCTTTTTGGATATCCAATTGCGCACTCTCTATCACCTCTCTGTAAGCATGCACTTCTTTCTACAGCTGTGTTTACTGCTACTTCACAATTCACACTCATCGCACTCTTACTTGGGACTTCAATATCATCATCTCTTGCAGCTACCATGAACTTCTTAAGATCTCCATCCCATCAACATGCTCCTCTCCACCACCTGGCTAACAACCTCCCTCTCCAGTCCACTCCACAATCTTCAACTCCCTCTCTCTAAACTACAACCAATTCCTCTACGAAACCCGCTCCCTCTCCGACTGTCTCCTCCTCACCCAATCCCCCAAATTCCTCGGCGCATCCGTAACCATGCCCTTCAAAGTCGCCATCCTCCCCCACCTCGACCTCCTCACCCCCGAAGGCTCCGCCATCGGCGCCATCAACACCATCTACCACCGCACATCCCCCGACGGCCGCCGGCTCCTCTGCGGCACCAACACCGACTGCATCGGCATCCGCGAAGCCCTCCTGCAGAACGCTCCTCCGCACGTAACTGCCTCCGCGCGCGGGGCAGCCGGCATGGTAATCGGCGGCGGCGGCACGTGTCGCGCGGCCGTGTACGCGCTGAAGAAATTCCTCGGCTGCGAAACCATCTACATGGTCAACCGGGACAAGAGCGAATGCGACGCCGTAATCGCCGAATGCACGGCGAACGGTTTCGGCGACGGGCTCCTGTACATCGAAAGCATAGCGCAAGCGCAATCGTTACCAGCGCCGAAGGTGATCGTCAGCGCCATACCGGATTTCCCGCCCGTGTCGGACGACGAGAAGAGAGCGCGGGGGATTATTGATGAGTTTTTGAGTAAGGAGGAGGGCAAGGGGGCGATTCTGGAAATGTGCTATCATCCAAGTCCGGAGACGCAAATTGCGGCGTTGGCGGAGGGGAGAGGGTGGTTGGTTGTAGGGGGGGTGGAGGCGATGATTTGGCAGGGGCTGGAGCAGGAGAAGGTTTGGTTGGGGGTGGAGACGAGGGATTTGCCTGTGGAGACGGTGAAGAGGGTGGTTAAGGAGAAGTTGGCGAGGCCGAAAGACGTGGGTACGAAGTTATGATAGGGGTTGAAAATGGAAAAAAAGGTTGCGGAATCGCATCTGCATAGATTTAGAATATAGATTGGTTTAGGGTTATGAGGCATGAACAGTTTCTTCATGCATTTATTAGGAACACGCAAAATTCGGGTACTAGAGATAGTTAGA
>NJPS01000001.1:0-82981 GCA_002946415.1 Rutstroemia sp. NJR-2017a BVV2 | reverse complement strand
CTTATTTATGGTACATAATAAGTGCACTCCGAAGCTCCTTTTAGTACTCTCCGGTACTCCAGCTTCGGCATATGCAGATGCATAGGTAGGCATGCAGCGACCTAAAATGCATGCAGCCATTTTGATGGGGTATGCTTTATGCCTGAGGTATGATGGCCCGTGCGGTCATTGCCTGGCCGAAGCACCGATGTTCCGACATAACTAGATATATTCTAAAGAAAGAAATACTTCTTAATCTAGATTAAAATCATTAATAAAATCACTCTATTTTGTAAACTAATTAAGGAATATCTGAAAAAGCTAAAATTAGATTTTATCTTTCTTGATTTTGTTCTGTTTAGTAAGATAAATTCTAATATAGCTAAAGTAATTTTAATTAATATTAGGTTATTTTATAAGAAGTTAGTAAAACTAAATATTACCAAGATAGAAAAGAAATTAAAAGTAATAAAAATATTATCTTCTTTAGTTTCTAAGTATTTCTCAAAATCTCTTTAGATACTTCTTATTATATATAAGTTCTTTATTATTAAAATCTATATTATCTCGGATACTATTTTAAATATTATCTATAAAAAATATAATAATTATAAATTATTTACTATAACTTTACAAAAATTAGATAACTTAATTAATCAATATCAAGATATTTAGAATAAAGAATAATAGAAAGTAATCTTTATAATTTAGTTTCTCTTTTTTTAATTTCGAAAAACTATAATATACTTACTATTATAAATAGATAATTTTATCAAGTTACTAATTTCCAATAAATATACTAATTATATCTATATTTTCTTCAAAGCTAAATTAGATATTTTACTATTTTATTATCTTTATAACTATAAAATTTATTTAAAGAATAATAGCAAGAAGATATTAAAATATAATCTACTTTATAAAATATTACTTGAAGAACTTAAAATTATCAAAAAGTACTTTATAGAAAATCTATTAAAAAATTTCATTAAACTTAACTAAATACTATTTGTAATCTTTATTCTTTTTATCAAGAAATCTATAGATAGATTATATTTTTATATCGATTTTTGAATATTTAATATTTTTATCTATAAAGATCGATATTTACTATTTTTGATTAATGAAATATTTATTAAAGTTATAAATATAAAGATCTTTACTAAACTAGATATCTATTAAGTTTTCTATTATATTTAAATAGATTTTATTTTGAAAGAATATATTATCTTTCAGATATACTATAAAGTATATAAATAGAAAGTTATATTTTTTGGATTAATAAATAACTCTATAACCTATCAATATTATATAAATAATATATTTTTCGATTATTTAGATATATTCTATATTACTTATTTAGATAATATTCTAATTTACTTTGAAAATAAGTTAGAATATATAATATATATAAAATTAGTTTTATAATATCTCCAAGATACTAATCTCTAAACTAATATAAAAAAGTGTGAATTCGATATTAAATAGATAAAGTATTTAAAATTTATTATCTTTATCGAAAATATTAAAATAAATTTAGAAAAGGTTACTATTATATAAGAATAATAATATCTTAATATTATAAAAAATATTTAATCTTTCTTAGGTTTCTGTAATTTTTATTACTAGTTTATTTATAACTTTGATCTAATTATAAAATCTTTGATTAATCTAATAAAGATCGGAACTTATTTCAACTTTAATAAAAACTATTAATAAGTATTCAATATACTAAAAAAGATATTAATCTTTATCTCTTTACTCAAATATTATAATTATATATTTCTCTATATATTTGAAACCAATATATTAGATAAAGTAATAATTAATATATTTTTATAAAAATATAGAGATAATTATCTATCTATTACTTATTTCTCTAAGATTATATAAATAGTAGAACTTAATTATAAAATATATAATAAAGAAATACTAACTATTATTAAATTATTTATAAACTAATATACTAAACTAACTAATATTTTTTACTAGATATATATCTATACTAACTATAAAATACTAAAATATTTTATATTAATTAAGTTTCTTAATATTTATTAAATATACTAGATTGAATTACTTATTAATTACCACTTCTTGATTATATATTATTTTAGAAAATAGAATCTTCTAGCTAATATTTTAATTTGTAGAACGAATAAATTAGATTTCTAGAATAAAACTAAAAAAGAAAAAAAAATATAATAGTTATTAAAAAAAGAATAATTAGATTTCTAGATAATTATTATTTAAATATATATTTACTTTTGCGAAACTAACTTCTAGTAATCCGAACTATATAGTATAATAAATTTACTAATTCTTATTATATATATTTTATAAATAAACTAAGAAACTAAAAATTTACAATTTCTGAGAATTATATTAATTACTAATCAAATTAAGTTTTCTATACAAAATAGTCTTTTATTATATAAAAGTTATCTAGTTATCTTTAATATAGCTAATTTATATATTTTTCTAATCTATAAAGTCTACAACTCTATAATAATTATATATTCTAATATTCGAAAAACTATTTTATTATTTATTTACTAGTATTATTAGTATAATCTTAAGAACAATATTATTATTTATATATATAACTACTATATTTATTATTGTAGTTTAGTACTAAGAGATAAAATACTTAGTTTACTATATCTTCTACTAATTTCTATATATATTTGAGAATATATTATTATAGATTATTATAACTTTAATAAAGATAAATATAGATTCGATAATATATTAATTATTATCGATTATTTGAATAAATAAATTATTACTATCTTCTATTATAAGATAATCAATATATATAAATAAATTAAATTATATTTGATATATATTTATCGATACTATAATCTACTAATTACTATATTATTAAACTATAGTTCTTAGTTTATTTCCTTATTCTAGAAAGAATTTAATAGTATTCTAGATACTGAATTGAAATTATTGATTATAGATTATTTATAAATAAATAACTAAATTGAGATTTATAATTAGTATTTATAAAAGTACTTAAGATCCTTTATTAATTATTACTAAGATAATTAGTTAGAATATTTTTTTATAATAGATTATATCTAGTTAATACTTTTATATTCGTTATTTGAAGATTTCTTATTATTCGAAGTATTTCATAGATATATTCTTAAAGTTTTTTAGAATTAATAAACCAATTACTCTATAATTGATAATTTTAATATAGATAATATCTATATATATATCTATTATAACTATAAAGTACTTGAATATATCTACTCTATTATATAGAGAATATAAGATTATATATCTAAAATAGCTAATATATATCGAAGATTTATTAATTTCGATATAGATAACTATATATAACTAGATATATAATATCTCCCAATATAGTAACTATTAAGAAAACTAGATTATCTTATAAATAAATACTTCAAAATATTCGAGAAAATAGATTATTTATTCTATTTAAAGCTATCTAATATTATATATATCTATAATATATTTCTAGTAGATAAATTATATAAAGTCTCTAATAATCTATTATCTAGATAATATAATAAATTCTTACTACTACTTAATATTATAGATACTGATAAATATAAAGTTGATAAAGTATTTATCTATAGAAAATATTATAAATTATTTGAATATTATATTTCCTAACTTAATTATAATACTGATTTTATTTAGTATAAAACTTCTAATTTAAAGATAATATTATAAAAACTATAAAACTTTTATTTAGCGAACTTTATATTTCCTAATTTATCTATTCTTTTATCTAAATAATTTCAATTATTCCAAAATAGAGAAGAGGATTATAATTATATAGATAGTAATTATCTAATAATATTAATATAAAAATATACTTTCTTTAACTTATTTCTTTAATATATTCTTTATTCTATATTTATTTAATTAATACTAATAGATAGATACTAAGTTAAGATAATAATATTTGAAGATAAGTTTATTTAAAAGAGGAAATAATATAATAAACTCTATATACTTAGCTATATTTCTTATCTAAAATATATATAGTTATATTTTCTACTTAATCAAATTCCTAGTCTAAACTATTATAGTATTTAGTTAGCTTAAATTAGTCTTCTATATTTAAATTCTTCAAATTTTTAAATTCTCTTAATTCTTTAATTATTAATTCTAAAACTAAATCTATTTTATTATTGAAGGTTCATTATATAATCAAATAAATATAAATATATTAATATTAGAAAAATAAAATATTTTCTTTATAGAATAATTATAAAAACTTTTTAGAGAAATTAATAAATTAAGAAATATTTAATTATCAATTAAATAAATTATATTAATATCTTCAATAAAAGTATATATATATTTTTCCCAAGATATTTTATATATAGCAAATATATATAAAATATAATAATAACTTTATATATAAATCTATAACTTATCTATATTGATTAGTTTAGTTTTTTATTATCTTAAAATAATAGATTTATATAATAAACTAAACGATAATATAAATATTAGATTAAATTTATAAAAAATATTTATATTAAAATAACTCGAGATTTACTAATATATATTATTAATTAAGAACTTCCGATAATAATATATATTAAAATAGATATAAAATATAATACTAATATATTTTGAAAAATTATATTTATAATAATTCTTCTTTTTGATAATTATATAATTTATTGAATTAATAATAACTTTCTTAATTAATCTAATAGAAATATAATATATAACTAATAAATATTATATATTTTATATAGATAATTTAAACTTTATCGAGCTTTATTAGTAATTTATATTATTTATTATTATTATAAATATTATAGATAAATATATCTTTTACTAAAATCTAATTATTAAAGTTACCAAATTCTACTAATATATTATAAATATAGAATATATAGTTAACTAATCTTTTGAAAACAATATATAAATCTATTAATAATTCGAAATAAATAAAGTAGAAATCAAAATTATTAATATTATATATTCTGATATTTTTATTAGCAACCTTATTTATAGATTATAAAATAAATTCTATATTATAAATAAAAATAAGTTAATTATCTAAATAAAGTAATTTAATATTTTATATATATATATATATTCGCGAATTTATATCTTGATATAAATATATCTATTAATATTTTATAATATTTTATTTTTTATTATAATATATCTATTTTTCAATTAAATAATATATAATATTACTTTATTCTCTTAAATAATTATAATAAAAATCAAGCTAGATTTTATATTCTTTATATTATAAATATAATTAAATATTTAGAAATAGATAAAGATTAAGAAATTTTTGTAAATATCTAGAAAGATCTTATTTTAATTGAAATAAAAATAATTATTTATATAGTTTATAAAAAGATAAATTAGATAAAAAATATTATTTAGTAAAAAACTTCTTTTTAAATAAATTAAAAAATATAAGATATTTGGATTTTATTATTTTAATAAAAAGAGAATATATAATATTTCTATATACTTTAATAAAGAATAATTTCTTTTTCTAATCCAAAACTTTTATTAATTTAAAAACAAATAGTTTTATATTTATTAATATATCTTTTTTTAAATATCTTTCTTTTATTTTAAAATCTATTTTTAAATATTTGAAATTCCTTTTATAAATTAAAAGTTATAATAATATTAAGAATTAGAAAATTATATATTATATTTTAATTAATTTTATAATTGATAATTATATATAATTATTTATTCTCTTTTTAATTATCTATCTTAGATTCTAATATATTATTTTAGAATAATAATAATTTATTAAATATTAAATATTTCTAGATTATATCTATTATCAATTTAAATAATTAACTAATTTATTTTATATTTTCAATTATTTTATTAATTTCGAAATATAACTAAATAATAATAAATCTTTAATCAATTAATTTTACTAAACTAATATTAATTAGAGAAATAAATAATTATATATATTCTAGAAAAAGAAATATTTCTTAATCTAGATTAAAACTATTAATATAATTATCTTATTTTATAAATCAATTGAAAAGTATTTATTTAAATCAAAATTAGATTTTATCTTTTTTGATTTTGTTTTATTTAATAAATTGAATTCTAATATAATTAAAATAATTCTAATTGATTGATTGATTATTTCTTATATTAATTAAACTAAAGTTATATAGTACTCTTTTTATCAAAATATAGGAAACTAGAATTTAGAGAAAAACTTATTATCTATAACTTACTTTTATCTTTTGATTACTCTATTATCTACTAATACTTACTGATTCCTAAGAGACTAATTATATAAGAAAGAATTAGCGATCTGGAACTAGTATAGTTATCTAGACTAGATTATCTATTTACTAGCTACTATAGTTCCTTCTAGTATATCTAAAAGTTATATAAAGGTTGGTTTTTAATTTAGTTTTATCTATCTATTTACCTCTTTAGAGTAATATAGTAGTATATATTGTAGGGTTTCCTAGAACTAGTTATACTTATATAAGCCTATCTTGTATAAAGAAACTTTAGTCTTATATAGAAAATATATAAACTCTATTTGTCTAGATTATATTTGAATAAATACTAAGTTCTCTGCCTTCTATAATCTGGAATATAGCTATAGGATCTTCTTCTCTGGAAATTACTTGATTTGATCCTATATTATATAAAGAGATATTTACTATCTCGTTTCTTATATTCTTTATAATTTTGTTTTGTTTGATATCTAATCTCTATTAAGTTACTAATATTATATCTCTATCTATTCTTTCTTAACTTTCTTACTAGTTTTATATTGGTTATATTTTTGTATCTTGATCTTGAGCTTTTGTATAATAACTTAATATATATCTCGGATTTGTTGATAAACTAGGGATCTCTAAAATCGTTTCTGGAATATTACTATTTTACTATCCAAATATAAATCTAGTGATAAAATATATATCTCTATTTCCAGTATTGCGATCAATATAATATAGTATACTTTTGTGATTATATAAAGATACTTATTTTGGATAAACTGTAATTTAGTTATAACTCTCTTAACTCTAATAGTTACTAGAGAATATTATAACAATATATTATATACTAACTATAGCTAGATTACTGAAAAGTAAATCAACTATAATTATATAAATATAGTACTTTATATAGATATAGATATCTTATTTAGAACTTTTATTTGAATAATCTCTTTCTGGATTATCTTTCTTATATATATTATCTAATGGAGTTTGATATCTAGTTATATCTCTAGTACTTGAATCTCTACTATTAGCTATTTCTCAATACTTCCAAAATAAGTACTAGCTTCCAAATTGAACTTTGTATAACTATATATTAGATAGATCAACTTATACTTAATTAGTACAAACTTTATACTATACTAAACTATCTAATAGAGATATTATATATATATTTCTTCTAGAGTTCTATAATTGGTTTTAGTAGATATACTATATATAAGTATATTAGTATTATCTATAAATCCAATTATAGATATTCTATCCTTTAGATAATTATAGATCTCTAGTAGCTCGGAAATATATAAGATAAACAATATTGAAGATAGAGTTGATTCTTAAGGTATTTTATATTGAATTCC
Source organism: Rutstroemia sp. NJR-2017a BVV2 (assembly GCA_002946415.1). Classification (NCBI taxonomy): domain Eukaryota; kingdom Fungi; phylum Ascomycota; class Leotiomycetes; order Helotiales; family Rutstroemiaceae; genus Rutstroemia; species Rutstroemia sp. NJR-2017a BVV2. The sequence continues at coordinate 75,396 of NJPS01000001.1, read as the reverse complement.
AAAAAAGTCTGATTCTCGGCTTTATACTATTAAGGTAGTTATATAATCTATTAGAAAGATCTTTATCTATCTAATTAACTAACCTAGTATTCTCTTTTTATAGAAAATATCGAGCAACTATATAGGGTATACTATATCGAATATTCTAGAGAGATCAAGAAATAATATTATAGTAATATATTTTAAGGATTTCTATATAGTTTATACTTATTTAGTTAATAACTCCAAAACTATTTCTATTGAATACTTCATATAAATCTCTATCTATATATCCAGGATAAGATAATATTGCTTAGTTACTTCCTAGATCTATTTTGCTATAATTACCTTAATTAGTTTCCCAATAGTATTTAACAAAATAATTAAATATTATATTTCTAGTTCTTTATATAACTTTTTACCTAGTTTCCAAATCACTATTATATAGATATATTTGAATTATATAGAATAATAGTCTAGGTTCCAGTATACTATTACTAGGATTATAACTACTTCAGCTAGTAGTCTTCTTATAGCTTTGAAGAAGTTATTAGAGATTGAGTTACTTTTTGATACTTTATTAGTCTTCTTTATATAAAGTAATATCTATATTTCGTTTGGGGTTATATTCTATTTTAGTAATAGTATATCTTGATATATAATATCTGCAAATATCATATTATAAATATCTATAAAGTCTATTATAACTAGTAAATAGAAATATATATAAAGGATATTTACTTTATCTGATACTATAATTGCAAATATAGTTGCTAACTTGAGATCTAGTATAATTAAGAGTACTATTAGGCTATTGTTTATATAACCCTACTTAGCTAGCTTCTAGATACCTTCTCCTTGAATAGCTTTATAAATCGCTTTATAGAAGTATTTTCTCTTTATCTAGTAGATTATATAGTACTTCTTAGCTCTCACTTCGGTATATACTTACTAGTTATATCTTCGATATATATTTCTCTTATCTTGTAGTAGTTATTTGATATCTTCGTTCTATTATAATTATCTATATAAAAACAGTTTGTTCTAAGAAATTATATTGTTGATCAGGTTCTATATAAATCTGATAATATATTATATATATAAATCGATATCCTGATTAGTTAGTATACTAGAAAAAGAAAGAAGATATATTATTTTAGCTTGAATTCTATCTATATTTATCTATTTCCAAACTCTCTGTAGTTGAAACAGAAGTTATATAGAGTCTAGTAACAGTACTATAATGATAGAGTAATAGTTGGAACCAAAATCGAGATTTATATGAACTTGGTAGTAGATTAGATAGTCTTGGAGACCTTATATAAAGAAAGTTAAATCGATTATATTACTATAATCTCTGGTTTCCTATATAGAAGTTCCTTATAAAGAGATAAAGTTAAGTTTATATAATTATAGAATATCGAGAAACAATTTGGTTACTAAATATAGTATTAGTATTTATATACTATACTAAAGCAAATAATAAAGATTGAAGTTCCTAAAAACTATATATTCCTTTTCTTTCTAGAGATATTCTTGAAGAAAAGGAATCGATAAGAGATAATTAACTATATTATATTTACTTGGAAGTTTACTATATATATTATAAATCTAGATATATATATTATCTATACGAATATTAAAAATAGTGAGATCTAGATTAGGGAAGTAGATATTCTAAATAATACTATCTATTCTCTAATTGATTAGAAAGTAGTATCTTCTCTACTAGTTATTATATATAGAAATAAAACCCAAGTTACTTAAATAGTATATCCGGTTCTGAAATAGATTTTGTTATAGTTCTTGAAATACAATTATATTATATAATTGAATCTAGAAGTCTATAAGAAATAATTCTATAATCTTTTTATTCTTCTATATATTATATTGAAGTATTTATAGTTTATTTATTCTAAGAAAATTGGAAGATCTATTATATATCTTAGGAATCTATCTAGGATTGTTATAGAATTTTATATATAAGGGGTTTTCTTTATCTTCTTTTGATTTTTAGAACTTTCCTTTCTGAGTTACTATCTACTATAATTCTATTGAATATAGATGGTTTTTAGGATAGAATAAAGTTGATATTTACCTCTAAGGTAGGAACCGAGGTAGAAATAGATATTATAGCTTTATTTAGCTTTATATAAATTTGAAACTATATAGATCTATTAATATATACTTACTTTATAACTTCTATATATTTTCGTTATACTAAGTATTCTCTTATTTATACTAGGTACTTATCTTTGTAGATAATATACTACTATACTATATAATCTTCTTTCTTTAGGTATTTGTTAATCTTATATCTAATTGCTATATAATATCTATATCGAACTATATTATAATAGTACTTTATTATATATCTATATAAATAATAATTAAAGTACTAGATTATTTGGTAATCTCTATAGAAGACCTTATAATTATAAAGTTCGCTATCTAATAATAGATCTTGCTTAATAAGTAAATTAGCTTGCTTAGATTCTATAAATCCGATATAAAGAAGATTAGTTTTTTTATAATATTTCAAGATTTTATATATCTATTCTACTTATATAATAGTTGCTCTACCTTGGAGCTTTGGTATTATAATATATCTAAATAAAAGCCTAAGGACCTTAGATTTAGAAAACAGCTAACTATTGATTAGTAGAGTCGAACTATTATATAGAGATTATATAATAAAGTAAAGTTTAGATATCTATATCTATAATACAAAGATAGAGAAAAGATATCTATAATTATTAATATATCTTTGTAAAGAACAGTACTATAGAAATAAGATATCTAGGAATAGATAGATATTAAAGTAATTAATAATACCTTTAGTAAAACCTTAGATAGAGATTATCTAATATTCTAGTAATCTTAGTAGTTTCAGTACTACTAGGACTAGTAGGACTAATAGGATAGTAAAGAATAAAGATCTATATAACTAGATAGTTTTCTTTAATATATAGAGCTTTGTACTTAATAATAATTATTACTTATTTACTTATTATTACAATTATAATCGATTCCCTATATAACTATTATCAATAATAAACCTATAATAGTATTATTAGTTATCGCGATCTCTAATACTCGAGACTCTAACCACTTCTATATAACTCAGAAAACAAGTATTTATAATACTTTAAATACCTTTATTGCTTTATATACCGAATCGATATAACTCCAAATAATACTATAATAACTAGATCTATAAACCAACTATTAACTTTATCGTTTACTATAAATACAACTATATCTCTACTAGACTATAATAGCAATATTACTATAGCTTATAATAATACCAATAACAAGGAAAATGATAATAATAATAATAAACTAAAGGAATTCAGACTCTAAAAAACCTTGAAGATCGTATTACTAGATAAATATAGTAGTAATAGAAGGAAATTGGAAATCTTTCTTTTATAATTAAGAATATATTTCAAGTTCAATATTAATAAATTCGATATCCGAGATATTAAAAGTCTCTAGATTACTTCTTATTTAAGAGACGAAATAACTAAATAGATTAAATCTTTTCTATTCAACTATTTCGAGAATAGCTATAATCTAGCTATAATAATAACAACTATTATAATTATATTCGCAAACTATAAAGGATTTCGTAAAGAGATCAAATAAGTATTCAGAAATATTGATATTATAAGAACTATAAAACAACAACTCTTTAGTTTATAATAAACCAGATCTATAATCAACTATATAATAGAATTCCGAAAATATAGAAATCAAACTAATTAGGAAATAGTAGTATTATTCAGTTATTATATAAAAGAACTAAAGAGAAATATCAAACTTGAACTATCTCGGAAAGACCCGATTAATAATATAAATGATCTAATCGAAAAAACTATTTATATCGATAATAGGTATTATAAGTTTCAAAGGGAAATATACTTTAGTAGTATAGACTAGTATCTTCAATAATATCGATAAAATAAGAAAAGATCTAGATTTTCCAAAAAACAATATATTAAAAAAGAGATTTATAGTAACTCTATATAACTAGATATAATAAGTTCAAAAAACAATCTTTTCTAAAATAAACAAAACTACCAATAAAAACAGAAACTTTACTTCGAATATAGATTTCCAGAATACTAAATAAAAAACTACTAAAAGAAATCTTAAAAGATAAAACTTAAGTAAATTAATTAGAAAAGAAAGAAATAGTTTAAATCTATAATAAGATAAAATAGTAACTAGGCTATATCTAGATACCAATTAAATATAATAAGTAGTTATCGAATTATTCAAAAAACAGATTATATATAACTAATATAGATTATTTACTATAAAGATTCTTATCTAATTTATAAAATAGATAAAAAGGAAGCAAACTAATATCTAAAAAAGCCTAGTAATAAGAAAACTATTATTTAAAACAAATCTCCAAAATAAGAAGAAATATAGTTCTTAGAAAAAATCAATTACTATAGAATTAGATCTTGGAGATAAAAGGAATTTACAAGTTTACCAAGTAACAATAGATTCTGGAATAATACTCGAAATATCCAAGATTAACTAATTATAGATTATTATTATAAACTAAAACTTGAGATTAGTTCTACTAGAATATAACGAGAGACTCGAATCTATAGAAGATTTAGAGAATTCCAGTAATATAATTTACTAAGTAACAAAAAGATTTAAAAAATTATTTACTAATATAGTTATAAAGACTAGCAAAATATATTATTACAGAAATTAATTTAATTATAAAGAATAGTATTATAGATCTTTAAATATAAAGTATCTATTAAATATATCGATATTTCTATTAAACAAATCCTTAGAATAAGAACTAGAATAAACCTAAATATAGTCTAAGAAGATATAATTGATATCTAAAAGAAATTCTTTGATTTTATAAAAAATAATAAATTTAAAGTTATAAACCAAAACCAAAAAAGAATTAATCAGAAATAACTTATCGAAAATATAAATAAAGAGCTAACTAAAGAACTTAAAACTATCTTAGGATCAAGATAGATTCTTTACGAAATATATATAAATAGATACTTACTCCGAGTAATAATAGATTTAGGAATAATAGAGAATTTTATAATACTAGAAACTATAATATCAGTAAAATTACAAACTCTCGAGAAACTAGTTTTATATAGGCTTTATCTTATCAATAGATAATTAGCCAAAAAAGATAGATTAGTTTAATATAAAATATAAGAATTTAAGATATAACTAGGATAATATTCTAAGTAGATAAAAATAGATTTGATTCTACTAAAAGGATACTAACTAATTTTGGGAATACTATAACTAAAAAGTTATAATCTATATATCGATTAGATCGCAATAACTATATAGTATAATAAATACAAATATAAGACAAAGTTTATATAAAGTTTTATAAGACTAATACCTAATTAGAAACTGAAGATAATATATTTACCGAGATCGGATACCTTAGCTTAGGATCCTCTACTAAAGAATATACTAATATAATATTAAAAATATATCGAGATCTTCAAAGAAAAACCTTATAAAGATACCTTATCAAAATACTAGCTTTAGGATTATAAAATAAAATTAGAAGAAGAAAAGGAACTACTATTTTTATCAATTATATTATTATCAAAGAAGAAATTTAGAATATTTCAAGAATATATTATAGAAAATTTAGCAAAAGGATTTATTAGAAAATCCTATTCATTTATAAATATATTAATCTTCTTTATATCTAAACTCTATAATACAAAATTAAAACTAGTTATCGATTACCAAAAACTAAATACTATTACTATTAAGAACCGATATATATTACTATTAGTTAGTAAACTACAAGATCGAATTAAGAAAGCTAAATATTTTACTAAGTTAGATTAGTATATAAAATTCAATCTAATCCAAATCAAAGAAGGAAATAAATAGAAAACAGTATTTTATATATAATATAGATATTACAAATACTAAGTTATACTTTTCGAGCTTATTAATATACCTATAATATATATATATTTAGTTAATAACTTGTTAAGAAAGTACCTTAATAACTACTATATAGTATACTTAGATAATATCTTGATCTTTACTAAGATTCTTGAAAAGTATATCAAGATTATATAAGAAATATTATAGATTCTAATAAATATAGATATTCTACTTAAACCTTCGAAATACAAATTCTATATTACTAAAACTAAATTCTTAGAATATATTATTAGAACTTATAGACTCGAAATAAATCTAGGAAAAGTAAAAGAAGTTTTAGAATAAATATAGTTTACTATAATCAAAGAAATATAATTATTTTTGGGATTTGCAAATTTCTACAAACGATTTATCAAAGATTATTCGAAAATCATAATACTACTTATAAAGCTAACTAAGAAAGATTATAAATACAAATAAAATAATATAATATAAAAAGTATTTGAGATCCTCAAATAAGTCTTTATACAAATACTAGTTCTTATTATCTTCGATCCAAAATTACTAATTACTATTAAGATAGATATATCAGATTATATATTAGATATAGTCTTTAGCTAACTAGATAAAGATAAGAAACTATAACCAATAATATATTATTCAAGAAAGCTTTAGCTAGCCAAGCTAAACTACAAAATTTATAATAAGGAGTTTCTAATAATTATTAATATTTTTAGAAAATAGAGAGTTTACTTCGAAGAATCTAAATATATAATCTAGATTTACTTAGATTATAAAAATTTGATATACTTTATAATAACCAAAGTTCTAAATAAATAATAGATACAATAGATAGAAATATTAATTATATATAATTTCAAGATATTATATATTAAAGGAAACGAAAATACTAGAACTAATATATTTAGTAGAAAACTAGAATATCTAGAGAATAAAATATATAAATTGTATATTATATTTCGCCAAAACAGAAATTTATTAGTATTCAACTTAACCTAATTAGCTATAATAATATTACTTTATAATAACTACTTAGAGAAATAAGTACAAAAGTACTATAGAAATAATTCTACTACAAAGTAAGTACTAGAATAACTAAATAAAGGATTTATAATCAAGAACAAAATTATATATTTTTATAGAAAGATATATATCCTCTCAATTTTAGCAAAACAATTTATTTAAGAATAATATAAGTTTCCAACTTACAAATATCAAGAAATCACCAAGATATTTGTAAAAATCAAAGTAAACTTATATTTCCTATAAATAAGGAAGATAGTTGAGAAAGTTATCAGAAACTACGATATCTATATATAGAATAAAATCTTATAATATACTTTATATAGCTAACTCAAAACTCCAGATATATCTACTTAGCTATAGAAATCTATTATATAGGATTTTATAGTTAAACTACTATCCTTAAAGAATCTAATAATAGAAGTAATATATAACTCTATTCTAATTATAGTAGATCAATTAACAAAATTTGGATATATAATTCTATATAAAAAGAATAATATAGTTAAGAATTTAATTTATATATTTCTAAGAATAGTAACTAGTATATATAGGATATCTACCGAAATTATCTCGGACCGAAATAAGTTCTTTATCTCGAAATTCTGGTAGATATTTATAATCTTACTAGAAATTAAAAGAAAGCTTTCGATAGTATTCTATTTATAAACAAATAGTTAAATAGAATAGTTAAACCAGATTATAGAATAATACTTAAAATATTATATCAATTATAGATAAGATAATTAGATAGAGTTATTATTACTTATATAGTTTATATATAATACTACTGAAATAACAATAACAAATATAATATCAGTATATACTAATTTTGGATTCGAGTTAAAAATATATAATATATAGTTACCGAATATAACAAAATCAGATATAGAGATAATAAAAATAGAAGATCTTAGAAATCTATATAAATAATTGTTACTTGATATCAAATTCATTATATAACAAATAATATACTACTATAATTAGAAATATAGTATAAAACCAATATTTAAGAAGAGGAATAAAGTTTATTTCTTTAAACAAAATATTAATATAAAAAAACTAAATAATAAACTGAACTATAAAAAATTAGGATTCTTCAAGATTAATAAAGTAATTAGATTAGTCAATTACTATCTAAAATTACTATAAATAATAAATATATATTTGGTATTTTATATTTTACTTTTTGAACTAGTACTATTAGAGATACTAAATATACCTTATATCGAAATTGAACTAGTTAACTCAAATACCGAATACAAAGTTGAAGAAATACTAAATCAAAAATATATTAGAGAAAAGCTTTATTACTTAATCAAATAAGAAAGGTATCTATATTTGGAAAATATATAGAAACTAATTAAGAATCTAAACTATCTACGAAATTTGGAGAAATTCTATTTAAGAAACCTTTAGTTTCTAACTAAATAGCTAGTTTAGAATTATTTATTAGAAAGAGTTTAAAGATTAAAGAGTTAATCTCGGAGAAATTAGATATTTAAAAAACTTATTTAGTTTGCTCAATTTATTCTTTTTCCAGTTTCTCCTTCTCCTCAAATTCCTCCAATATATCAATTATATATAGATTATACTATAATATTTTTCTAGTCTTTTTCTTCAGAATCTTTTATTATTTTCTTAAATATATATAATATACGAAAGCCTTCTATTTCTATTAAATAGCTACTTCTTCTTTAGTCTTAAGTTAGACTTCTTTTCGATAAATATTTTTCTACAAAGATATCGAATTACTATATATATTATAAGAAAACCTTTCGGTACTTTTTATATATTCTCTATATTAGTCGGAATCAGGAAGAATATAATACTCGAGATTCTTCGATATATAATAAAAGTATTTTATAAATATTATTTTTCCTTTCTCCTTGGAATAAAGATATATATTATAACAACTTTTTGCGGATTTGGAAATATACTTAGATATAATAAAGAAAAGAAGGAGAACAAGATATTTATTATAAATCTAAGTAAATACTTTATACTATTATAATAAGTATCAAAGTAATATTAAACTAGAAAAAGGATAATATTATAATATATCTAAATAGAAGTTTAAAGATCTTAAACTCAGAAGGTAGTTAACTACTAATCAATAAAATTGAATTGTTATATAGAGATTATATAATAAAATAGAATCTAAGTATCTATATTTATAATACAGAGATAGAGAAAAGATATCTATAATTATCGATATATCTTTATAAAGAACGATACTATAGAAATAAGGTATCTAGGAATAAATAAGTATTAGAATAATTAATAATATCTTTAGTAGAACCTTAGATAGAAATCATCTGATATTCTAATAGTCCTAATAGTCCTAGTACTACTAGGACTAGTAGGACTAATAGGATAGTAAAGAACAAAGATCTATATAATTAAATAGTTTTCTTTAGTATATAAAGCTTCGTATTTAATAACAATTATTATTTATTTATCTACTATTACAATTACAATCGATTTTCTATATAACTATTATCAATAATAAATCTATAATAGTATTATTAGTTATTATAATTTCTAATATTCGAGACCCTAACTATTTCTATATAATTTAGAAGATAAATATTCGTAATATTTGGGTTTTGTATATAAATAATCTTAATAACTATTTATTGATTTTATAAGTTTATTATAGGAATCCTAATTCTATATACTAAAACTATATACTCTTTTATATAAATCTTAATATTAGTCTTGAAGATATTAGTTACCTTAGAACTCTTTTTCTACTATCTTCTTACTTTCTTAATCTCAAATATAAATAAGGTATCTCTACTTTATAGTCTTCTAATAGCAATTACTATTTTGTATTCAATACTAATATTGATATCTTATATAATCTCTTAACTAGATTATTATCTCTATACTATAGTCTTTTTACTTAGAACTATAGTTATTTTATATAATCTCCTAACTAGTACTAGTATTTCCTTAAGCTAACTAGTCCTTTATTAGAATACTATTATATATAATAACAGAACAGTTATCTAGATAGTTTTGATCAATCTTTATATAGCTTCTATAATATCTTTAATCTAAACCTTAAACTCGGTAATAACTATAGTTATATTATCGATATAATATATTATTGAGGTTATTTCTTCTTATATTACTCTGTATACCTTGACCTAGATATCCTGGATCCGGATAAACTAATTCTTTCCTTATATGAATATCTCTATAATCTGAATTACTTTCTATACTATTACTCTGATATACTACTTATCGATATATTATAATATATCGTAAGAGGTTACTAGGTTATTAATCTCTATACTTGCTCTCCAATACTTATACGAACTTCTAGAAATAATTAATATAGAGGAGAGTAAAGTTAAATATATTTGATTGATTAAATTATATAATTTACAATATCGTGGTTGATTTATTCGTTGTATTATAATTTGAATTATATTATATTAGAGATATAGATTATAAGTAATTCTAATTAATACTAAGTTATTTTATAAAAAATTAACAAAGTTAAATATTATCAAGATAGAAAAAAAGTTAAAAATAATAAAAGTATTATTTTCTCTAATTTCTAAATATCTTTTAAAACCTTTCTAAATATCTTCTATTATATATAAACTTCTTATCTTTGAAATTTATATTATTTCGAATATTATTTTAAATACTATTTATAAGAAATATAATAATTATAAATTATTTATTATAATTTTGCAAAAACTAGATAATCTAATTAATTAATACTGAAATATTTAAAATAAAGAATAATAGAAAATAATTTTTATAATTTAATTTCTCTTTTTTTAATTTCGAAAAGTTATAATATATATTATAATATATCTAAATGAGAACCTGAGAACCTTAAACTTAGAGGATAGTTAACCACTAATTAGTAGAGTCGAACCGTTATATAGAGATTATATAATAAAATAGAGTCTAGATATCTATATCTATAATATAGAGATAGAGAAAAGGTATTTATAATTATCGATATATCTTTGTAAAAAACAGTACTATAGGAATAAGGTATCTAGAAATAGATAGATACTAAAGTAATTAATAATATCTTTAGTAGAACCTCAAATAGAGATTATCTGATATCCTAGTAATCCTAGTAGTTCTAGTACTACTAAGACTAGTAGGACTAATAGGATAATAAAGAACAAAGATCTATATAATTAGATAGTTTTTCTTAATATATAAAGCTTTGTATTTAATAATAATTACTATTTATTTATCTACTATTACAATTACAATCGATTCTCTATATAACTGTTATCAATAATAAATCTATAATAATACTATTAATTGTTATAACCTCTAGTACTCGAGATCTTGATTACTTCTATATAACTTAGAAGATAAGTATTTGTAACATTTTGAGTATCTTTATTACTTTATATACTGAATCGATATAGCTCTAAATAATACTATAATAACTAGATCTATAAGCCAACTATTAGCTCTATTACTTACTACAAATATAACTATATTTCTATTAAACTATAATAACGATATCGTTATAGTTTATAATAATATCAATAATAAGGAAAATAATAGTAATAATAATAAGCTAAAGGAATTTAGACTTCAGGAAATCTTAAAGATCATATTACTAGATAAGTATAATAATAATAGAAAGAAATTAGAAATTTTTCTTTTATAGTTAAGAATATATTTCAGATTCAATACTGATAAATTCGATATTTGAGATACTAAGAATCTCTAAGTTATCTTTTATCTAAAAGATGAAATAGCTAAATAAATTGAACTTTTTCTATCCAACTATTTCGAGAATAACTGTAACTTAGCTATAATAATAGCAATTATTATAGTTATATTTATAAGCTATAAAGGATTTCGTAAAGAGATTAAATAAGTATTTGGAGATATCGATATTATAAGAACTATAGAATAATAACTTTTTAGTTTATAACAAACCGGATCTATAATCAACTATATAATAGAATTCCGAAAATATAGAAATCAAACCAATTAGAGAATAGTAGTATTACTTAGTTATTATATAAAAGGACTAAAGAGAAATATCAAACTTGAACTATCTTGGAGAGATCCGATTAATAATATAAATGATCTGATCGAAGAAACTATTTATATCGATAATAGAAATTATAAATTTCAAAGAGAAATATATTTCAGTAATACAAACTAGTACTTTTAATAATATTAATAGAATAAGAAAAGATCAAGGTTTTCCAAAAAATAATATACTAGAGAAGAGACTTATAATAACTCTATATAACTAAATATAATAAACTCAAAAAATAACCTTTCCTAGAATAAACAAAACTATTGATAAAAACAGAAGTTTTACTTTGAATACAGATTCTCAGGATACCAAGCAAAAGATTATCGAAAGAAATCTTAAAGGATAAAGTCTAAATAAACCAATTAGAAAGAAAAGAAATAATTTAAATTTATAGTAGGATAAAATAGTAGCTGGATTATATCTAGATATCAATTAAATATAATAAATAGTTATCAGACTACTTAAGAAATAGATTATATATAATTAATATAGATTACTTACTATAAGGATTCTTATCTAATTCACAAAGTAGATAAAAAGAAAGTAGACTAGTATTCAAAAAAACCTAGTAATAAGAAAACTACTACTTAAAACAAATCTCCAAAATAGAAAAAGATATAATTCCTAGAAAAAATCAGTTATTATAGAATCAAGTCTTAGAGATAAAAGGAATTTATAAGTTTACTAGATAATAACAGACTTTAGAACAATATTCGAAATATCCGAGATTAACTAATTATAGATTACTATTATAAACTAGAACTTAAGATTAATTCTACTAGAATATAGCAAAAGACTCGAACTTATAGAGAATTTAGAGAGTTCTAATAATATAATCTATTAAATAACAAAGAGATTTGAGAAATTATTTACTAATATAGTTACAAGAACCAATAAAATATACTATTATAGAAATTGATTTAACTACAAAGAGTAGTATTATAGATCTTCAGATACAAAATATTTATTAAATATATCGATATTCTTATTAAACGAATTCTCAGAATAAAGATTAGAACAAATCTAAATATAGTTTAAGAAGATATAATCAATATCTAGAAGAGGTTCTTTAGTTTTATAAAAAATAGCAAACCTAAAATTGTAAATCGAAATCAGAAAAGAATTAATCAGAAATAACTTATTGAAGATATAAATAAGGGACTAGCTAAGAAGTTTAAAGCTACTTTAGAATCGGGATAGATCCTTTACAAAATATATATAAATAGATATTTACTCTGAATAATAATAGATTTAGAAATAATAAAGAATTTTATAATACCAAAAGCTATAGTATCAGTAAAATTACAAATTCTCGAAAAACCAATTCTATATAGACTCCACTTTACCAATAAACAATTAGCTAAAAAGAATAAATTGATTTAGTACAAAATATAAGAATTTGAGATATAGCTAAGATAGTATTCTAAGTAGATAAAAATAGATTTAATTCTACTAAGAAAATACTAACTAATTTTGAGAATACTATAGCTAAAGAACTATAATCTATATATCGACTAGATTATAATAACTATATAGTATAATAAGTATAAATACAAAACAAAGTTTATATAGAGTCTTACAAAACTAATATCTAATTAAGAACTGAAAGTAATATATTTACTAAGGTTAGATATCTTAGCCTAGGATTCTTTACTGAAGAATATATCAATATAATACTAGAAATATACCAAGATCTTCAAGAAAAAGCCTTATAAAAATACTTTACTAAAGTACCAACTTTGAGATTATGAAATAAAATTAGAAGAAGAAAAGGAACTATTATTCTTACTAATTATATTACTATTAGAGAAGAAACTCAGAATACTTCAAGAATATATTATAGAAAATTTAGCAAAAGGATTTATTAGAAAATCCTATTTACCTATAAATATATTAATCTTCTTCATATTTAAACTCTATAATACAAAATTAAAACCAGTTATCGACTATCAAAAACTGAATACTATTATTATTAAAGATCGATATATATTACTATTAGCTAGTAAACTATAAAATTAAATCGGGAAAACTAAATATTTTACCAAATTGGATTAGTATATAAGATTCAATCTAATCTGAATCAAAAAAGGAAACAAATAGAAAATAGTATTTTATATATAATATAGATACTATAAATACTAAGTTATATCTTTCAGGCTTACTAATATATCTATAATATATATATATTTGGTTAATAATTTGTTAAGAAAGTACCTCGATAACTATTATATAATATACTTGAATAATATTTTGATCTTTACTAAAACCTTTGAAAAGTATATCAAGATTATATAGGAAATACTATAAATTCTAATAGATATAGATATCCTATTTAAATCTTCGAAATACAAATTCTATATTACCAGAACCGAGTTCTTAGAATATATTATTAGGATTTATAAACTCGAAATAAATCTAAGAAAAGTAAAAGAAGTTTTGGAATAAATATAACTTATTATAATCAAAGAAATATAATTATTTTTAGGATTTACAAACTTCTATAAACAATTTATCAAGAATTATTCGAAAATCGCGGTATTATTTATAAAGCTAACCAAGAAGGATTATAAGTATAAATAGAGTATTATAATATAAAAAATATTTGAGATCCTTAAATAAACTTTTATATAGATACTAGTTCTTATTACCTTCGATCCAGAACTACCAATTATTATTGAGATAGATATATCAGATTATATATTAGATATAGTCCTTAGCTAGCTAAATAAGAATAAAAAACTATAACCGATAATATATTATTCAAGAAAGCTTTAGCTAGCTAAACTAAACTATAAAATTTATAATAAGAAACTTTTAGTAATTATTAATACTTTCAGAAAATAGAGAGTTTATCTTGAAGAATCTAAATATATAATCCAGATTTACTTAGACTATAAGAATTTGGTATACTTTATAATAACTAAAGTTCTAAATAGATAATAGATATAATAAATAGAAATATTAATTATATACAATTTCAAAATACTATATATCAAAGGAAACAAAAATATTAAAACCAATATACTTAGTAGGAAACCGGAATATTTAGAGAATAAAATATATAAATTATATATTATATTTCGTCAAGATAAAGATTTGTTAGTATTTAACTTAGTTTAATTAACTATAATAATATCACTTTATAATAACTATTTGGAGAAATAAATATAAGGATACTATAGAAATAATTCTATTATAAAATAAGTATTAGAATAACTAAGTAAAGAATTTATAATCAAAAACAAAGTTATATACTTTTATAAGAAGATATATATTCTCTCGATCTTAGCAAAATAATTTATTCAAGAATAATATAAACTTCCAATTTATAGATATTAAGGAATTACTAAGATATTTACAAAAATCAAAGTAAACTTATATTTCCTACAAATAAAGAAGATAATTAAGGAAATTATCGGAAACTATAATATCTGTATATAGAATAAAACTTTATAATATACTTTATATAGCTAACTCAAAACTCCAGATATATCTATTTAGTTATAAAAGTCTATTATATAAGACTTTATAGTTAAACTATTATCTTCAAAAAATCCAATAATAGAAATAATATATAATTCTATTTTAGTTATAATAGATCGATTAACAAAGTTTGGATATATAATTCTATATAAAGAAAATAGTATAGCTAAGGATTTAGTTTATATATTTCTAAAAATAATAGCTAGTATATATAAGATATCTACCAAAATCATCTCGGATTGAGATAAGTTCTTTACCTCGAAATTCTAGTAAATACTTATAATCTTACTAAAAATCAAGAGAAAGTTTTTGATAGTATTCTATTTACAAATAAATAATTAGACAGAATAGTTGAATTAAACTATAGAATAATATTTAAGATATTATATCAATTATAGATAAGATAATTAAGTAGAATTACTACTATTTATATAATTTGTTTATAATACTATAAAGGTAGTTATTACAAATATAATACCGATATATACCAATTTTGGATTTAAGCCAAAAATATATAATATATAATTACCGGATATAGCAAAATCAGATATAAAGATAATAAAAATAGAGGATTTTAAGAACTTATATAAATAATTATTACTTGATATTAAGTTCATTATATAACGAATAATATACTATTATAACTAGAAATATAATATAAAACTAATATTTAAGAAAAAAGATAAAGTTTATCTCTTCAGATAAAATATTAATATAAAAAGACTAAATAATAAACTAGATTATAAAAAATTAGGATTCTTCAAGATTAGCAAAGTAGTTGAACTAGTTAACTACTACTTCAAATTACTAAAAATAATAAATATATATCTAGTATTTTATATTTCACTTCTAGAACTAATATTACTAGGAATACCAAATATACTTTATACCGAAATTGAACTAGTTAACTCAAATACCGAATATGAAGTTAAAGAGATATTAGATCAAAAGTATATTAAAGAAAAACTTTATTATTTAATCAAATAGGAAGGATATCTATACTTGGAAAATATATAAGAACTAATTAAGAACTTAAATTATCTATAAGATTTGGAGAAATTCTATCTAAGGAACTCTCGGTTTCTAATTAGATAACTAGTTTAGAATCATTTATTAGAAGAAGCTCGAAGATCGAAAGATTAACTTTAGAGGAATTAGATATTTAAAGAGTTTATTCGGTTTATTTAGTCTATTCTTTTTCCAGTCTTTTTTTCTCCTCAAACTTCTCTAGTATATCAATTATATATAGATTATACTATAATATTTTTCTAGCTTTTTCCTTCAGAACCTTTTATTATTTCTTTAAATATATATAATATACAAAAGTCTTCTATTTCTATTAAGTAATTACTTCTTCTTTAGCTTCAAATCGGACTTCTTCTCGATAAATACTCTTTTACGAAGATACCGAATTACTATATATATTATAAGAAGATCTTCTGGTATTTTTTGTATATTCTCTATATTAGTCGAAATTAGAAAGAATATAATACTTAAGATTCTTCGATATATAACGAAAGTATTTTATAAATATTATTTTTCCTTTTTCCTTAGAATAAAGATTTATATTATAACAACTTTTTGCGGATTTGGAAATATACTTAAATATAATAAAGAAAAGAAGGAGAATAAAATATTTATTATAAATCTAAATAGGTACTCTATACTATTATAGTAAATATCGGGATAATACTAAACTAGAAAGGAGATAATATTATAATATATCTAAATAGAAGTCTAAGAACTTTAGACTTAAAGAGTAATTAACTATTAATTAATAAAATCGAACTATTATACAGAAATTATATAATAAAGTAGAATCTAGATATCTATATCTATAATATAGAGATAGAGAAAAGATATTTACAATTATCGATATATCTTTA
Source organism: Rutstroemia sp. NJR-2017a BVV2 (assembly GCA_002946415.1). Lineage (NCBI taxonomy): Eukaryota > Fungi > Ascomycota > Leotiomycetes > Helotiales > Rutstroemiaceae > Rutstroemia > Rutstroemia sp. NJR-2017a BVV2. Next base: position 58,038 of record NJPS01000001.1, on the reverse strand, counting down.
TAAGGAACAGTATTATAGAAATAAGATATCTAGAAATAGATAGATATCAGAATAATTAATAATATCCTTAGTAGAACCTCAAATAAAGATTATCTAATATCCCAATAGTCCTAGTAATCCTAATACTACTAGAACTAGTAGAACTAATAAGATAGTAAAGAATAAAGATCTATATAACTAGATAATTTTCCTTAGTATATAGAACTTTGTACTTAACAACAATTACTACTTATTTACTTATTATTACAATTACAATTAATTCCCTATATAACTATTATCAATAATAAACCTATAATAGTATTATCAATTATCGCGACTTCTAGTACTCGAGACTCTGACCACTTCTATATAACTCAGAAAACAAGTATTTGTAATAATATATTTATTATTATAAATAGATATTATCAAGTTATTAATTTCTAATAAATATATTAACTATATTTATATTTTCTTTAAAACTGAATTCGATATTTTATTATCTTATTATATTTATAATTATAAAATCTATTTAAAAAATAATAATAAGAAAATATTGAAATATAATTTATTTTATAAGATATTATTTGAAAAACTTGAGATTATTAAAAAATATCTTATAGAAAATCTATTAAAAGATTTTATTAAGTTTAGTTAAATATTATTTATAATCTTTATTCTCTTTATTAAAAAATTTATAAAAAATTTATATTTTTATATCGATTTCCGAATACTTAATATCTTTATTTATAAAGATTAATATCTATTATCTTTAATTAACAAAATATTTATTAGTATTATAAATATAAAGATCTTTTATTATATTTAAATAGATTCTATTTTAGAAAAATATACTATCTTTCAAATATATTATAAAATATATAAATATAAAGTTATATCTTTTAGATTAATAAATAGTTTTATAATCTATTAATATAATATAAATAATATATTTTTCGATTATCTAAATATATTCTATAATATTTATTTAGATATTATCTTGATTTACTTTAAAAATAAATTAGAATATATAATATATATAAAGTTAGTTTTATAATATCTCTAAGATACTAGTTTCTAAACTAATATAAAGAAATATAAATTCGATATCAAATAAATAAAGTATTCGAAATTTATTATCTTTATTAAAAATATTGAAATAGATCTAGAAAAGATTATTATTATATAAAAATAGTAATATCCTAATATTATAAAAGATATTCAATTTTTCTTAAACTTTTATAATATTATAAATACTTATCTTCTAAGTTATATAGAAGTGGTTAGGATTTTAAATATTAGAGATCATGATAACTAATAATACTATTATAAGTTTATTATTGATAATAGTTATATAGAGAATTAATTGTAATTATAATAGTAAGTAAATAAGTAGTAATTATTATTAAGTATAAAGCTCTATATATTAAGAAAAACTATCTAATTATATAGATTTTTGTTTTCTATTATCTTATTAGTTCTATTAGTTCTAGTAGTACTAAGACTACTAAAACTACTAGAATATTAGGTAATTCTTATTTAAAGTTTTACTAAAAGTATTATTGATTATTCTAATATTTATCTATTTTTAGATATCTTATTCTTATAATACTGTTTTTTATAAAACTATATCGATAATTATAAATATCTTTTTTCTATTTTTATATTATAGATATAGATATCTAAACTTTATTTTATTATATAATTTCTATATAATAATTCGATTTTACTAAATAGTAGTTAGTTATTCTCTAAATCTAAAATCTTTAAATTCCTATTTAGATATATTATAATATTATCCTTTTTTTAATTTAGTATTATTCTGATACTTACTATAATAATATAAAGTATCTATTTAGATTTATAATAAATATTTTGTTTTCTTTCTTTTCTTTATTATATCTAAATATATTTCCAAATCTACAAAAAGTTGTTATAATATATATCTTCATTTTAAAAAAAAAGGAAAAATAATATCTATAAAGTATTTTTGTTATATATCGAAGAATCTCGAATATTATATTCTTCTTGATTTCGATTAATATAGAGAATATATAAAAAGTACTAAAAGATCTTCTTATAATATATATAATAATTCAGTATCTTTATAGAAAAGTATTTGTTAAGAAGAAACCTAATTCGAAATTAAAAAAGAAATAATTATTTAATAGAAGTAAAAAGCTTTTATATATTATATATATTTAAGGAAATAATAAAAGATTTTGAAAGAAAAAACTAGAAAAATATTATAATATAATCTATATATAATTGATATACTAGAGGAATTTGAAAAGAAAAAAAAATTGGAAAAGGAATAGGTTAAATAAATTAAATAAATTCCTTAGATATCTAATTTCTTCGAGATTAACTTTTCGATTTTTAAGCTTTCTTTAATAAATAATTCTGAACTAGCTATTTAATTGAAAGTTAAAGATTCCTTAGATAGAATTTCTCCAAATCTTATAAATAGTTTAAGTTCTTAATTAGTTTCTATATATTTTCCGAATATAAATATCTTTCTTATTTGATTAAGTAATAAAACTTTTCTTTAATATATTTTTGATCTAATATCTCTTTAACTTTATATTTGGTATTTGAATTAACTAGTTCAATTTCGGTATAAGGTATATTTGATATTCTTAATAGTACTAATTCAAGAAATAAAATATAAAATATTAAATATATATTTATTATTTGTAGTAACTTTAAGTAATAATTAATTAGTTTAACTACTTTACTGATTTTGAAGAATCCTAATTTCTTATAATCTAGTTTATTATTTAATCTTTTTGTATTAATATTTTATTTAAAGAGATAAACTTTATCTTTTTTCTTAAATATTGGTTTTATATTATACTTCTAGTTATAATATTATATTATTCGTTATATAATAAACTTGATATCAAATAATAGTTATTTATATAAATTCTTTAAATTTTCTGTCTTTATTATACCAATATCTAAGTTTACTATATTCGGAAATTAGATATTATATATCTTTGGTTCAAACCCAAAGTTAATATATATTAGTAATATATTTATTATTGCAACTTTAGATATATTATATATAAATTATATCAATAGTAATAGTTTTATTTAATTATTCTATTGATAATTTATATAATAATATAAATATTGTTTTATAGTTTGATTTAATTATTCTATTTAACTATCTATTTATAGATAGAATATTATTGAAAACTTTCTTTTAATCTCAAATAATATTATAAATATTTGTCAAAACTTTGATATAAAGAACTTATTTCGATCCAAAATAATTTCTTCTAGTATATTATATATATTAACTATTGTTTATAAAAATATATAAACTAAGTTTTCAATTATATTACTTTCTTTATATAGAACTATATATCTAAACTTGGTTAGTCGATCTACTATAACTAAAATAGAATTATATATTATTTCTATTATTAGGTTCTTCGAAGATAGTAATTTAATTATAAAGTTCTATATAATAGACTTCTATAACTAAGAAGATATATCTGGAGTTTTAAGCTAACTATATAAAGTATATTATAAGATTTTATTTTATATATAGATATTATAGTTTCCGATAATTTTCTTAATTATCTTTTTTATTTGTGAAAAATATAAGTTTACTTTAATTCTTATAAATATCTTTATAATTCTTTAATATTTATAAATTAGTAACTTATATTATTCCTAAATAAACTATTTGACCAAGATCGAAGAAATATATATCTTCTTATAGAAATATATAATACTATCTTTGATTATAAATCTTTTATCTAATTATTCTAGTATTTATTTTATAATAGAATTATTTCTATAATATCTTTATATTTGCTTTTCTAAATAATTATTACAAAGTAATATTATTATAGTTAATTAGACTAAATTGAATATTAACAAATCTCTATCTTAGTAAAATATAATATATAATTTATATATCTTATTTTCTAGATATTCCGGTTTTCTACTAAATATATTATTTCTAATATTTTCGTTTCTTTTGATATATAGTATTTTGAAATTATATATAATTAGTATTTCTATTTATTATATCTATTATCTATTTAGAACTTTAGTTATTATAAAATATATTAAATTCTTATAATCTAAATAAATCTAGATTATATATTTAGATTTTTTGAAATAAACTTTCTATTTTCTGAAAATATTAACAATTATTAGAAACTCTTTATTATAAATTTTATAGTTCAGTTTAGCTAATTAAAGCTTTTTTAAATAATATATTATTGATTATAGTTTCTTATCTTTATCTAACTAATTAAGGATTATATCTAATATATAATTCGATATATTTATCTTAATAGTAATTAGTAGTTCTAGATCGAAGATAATAAAAACTAATATCTATATAAAGATTTATTTAAGAATCTCAAATACCTTTTATATTATACTACTTTATTTATATTTATAATCCTTCTTAGTTAGTTTTATAAATAGTATTGCAATTTTCGAATAATTCTTAATAAATTATCTATAGAAGTTTATAAATTTTAAGAATAATTATATTTCTTTAACTATAGTAAACTATATCTACTTCAAAACTTCTTTTACTTTTCCTAGATTTATTTCGAATTTGTAAATCTTAATAATATATTCTAAAAATTCGATTCTAGTAATATAGAATTCGTATTTCGAAAATTTAAATAAGATATCTATATCTATTAGAACTTATAATATCTCTTATATAATTTTGATATATTCTTCAAGAATCTTGATAAAAATTAAAATATTATCTAAATATATTATATAGTAGTTATTAAAATATTTTCTTAATAAGTTGTTAACTAAATATATATATATTATAAATATATTAGTAAACCCGAAGAATATAACTTAGTATTTGTAATATCTATATTATATATAAAATACAATTTTTTATTTATTTTCTTCTTTGATTTGGATTAAATTGAATTCTATATATTGATTTAATTTAATAAAATATTTAGTTTTCCTAATTCGATTTTGTAGTTTACTAACTAATAATAATATATATTAGTTTTTAATAATAATAATATTCAGTTTTCGATAATCGATAACTAATCTTAATTTTATAGTATAGAGTTTAGATATAAAGAAGATTAGTATATTTATAGATAAATAGAATTTCTTAATAAATTTTTTTACTAAATTTTCTATAATATATTTTTGAAGTATTCTAAGTTTCTCTTCTAATAGTAATATAATTGGTAAAAATAATAATCTCTTTTCTTTTTCCAATTTTATTTTATAATTCTAAAACTGGTACTTTGATAAGATATCCTTATAAAACCTTTTCTTAAAAATCTCGATATATTTCTAGTACTATATTAGTATATCTTTTAGTAGAGAATCTTGAACTAAGATATCTAATCTCGATGAATATATTACTTTCAGTTTCTGATTAAGTATTAGTCTTGCAAAACTTTATATAAACTTTATCTTATATTTATATTTATTATACTATATAGTTATTACAACTTAGTTGATATATAGGTTATAGTTCTTTAGTTATAATATTCCCAAAATTAGTTGATATTCTTTTAATAAGATCAAATCTATTTTTATCTATTTAGAATATTATCTTAGCTATATCTCAAATTCTTATATTTCGTACTAAACTAATTTATCTTTTTTAGCTAATTGTTTATTAACAAGGTAAAATCTATATAGAACTGGTTTTTCGAGAGTTTATAATTTTGCTGATATTATAGTTTCTAATATTATAAAATTTTCTATTACTTCCAAGTTTATTATTACTTAAAGTAAATATCTATTTATATATATTTTGTAAAGAATCTATCTTAATTCTAAAATAGCTTTAAGTTCTCTAATTAGTCTTTTATTTATATTTTCGGTAAGTTATTTCTAATTAATTCTTTTCTAGTTTCGATTTATAATTTTAAGTTTACTATTTTTTATAAAACTAAAGAATCTTTTCTAGATATTGATTATATTTTCCCAAACTATATTTAAGTTCGTTTTGGTCTTTATTCTGAAGATTTATCTAATAAGAATATCAATATATTTAGTAGATATTTTATATCTGAAGATCTATAATATTACTTTTTATAATTAAGTTAATTTCTATAATAATATATTTTATTAGTTCTTATAACTATATTAATAAATAACTTCCTAAATCTCTTCGTTATTTAGTAAATTATATTACTAGAATTCTCTAAATTCTTTATAGATTCAAATCTCTTATTATATCTTAGTAAAGCTAATCTCAAGTTCTAATTTGTAGTAATAATTTATAATTAGTTGATCTCAGATATTTCGAATATTATTCTAGAATCTATTATTATTTAGTAAATCTATAAATTCCTTTTATTTCTAAAATCTAGTTCTATAATAACTAATTCTTTTTAGAAATTATATTTTTTCCTATTTTGAAGATTTATCTTGAATAATAGTTTTCTTATTATTAGATTTTTTTAAATACTAGTTTATTCTCTTTTTATCTATTTTATAAATTAGATAAAAGTCTTTATAGTAAGTAATTTATATTAGTTATATATAATTCGTTTTCTGAATAATCTGATAACTATTTATTATACTTAATTAGTATTTAGATATAGTTTAGTTACTATTTTATTCTATTATAGATTTAAACTATTTCTTTTTTTTCTAATTAGTTTACTTAGTTTTTACTTTTTAAGATCTCTTTCGATAATCTTTTATTTGATATTTTAGAAATCTATATTCAAAATAAAGTTTCTACTTTTATTAATAATTTTGTTTATTTTAGGAAAAGTTGTTTTTTAAACTTATTATATCTAGTTATATAAAGTTATTATAAATCTTTTCTCTAATATATTATTTTTTAGAAAACTTTGATCTTTTCTTGTTTTATTAATATTATTGAGAATATTAGTTTATACTACTGAAATATATTTCTCTTTGAAATTTATAATCTCTATTATCAATATAAATAGTTTCTTTAATTAGATTATTTATATTATCAATTAAATCTTTCTAAAATAGTTCAAATTTGATATTTCTCTTTAGTTCTTTTATATAATAACTAAGTAATATTATTATTTCTTAGTTAATTTGATTTCTATATTTTCGGAATTCTGTTATATAGTTAATTATAAATCTAGTTTATTATAAATTAAAAAGTTATTATTCTATAGTTCTTATAATATCGATATCTTTAAATACTTATTTAATCTCTTTACGAAATTCTTTATAATTTATAAATATAACTATAGTAATTGTTATTATTATAACAAGATTATAACTATTCTTGAAATAGTTAAATAGAAAAAATTCAATTTATTTAGTTATTTTATCTTTTAGATAAAAGATAATTTAGAGATTTTTAGTATTTTAGATATCGAATTTATCAGTATTGAATCTGAAATATATTCTTAATTATAAAAAAAAGGTTTTCAATTTCCTTTTATTACTATTATATTTATCTATTAATATAATCTTCAAAGTTTTCTAAAATCTGAACTTTTTTGGTTTATTATTATTATTATCACTTTTCTTATTATTAGTATTATTATAAGTTATAGTAATATTACTATTATAATCTAGTAAAGATATAGTTATATTTATAATAGGTAATAGAGCTAGTAATTAGTTTATAGATCTAACTATTATAATATTATTTGAAATTATATTAATTCGGTATATAAAGTAATAAAAGTATTTAAAGTATTATAAATATTTATCTTCTAAATTATATAAAAGTAATTAGAATCTCGAGTACTAGAGATTATAATAATTAATAGTACTATTATAGATTTATTATTGATAATAGTTATATAGAGAATTGATTGTAATTATAATAGTAAATAAATAAATAGTAATTATTATTAAATATAAAGTTCTATATATTAAAGAAAACTATCTAGTTATATAGATCTTTGTTTTCTATTATCTTATTAGTTCTACTAGTTCTAGTAATACTAGGATTATTAAGATTATTAGGATATCAAATAATCTCTATTTAAGATTCTACTAAAAGTATTATTAATTACTTTAATATTTATCTATTTCTAGATACTTTATTTCTATAATATTATTCCTTATAAAGATATACTAATAATTATAAATATCTTTTTCCTATCTTTATATTATAGATATAGATATCTAAACTCTACTTTATTATATAATCTTTATATAATAGTTCGACTTTATCAAATAATAGTTAGTTATTCTCTAAGCCTAAAATCCTTAAACTCTTATTTAGATATATTATAATATATATCTATTAAGATTTTCTAAAATTATTATCTATTTCTTAAATTTAATAATATTCTTTGTAGATATCTATTTTATATTATAACTTTGTTATAGTTATCTATTATTTGATTAACTAATATAAATAGATACTATAGTAGCGAATATATATTTGTTTTAGATAAAATAGTTATTATTAGTATTTAGATAATTACTATTATTGTTATATTAATTACTAATATTGATTTTGATATTATTAACTTTTTTTAGTTTATTGAAATCTATAAAGGATATTAATATTAAAATATACTAATCTTTTTATAATTATATTTATTCTTAGTTACTATTTATAATCTTTATTTCTACTATTTTCGAATAAAAGATATTCTTAATCTAAATAATCTATTATAACTTATTCTAACTAGCTAATTTAATTAACTATATTTCTATAATATTATAATATAATTAGCCTTTTTCGATATATTTTTTAAATTTAAAATACTTACTTTGAAAATAGCTTTTGATATATAGAGATAAATTATAGTAATAATAATATTTTGTATATATAGAGAATATATTTATTTCGAAGTCTATTATATCTTTATTATAATATTAGTTGAAATTAGAAATATTTTCGATATAATAATATTTAAAACAATTATTTAGGAAATAGTTAATATTTTTCTTCTTAGCTAGATTAAATATTCTAACTAATAGTTTTTCGAATATTTATATAAGATCTTCTATAATAGCTATATTTGAGGATTTTGGTAATCTAAGTAGATATATAAGAAACTTCTTTATATAATTCTTTATAAACTTAATTATCTTTTTTTCTATCTTTTTATCCTAGTTATAAAGTAATATAATAGTTCTCTCTATATCTATATTGAACTATATAAATTAAAAGAGTTTATTATAATAAACTAAATTAAATTTATCTAAATCCACTTTATATTTAGTTACTATTTGTTTATCTAATTATTTAAGTAAATCTATAAAGAAATATTAGTTTATATTATAATTGGAAAAAGTCTTCTTTATAATAAGGATTTTTATTATTTAGTTATATTTATATAGATAGATATCTAAATCCGATTTATCTTTATTATAGTTCTTTTTAATTCTAATTTGAATATAGATCTTTAGGAATTTATAATTGAATATCTATTACTATTTATCAATCTAATAGAATTTCTTCAATAAAGTATATTTAAATTGATTATAGTTATAAAAGAACAAATTATATTCTGATATCAATTTAATTTATTTGATAATATCCTTTTCTAAGAAATAATAGATTCTAATATATATTTCGATTTCTAAAAGTTAATATTCTTCTTTAACTTTATTTATTTCTTCCAAGAATAAAATAATATTGCGATTATCAAATATCTTAATACTAATAGTACTAATAAAGAATATAGATTAATATAAGATTACTTTCTTGAAGATATCTATTAACTGAATTAGATCTATCTTATATATTCTAGAGTTAGAATCAGATTAATGATAATATATTCTATTAGAACTAGAATCTACTAATAATAACTTATAATTAGTATTAGAGATTTCTTTGTTTTTATATTTTCTCTTTTTATAAATCCTAGTTGCTTCTTTATTTTGTTGATCTAGAAAGATTATATTATTCTTATTATATTTCTAGTCTATATCTACTATATCTAAGTTAGTAGATATTTGTGGAATATCTAATATAGTTTTGGTTTGAAGTAAAGTTTCTCTCTAAAGAAATATTTCTTCGAATCTAGTTATATTATTTATAGTATTTAGGCTTGAAGATATAATAACTATTTTAAGTAATAAAATAAATAAATTATCTAAGTTATCAGATTGATCTCTATACTAATCAAAACTTATAATAATATTTGTTTAGGAAAAGATTAAATTGGAAAAAGATAAATAAAATAATTCTAACTTAATATAAACTAATCCAAAAATCCTTTCTAATCTATTAGAGCAATATAATAAGTTATATAGAATTGAAATATAAATATAATTTATTCCTAATAATATCCGAATAGTATATATTCTTTATATTAACCAAAATCTATAACTTTCTAAATACTTAGATCTCTCAAAATAAATAGTATCTAAAAAGGATCTCTTCTAATTTAGGTATTCTATATAAGAAAATATCTCAAATATAGTATTTTCTTTTTAGAATCAACTACTTATTTTAGGAACTTAATCCTGATTAATTGATATCTTCCTAGTAATATAAGTTGATATAATATAATCTTTATTTCTATATTCAGTTTAGAGATATACTAGTATTCTATTTTTGAGAAGAGTTTTCTATAATATAATATATCTTAATAATTATTGAGTTATCTTTATTAATAAAAACTTCCTTGATCTCTCTTTTTCTTTTTTATCTTTTTATAGGATCTTTCTATTTATAAATAGAATTTCTTATTTGAATAAATAGAATCGATATTTAGATTAGAAGTTCTCTATATAGATTACTATTGTAAGTAGATCGAAATAAGAGTATATATATCCTAATAGTATATATAGAAGGAGATCTAGAAGATAATTCTAGTACTACAACTTCAGATCTTCAAAAGAGAGATAAAAGGTCGATATATTTCTTAATCTAGATAGGAACCAGTCCCTTATACTATAGAGTGAACTATATTAAGTTAAAAAGAGGTATATATATATCTTATCATATATTTCACAATATAGAAAAGATATAACTATAAATAGAGATATTAAAGTATCAAGATATATCTTTACAATATAATATAGAACTACTATAGAGACTGGAATAAATAGAGATTATAGTTAGAACGAATAGCAATCTTCTTTCTCCTTATTTAGAAGAAGCGATCAATCCGCGCGCCGGATCTCGACCGAATAGCGGTTATTTATCGCGGAATAATAGAGCAAATTTGGTATAGTTATATTGTATTTTACATGAACCCACCCGAAATCTGAACCTGCCTTTTGCTTACTAGAATTACTTCTTTATAATGCTCTCTTTGTAGCTTTTGTTCTAAGCTTCATCATAAGATAAACTAGTATATAGCTACTAATTGAAAAGAGTACCACAATACCTGCGTTCCTCCATCCATAATATTCCTCATTCAGGTTGAGCGTTCGAAGAAAATCAGCGCCGGTAGTGTATTGACAAACACGGCACTCGGTAGTTGCTTCTGGGTTGAGAAGGTTCGTACCCACACCAGCGCTTTTCTGATAAGACTCCAGGTATTGACCACACGTTTGATTCGGAGCGGGATCAAAGATAGCGAGCTCGCTTGTCCTGCAAGAAACATCGGTGTTCCACGTAGTGAAGACAAGCAACGAACTCATGAGGTAGTTGAAAGGGTCCAGGTAATACAGCCTATGTCGCATTTGTCAGAGATTGTTCATCCATATAAACTCAGGAAGTGATGTGGAGGAACCTACCAGTATTTCCAGAACGGTTCAATTTGGCTGTAGGGTACTAGAACACCACAGAAGGAGACCAATGTCGTCACGAAAAGAGGATTGATAAGCGAGGCAAAGACCGCATTGGGTGAGTAAGCCGCGATCATTTGCCCAATTCCAGTGTATAGAAGCTCGTAAAAAAACTGTAATCCTTCAAATTTAGACACAACGATCTCATTTAAGAGCTGTTCAACTTACCACAACGAAAAATGTACTACCAGCGTACCGAGCTGCACCAGGCAGTCCAGCGGTGAAGTACCAACAAACAAAGTACATGACAGCGCACACAATCAGATAAGGAAGCTCTGATACAATGAGACCTGTCACGAACGGTACCCAATGGTATGTTTTGCTCTTCTTTTCTCGTGTTTCGTAGATATCGCGGCGATTGATAAATAGAGGTTGTAGTTGGGAGATAGTCCCCGGTGCCACGAAGATGAAGCTGAAGATTGTAAAAAGTCGAAGCTTCAGGTCTCCTAAACTGTCGCCAATCATCCAGAAGGTAAACCCATTTAACAATGCAAGAAGTATATGCATTATAACCTTGTTATTGACGTACTCCGTGTCGCGGTACAACGAGACGTTCATACGCTGTGTTACGAGTTTAACCTGCTCCCACATGGGCGAGGCAAATGCGTGTCCGTCGTCGACAGTACCTGGTGGCTTCGCGGCTGCATCAGCTACAAATTCGTCGATCTCTCGGTATAAGGTTTCGCACTGTGGAGATTCAGACCAGACCTGGGCCCAATCTTTGCTTCGGAATAGATTGCCAGAGACAACTTCGATCATATGCTCAGCGGGATTAGCGTCCGGAGGGCACGGAGCGCCGTGGCTCTCAAAGTATTCCTTCACTGTACTTGCTTTATTGCCAATGTCGCCAAAGTAAACTGTTCTACCCCCCTTAGCTAACAAGAGGAGAGTATCGAATTGCGAGAACAGTTGTGCAGAAGGTTGGTGAATAGTAACAAGGATAGCTTGGCCAACTTCAGCAAGCTTCCGCAGAAAGCGCACCGTGTTGTAGGCAGCTTGACCATCTAATCCTGACGTAGGCTCATCGAGGAAAATCAAGATGCTGGGCTTCGCAACTAATTCAATCCCTATAGTCAGGCGTTTTCGTTGCTCTACACTAAGACCAGCACCTGGAGATCCGATAAGTGTATGCTGGATATCCTGGAGCTGAAGCAGGTCGATGATTGTGTCAACGTAGCGAAGTTTCTCTTGTCGTGGTGTTTCTCGCGACTGACGTAGCAACGCCGAAAATTCTAGGGCTTCGCGAACGGTTGCTAGCGATTCGTGAACATCCATTTGTTCAACGTAGCCGGCAGACCGTTGAAATGAGACCGGCAAAGGGCGACCATCGACCAAGACGGATCCGTGTATCGTACCATCGGTTTTGCGTTGAGCTAAGACGTCAAGTAGAGTCGTTTTACCTGCCTGTAGGTGGAGTTGCATTAGCGAATTTTTAGCCAGTCAAGCGAGGTAAAATGATACTTACACCAGAAGATCCCATGAGTGCCCCTAGCATGCCTGGTTTTACATAGCCAGCCACGTTATCAAGTAATTTGAGGTCACCAGATGATGTCTTAACTGTGTATGTCAAATTTTTCCACGTGAAGATCGAAGTGTTACGAATCAGCCCCCCAACGGAGTGCTCACTTGACTCAGTCAAGTTGGATCCAGGCTTTGGATTTCTAGCAGCTTGCGACTCTTCGTCATTTGACAGGGTCTGCATTGACTTCTGCTGTTTCTCCCTTGGAATAAGTAAGCCGCGTCCGCCTTCTCCAATCTCTTTCCAATTTGAGGTGAAAACAATGGTGACGACAACAAAGAATATCCACCATGCCCAGATGATACCAAAGTTGCGCCAAATGTTACTAGACTTAAAGGATAGTGATTCAAGGTATTGCTCTCCTTTGATAATAGATGCGCCACGTTGTGCACCGCCGACGCCTGCGCAGGCTTGCCCACCCAACCCTTGATTGTAGTCTGGGCCGCTGGGGATGAGGTTTGGACCAACGCAAGGAAATTCAGTACCCTCAAACTCGTTCCCAAGTAAAGCCTCATAGCCATAGGACATCGGGTTGATCCAAAATATCCAAACAAACCAGTCTTTAATTGCTGGCTTTGCGATCATGTACCCCATGTAGATGAAGAATGCGGATGTAGTCAGCCCAGAAACTTTGGTTGCGGCGTCGAAGGTTGGGAAGGCGGCTCCTATCATACGGTAGAGAGCTGTCATGGCCATAGCTGATGAAAAAATGATAATCCAGAAAGTGAAGAACGCAGATGCTGAAGTCTTCAGGCCTACCATAAAGTAGATGATGATGCCAAAGTGTGACCACTGAAATAATGCTACAGGAATATCAGCAGCAATTTGGGCAACAACCCAGGCAGCTGGGTAGTGCAAGCCGAATGATCGGTGTTTAGCAAGGATAGGTCGGCCAGTGAATGAATCCGTAACTTCTGACATAGCCATAAAGGCAGGGTAAAGGAGACCAAAGAATAGTGCACCACCCTTCAGAAAAAGACCACCAGAATGATCAGGAGCCTGATAGAAGAGCGATCCTGCTACCAGTGCTTGAATGAGTGTAGACGTTTGCTTTACGATAAGCGTTGCCTTATCACCCCATACGATCTGATACTGCCTGACAACGGCTGCCTTTACTTGAGAGTAGAAGCTTGTCGTGACAGTAGCGTTCTTTGGAAGGAGTTTGTGTTTTTCTCCGGTCACTATTTCTCTGAAGGCTGTCGTGTTTCTCTTCGCCTCATCGCTTTGAGGGTAGTCAAGCTCAGCCCTCAACCTTTCGTGAAATGGTGACTGTTGATATGATGCCAGAATTTCGTCGTTAGTGCGTGGGAATCTTTTCTCGTAACCTTCAGCAATAGCACGGGCACTGGGTACAGTAACGCTGGTCAGAAAGTCGGCCTTATTTGCAGCGGGATCGCATAAGAAACCGAGGTCCTCCATAAAAGGGACCGCGTCTTCTCGAGGGCCATAGAAAATCTGCTTGCCTTCATCTAGGACCAACACCTTGTCGAATTGCTCGAAGACAGCATTTCCCGCCTGGTACAGTGTCGCGATGGTGGTAAGGCCAAGGGTATCAGTCATGACGCGCATGGCCTTGGCCCAATCTAAAGCTGTACTCGCGTCAAGACCACGTGTGGAGTTATCCCAGCAGAAAATACTACCGCGGGTAGCAAGGCACTCAAGGATTGACACGCGTTTCCGTTCGCCTCCGGAGACACCACGTATATACGCATCGCCCACTTTGGTGTCGTGCGTGTGCTCCATAGCCAATGATTTGAGAAGAAATTCTTTGTACGTTCGAGCATACTCATCAGGAGAGTTTTTATCGGGTGACAGCTGAGAGGGAACATTCAATCGAGTAGCGAAATCGAGTGTGTGACCGACTGACAGTGTCGGAAAAAAGACCTCTTCTTCGGCGTTCTTTTCTTTCGATTAGCGAATGATCCAGTACACAGGTGTAATGATGATTCTTACCATCACAATTTGACCGCGGTAACTCTTTGCTTCTTCACTTGACATGGATCCAAATAAAACTTCACCATCAATTTTCGCATATCCAAGACATCGGTTCGAAAGAATGTTGAGAAGGGTGGTACAACCTGCACCAGGGTTTCCAAGGACAAGGAGCATCTCTACTCATTGGGAAGCGTCGTCAGTAAATACAATCATCCCGTTTAGTTATTCGATAACGTACCTCCAGGTTTCACACATCCAGACGAGTCCTGGATGATAGTCTTCAGTGGAGTGCCTTTGTTTCTCTTTCCAAAGGGGTTGAACTGTGACAATATATTCTCATTGAAAACGGCATCATTGCTGACACCTTTCACAGTCAGATTTGACCAGGTAACTCCCAGCTTCTTAGACTTCTCGCCACCGCCCTCATTGCGGTCTAGCAGCTTTTGAACCTCGTGGGTAATAGGCCAGAAATTCTTCTCTCCAGAACTTTCTTCGATTGCAGACTCTCCTTCAGCATGCTCGGTGCTAGAGCTAGACGGCCGTTCCAGCATCTCCAAATCCTGTGCTCGGTCTTATAGATGGTTTTATTGCAGCACAATAGCTCGTAAATGGACTCGATCAAGTTAGGGGGAACGTGTACTGAATTGCGCGTGCGACGGTGCAACGCAATGGATGATGAGAAGCGTGGTACAAGTGATAGTGATGCGAAATAAAGCAATGAAATATCGAATCATGCTATTTTGCAATCTCTGGATGATGACCGTTAAATGCAGTCAAAATTTCACGCAGCTAGAAGGACTATGATAGTATAGTAATCAAGCTATCAGTGTCGGACTTTTAAGGAATCCGGTTAGGTTAAAGCTAATGACCATGCAAGATTAGGGTGCGGTGAAGGACTATGATTCATGATTCATGGAAGGAGAGTAGCGTAGTCGGACTTTAAAGTATCCGGTTGTTTGAGTGATCATGATTGCTGGTGTCTAGAACGGTGAGTGTATTGGACCGGAGAGATGTTGAGCCGCATATTCGAGTTGTGTTTGGCTGTCCCTGCTTAGTCAGCCGGATTCATGGAAACCTCGGGTTCCGGCGGAAGTGGGTGAATCTTAGCGCTGATGCAAACAGAATTGATCGAGATTGGAAATTGTTGATATCTGCGATCGATTAGTGCTGCAGTAGACTACTCAGGTGGAGCTTAAGTGAAACGGTCTGTTTCTGCGTGATGTTGGCAAGTTGGAGCAGAACTGGCTGAACAACTAGCCTGACATTCCACTCAAAAGACCGTCTCAATTATTCTATACCTTCGTGCAACTCTTATAGCACATCCTAAGAGCAAATTTTGCTTCACTCTCCAGTATAGCTTTAAGCATTGTCGCAACATCCTAATGTCTCTTGGATGGTTCGCAGAATTATTCCTAGTTGTCGTACGCCACGAAAACAGCGATTTTGATGAACACTTAAAAAATAACTAATCAGATTACTAATCAGATACTCAACAACATTGGGTTTGCAGTATTGACAGGAACAAGGGAGAAATACATATATGCCTTTCACGAACACTATGGTAAATTATAGCGTCACGGACTTTTACTATATACTAATCCAGGACAAAATAGGCCCTATCGTTCGCATATCTTCTTATAAGGTCTCAATCGTTGAGATATCCGCTGTTCAAACTACTGTTCAAACTATCTACAAGGGTTGCCAGTCCGTTTTTGAAGTCTAACTAGTACAGTTCCCTAATTGGCGCGAAAAAGGAACAGGATCTATTTACTATAGTCGATTCCCATATATATTCTGCCTTCTGTAAATTGGTTGCCTACAATTTTTCAGAAAAATATATCTAAATTAGGATCTATATATTGCCAAGAAGTAGCTATCACGTGAATAGCAAAGGATATCAAGACGAAGGGAGTACAACAATATATATAAGTGGTTTACCTTCATAGTATACCTCAATATACAGATATTTAAGTAAAAGACTTGATTGATTCTATCCAAACTATAGAAAGTAGGAACCTCTTATAGGTATCCAATCTATTGTGAAGAGGGAAGGTTTGTTTGCTCGAATAAGAAGGCAAATCTGGGAATCCCGTCATATTCTCACACTTTCTGAATACTTGCCTATCCCTCTACAATATTATCTCATGTTAATGAACATCATAGAAACATTAGTATATAAGAGACCTTGAGGAGGCTCCTGTGCGAGGTATTCTTGGGGCCTAATTTCTTCTTCTGATATATATATTGTATTACCTTTTGGCTCTTCGAAATTCGAAGAAGGTTCAACGCTCAGTCATTTGGATAAAAAAGTACTCAGGAGGATCAGTTATAAGTAAGTTTATCTACAAAACACACGGATCGCTCAGAACAATCGGAAAATTCACTAATACTACCTTGCAAATAGGATATTGGAGACAGTTGAAAGGAGAACCAAATAACGTCAAACCTACGTTTTTGATGAACGTGTACACTGCCGCTGAAGATGGTAGTAGGAGTGCTACTCAATTAGAACGTGAGGCTACATTGTATATCGTCACAAATACACAAACCACCGCACTTACAGCCACCTTCGCTGTGTGGATGGTAGCTTGCTAGTGGGATATTGAAAAAGCGGTTATTCAAGAAGTCTCAGTCCTCCTGGAAGGGTTAGTTGATGAGTATCTGCGGATATTGAGGCTACTCAACAACGTCATTAGAGAAAGCCTCTGCCTGAGAGCTATTATTGGTTAGGGCCTTTCTCGTGTTTTCCCTGATGGAGGGACCGAGCTATACGGGTATCACATTCTACAACGCACAATCGTTGGTATCTAGGCTTGTACAATGCATCGCAACCCGAAACATGGACGGATCTAGAAAGGCTTATTCCTGCAAGATGGGATAACCCTTCTAAAGATATGCTATATAGCTACTACCCGTTTGGTGGAGGCACCCGAGGCAAGTCTTCGCCTTTTGTATATATGGTCTAAGAATATTGTCGCATGAAAGTGAATCCATCCCGTACAACGGAATCACTAATTCATGATTCCAACACTCTGACTAAGGGAGAGCGCTTCGTATTAGGAGAGATGAGCTATATAAGGAGCTTAGAGCTTCCACTTAGTTAGAAGAGAATCAGGCTCAATTCAACCAGCATTTCGTATCCCCATATGTAGTACGGTGGTGCCCCGAATCGAAGTCTAACGAACAAATATCAACTGATATGATATTTAGCCTGCATAAGCTCACACTTTGCCCTACTTGAGCTTCGTCATGTCTTTGCTAATTTCTACCGCACTTTTCCGGAAGGCGTCAGCGCAGCGAACGTTAAATCGTTCAGGAAGATATAGAGCCTGTGACATACTTCATAACATTGCCAAAAGGTAAACTATGTGTGCTGAGCAAGGAAAGTAGACCACTGGAACCTTACGTCGAACTTTTGTTCAAGCGGGCTGAGCAGAAGCAACTAGCCCGGATATTTCTAATAATAAATAAATATATAAAGTTTGAATAGTTTGAATTGATTCAGTATATAATAATGTATCTATATATTATTTACTAGAAGTCTGTATTATTTATATCAGGCATTTGTATATCGTTGCTTGAATCTAAAAAGTTGATTAAGTATCGCGAGCCCGAGAACCAGTCTTGTACTGAGTTTTGGCTTGTACTCAAGCTTCTATAGCTTATGCCTGTAGCATCAAACTCTTGCGCATTGTTAATTGATGCATATTGATCCTGTCCTTGGGATGATGAAACTGGTGCATAATTAGCCATTGGCCATGCCGAATTAGACACTAGGCCAAGAGCGCTCAGATACGGGTCGAATAGTGACATTGTACTGGAATTCATCGAACTACCATCTGCTGTCGCGTCGAAGCTGCTCTGTTCTGAATATGAGAAGGATTGTACATGACTCTTCTCGATCTCTTGGCCTGTCGCTTGGATGTAGAGTCTAGCGACTTTCAGGAAGAGAAGGCACATCTTGTAGAGCTTTTCTGCGCCCTCGGAGACGGTTCGACAAGATTCGAGACTGGTAACGAAGTCTGTGAGAGACTTCAAATCTGTGCAATCGGCCTCTTGGACTAGGTTGCAAAATAAGACAATGAAACTGAAAAAAGTTAATACTAAACTTATAGCATATTTCGAGAGACGCCTTACGGAGTGAGTGGAGCCTATCATTGTTTTAACATAGGTGAACATATTCGGGTAACTTTTAGGGTGCTTCCGTGCCTTACATACCTGAAGAATTGACCAATGAATGTATCCCGACCACAACTCTGTATTTCCTTTGGTGTTGAATTGGGCATTACATCTCATATGCGCTACAAGTGCTGCCCGAGAATATTCGAGACATTCTTTACTGAATTTATTGTCTGGACTCGTTGCTCGTTGTATAAGTGCGCAGATTGAGTAATGCACTACAACATCTGCATGGAAGAAGACATCCTCTACGCGATCAAAGTAGCCTAGAAAATTAAGTCTAATCTATCTGTTGAGAGATGAAGCAAACTGACCTCGAATATAGGTATCCGGCTTTAGAGCATCTTGACAATTTTTGTGTGAAGCTCGCTTGCGCTTGGAAGGCGGCTCCGTCTCGTTTGGACTTAATAAATTTGTGAAGTTCATAACGCTTGCGTAACCTCGTTCATGCCAAGCTTGTTCCATCGCACTAACGAGAGTGATGGCTGTCTGGTGTCGCTCAGTTGATGTCTTGAGGAACGCAGTTGCACTGAACAGGTTCTCATAAATCTGCCCTTGAACCTTAGCAACTTTGACCCAGTATGACAGCATGTCGCTTTCTTCGAAGCTGTTACGTGATGCATCTCTCACAGCAAGAAGGGGCAATGACACATCCCAATCTTGGATCAGACTCGCTCGACCTAAGCGCAGAGACAGCTGCTTATCAAACATATATATCATCCAGAAAAGATGCATCTTGGATCTTTGTTCCTCTTCGGTGTCGTTCTTCATAGTTCCGAAACGATGATAGCCTAGATTCTGGCACAGCTCAGCGGCGTGAGAAATCAATACCCAAGCAAGTGACGGTTTGCACATCTCAATTGCGCAAGCTGTACCTACGCCCAAAGCCATAATGTTCTCATAGCTAGCTGGTATAAGCATATCAAGCTGGCTTATGGCAATCTCCAAATGTGACCTAGCTATAAGTATTCGGGATTAGGGAATGTATGATTGATGGATTGCGGTAGAAGCCATACTCAAAGAAGCATATCTGGGAACGGTCAACGCTGTTGTCATAAGATAGTTTATGGTCAAAAGGAGTTATACGCACTTAGTCAAACTCGTCGTGTTAGTGCCACTCCAGGGCGCTGATGAAAATTCTGTAAAGATGTTGAATAATACTCCATATGCAAGAAGACGACGTGGAGCGCCACATGTGGCCGGATTGAAATAAGAATCTTCGATGACCTCATAGAGATTCTTCATTTTTAAGATAGAGAAGAGAGCAGCGAAGATCATAGTCGGGTGTTCTATAAATGTTAGCAGGTTTGAAGGTCCCTCTGTAAATTATTACCAACTTATGGCTTTGTCTATAGCAACTCTCACCACACTCCAAGGAGGCTGCTCTAACTTTGCAGTATCGATTCCTGCAAGTGAGCGATCGATCAATGGCTGCATAGCCGATGTTGCAGAAACGTTGTCGTGGTTATGCGGGGTAACCAGCTCTTCGAGCGCTTTCAACGCTGCTTTAATTTCTGTGTTTTGGCCCACTGACGGTGTCTGACGAACCACCTGAACAAGCAACTGTCGTACATAGTCTGACTGCCTGTTGATCCCAGTCGCGCCCTCAAAAGGGACAGGTGTTACCACCCCACTCTCCCGGACAGAGGAGCTTCCAGTGAGTCGACTCGACGATGATTCTGCCTGATTGATCCGCTCATTGGAGACTGTGTGTACATTGATACCCTCCAGTTTCGAAGCAAGATTGACGAGGACAGTCTCGATGCTGGCGAGACGATGTTCGAGACCGTCTATCTTCTTCTCACTGCCAAGGGTTAAAGGCCTGAGACTCAAGGGTAGTTCGGGAAACATACTACTCTTCAGATATGTGAACTCTCTGTCTCTGGGCCTTCTGTACAGGTGCCACTACTCTGCAAGCTTGGCTTGTTAGGTTCTACCGCGAAAGACAGAGATGTAATGGATTTCAAACTTGACGGCAATGCTTGCCCGGAAACAGAGCTTAACAGGAACCATCAACTCTGATTACCTGTCAATCATCAAACTTACTGATTTTGTTCGTTCTACAATTCAAGCATGGCACCGACCTATCGCATCGGATTTTTTTCGTCCTACAAGATTCACACTACAACAGAAACGTTAGAACCGCCATAATGTATAAGTTGTTCATCATACCGCGCGTTTGCCGACAAATTCATCAAGGGATGTACTCAGGTCTCCTTCCATGTTTGCAGTTATAGTATGTCAGAGGATACTGGTACAAAGTACATGCAGGTAGACTGTTGGCAGCTCGCAGTTCAGAAGTTGATGATGGAATTCAAGAATCCAAAGTCTAAACAGAAATCGATGACCTCATCCATCTACGATAACTCTTTCAGTTGTTCGATCGTCGCACAAAATGTACCCAACTGGTCTGAATCCTAGCTGGACTATGAATTACAGATTGCGCAGCTGTGTAGCACGCTGCGCCCTCCTGAGAAAATATAAACTTCGGAATAAGAAGGGATGGCACCAGGTGTAGCGAACTGAATTCTATTACTTGAAATACTAAAGTGCCGAACCACTTTGGGTTCAGCAGCTGGCTTAAGTGCAGAGTTTTCTGCCAGGCGGTGAGGCATGTGAGAATCTCGTTCGTCAGACATGGCCAGATTCCATGTGCGGAGATGGAGGACATCTGCAGAGTTGCAATATTAGAATTTAGAAATAGAATCAAGACTTTAAGCTATGATACACTTTCAGCGATTGCGAAAATTGTTATCAATTGTCCTCGGCAGAAGCAGGCGTGCACCAGCATTTGAAAACATCTAGTCAGACTATGAATTGGTCTGCGAAAGGTAAAGAATCGACCCCATGGTAGAACCGCTGCAGGTGTGGGATGTGGGGTCCAGAATACGAGGTGTTATGTACCCAATTATAAAACTCAGCATCACGTTGACACAGTACAAAAAGGCCACAAGACCTTAATTGTTGAAACAAAATGAGTGAAGAGCACTTCTTCCTAGAGTATTTCTCCATTTTTGTGGAAATTAATCTCATCATGTGCTGACGTCTTATCCGCTCATAAACCACACGGTCTAGCAATATGGCAAGGCCGGATTTGAACAACTACCAGGGATGAAACTCTGCGGTGTCTTTGCCACGTCAGCCTCAAATACCTGAGCAGACGGATCCAAAATGTGGTCCACGATGTGGACGATCCCCTTGAATTCAATCAGTAATTATTTCTTATTTGTACCAAAATTCAAAACTCTCTTACACTCGTCACAGGTAGATTACCCGTCGTCACCTTTGACACGTTGTTCAGCATCAATTCCGAGCCTAAAAGCTGGGTCCCGACATAGAGGTAACTTCCAGTCTGAATGCGCGTGTAGGATACGTTGAAGTCGCTCGTTTTTAGTTGACCATTTGGAACATAGTGATGTTGCAAGATGTTCCCGAGCCAGAATTTACCGTTGGGGGTGGCCAAGTAGGTCGAGAAATAAGTTCCAGTGTTGCTAAAAGCAGTGTTGGAGGGGGCGAAGAAGGTGTATTTCCACCCCGGGGCAGTGTCAAATGCTTCAGTAAAGCCTGTATAGCGTGTCAGAAACGGATCTCAACACATTATTTTCCCACTCACCGCCAAGTTGACTTAGGAGGCTAGCCAAAACCGAAAGTTCTTCCCTTGACTTGACGAAATCTAGCAGTGTGGTTACTCCCGCGGGTTTCGTTGCAACGTAAGTGTCGTTGGGAACTGAGGCGTACGATAACGGTTGACGACTTGTGTTGATACAAAAAGCACTTGCTACTACTGTTGTAATTGACAAGACATTGGAGAGCTTCATGTTGAGAGGTGTATAGAATATTCCTGTGCTGGCAAAGTTGATGTAGATGTCGAGCACCACTCTCAGAGCAGGATGTTAAATTTCTGTCGTCTCATCCAGATCTTTACAATCCCTGATCAGACCCTTGGAAGTGAGGCGTCACTAGACGCGGAGTTATGCTCCGGTTATTCGCCCGACGTCAACTAGTCAGATCGACAAACTTTGAGATGCAGATGTGCGGACTTAGATAAACTTTCACATCACTCAATAGGAGTACACAAAGCAATCTTTAGTCTTCGATCTCTTAGTATCATGTTATTCACTCAAGTACTTGTCGCCGTGATCGTGGCCGTCTCTCCATGCCTTGGCAAGGAATCATTGGGCGCTAAACCACAAATGGGTGAGGAACTCTCAAAAATACTTCGAATGCTTTGATACTAATGTTCTACTAATCAGGGTGGAATACTTGGAATACCTTGAAGACCAATTTCAACCAGAGTATAATCGAGAAGTCAGCACAAGCGTTGGTGTCCGATGGCTTGGCCAAAGCTGGATACAACTATGTTGTGCTCGACGAAGGCTGGCAAGCGATGACTCGGGACTCAAATGGCCGTCAGCAGTTCAATGCAACTAAATTCCCGGACGGCGCTATAAGCATCTCAAAGTTCATACATAACTTGGGCTTGAAAATCGGTCTCTACAGGTTAGCATATCCTTCATATAAGCCATTCAGTCAAAATTCTAAATTCACCCAGTGACGCTGGAATTTACGACTGCGGATTCTATCCAGGTAGCTACGGGAACGAAGAACTGGATGCGCAGACCTATGCTGATTGGGGTATTGATTATCTCAAGTATGACAACTGTGGCGGCTTTCATGCAGGCACAATTTCACCACGAGAACGATTCGCAACAATGAAATCCGCATTACTGAGTACTGGAGCCGAGATTCTCTTCTCGCTTTGCCAATGGGGACAAGAATTTCCTTGGTTCTGGGCCGACCAGATAAGTGAGTCGTATCGTATGTCTGGTGATATACACGCCTCCTTTGAAACAGACAACAGTGGCGTTTGCAAGACAGCATACTGCCTAAATACTGGCTATGCTGGCGTCAGTGTCTTGACGATGATCAACAAGATGCGCGAAATCTCCGGTTTCCAAAGTCCCGGTTCATGGGGTACGTAACATGAAGTAATGGCTTCAGTTTCTAATTGCTGATGATTGATTAGCTGATATGGATATGTTGGAGATTGGTACCGGATCAATGAACGAGTTTCAAGAGCAAACACATCAGAGCTTCTGGGCTGCCCTGAAGAGCCCCTTAATTATTGGTGCGGATATTACCAAGATGAATCAGACATCCCTTGACATTCTGCTCAACGAAGAAATTATTGCCATCAACCAGGACGATCTTGGAACAGCTATTTCGTATGTTCCAGAGTTGAGTGTTGAAGGTAACACCCAAATTTGGGCTGGGCCCCTGACGAAAGGTTATGTTATTTTGGCATTGAACTACGGAAATGTGACGACTGATATCTTAATCCCCTGGAGCAAGGTACCTGTGCTGAAAACGAAGTCGCCATTTATATATTGGGTGAGGGACGTATGGGCTGGGAAGGAATTAGGTGTAGTCACTGACAGCATAACGCTGAAAAACGTCAGTGTGGCTCAGACGAAAGTATTGAGGCTATCTTCTGCATGAGGCTAAAGTCTTGTAACGTTGAACTATAATGTGAATATAATTATCAGAATGAATTCAAGCTAGAATCTGAAATGTGATGCTTGCGTTGTCTTGCCCCTGGAACATCTTCTATTAGACATAAAGAACACCTTCTGTCATAGGTCCTGCAAAGCAGAAGTAGAAAGTGGAAAGTTTTACTTTCCCTTGTTTATTCGAGGTGGAGATGACGCCATAATCGCTCGCCAGGCAAAAGCTGACTTTTTTGTTCACTGAAGATCTTTAAATCAAGTCAAAATGCAATCATTTCGAATCTTCACCATAGGACTTCATCATAAGAGGTGTCTCTTAATGCTGCAACTCTACTTGTAGAAGGTTACACAGCAGACCATTGATGTCTTGTCATCTTGAAACTAATCATATTGTGATGAATTCGTATATCACCAAGGCTTACCTACCTACGGTACAAACAAATAGTAGTAACTCCATGGATAGTGTGTTTTTCGGATTTCACGTTATTCTTGAGTAAGTGATTTTGGTATAGAGATTCTCCGGTGTGGACCTGGGCAGGTGTCGAAGCCAACTCCCACTGTCGGGGGTCGTTACCCCGCACCCCGCACCCCGCACCCCCAGGCCCAGAACACCTACAAGGCTCCTGCAATGACCCTGAACCTAACAGTAAGGTCCTGTACGCGAACAAAAACGCTGCGGAGTAGCTATCGGCCTCATCTCCGACTCTGTATCTTGACCGTCATTTTCTCTAAATCCTGTAGATGTAAAAGTAGGATTACTCACGATAGCAGTCACTCAGCGTCGGCCCGTCTATCTTGAACGTTGTGATCCACCGCAAGTAATTTTATTCTTATATTATGTAAATTCGACACTTAAGGTCAGCATAGCTCATCCTCAAAACTCACATTGTGTGTCCACTAACCTGATTGATTCGTAGAAGCAGCCGATGCCGACCATACAGCAGCGTCAGATTCATCGTACAGAGCCTCTCACTTAGTAGAAAAAATGGAGCATTCACTCAAGTCTCAGCAGTGCTAGCGTCGTCGACGAGACAACAAATTTACCCCGCCTCCATCTTACCCCTAGGTGGTAAGTTTAAACGCCGAAGATAACCCCGATTCTCAATAGATCGGTGCGATAGGGGGAATGTGGGGGGTATTTTTAACCGTTAGCATCATGTCGTTCGGGAGAGCCGCCGGACGTCAGGCCGCTTGCAAGTGTTAAGTCTACCATTTCCCCAAAATATTGCAGCGTTAGCTAAGACAAAGCCCACGGCCAAAATTCAATTGAAATTTTGAAAATGTATTCCCATATATTGAGATTCCTGTTCTTATCGTTTCTCGCCATGGAGGTATCAAGTAGCAACCTGAGTCTCGCACTATACAAATACGACCTGCTACCCATCGGTTCCATCAAGCCGGAAGGGTGGATGAAATCGCAGCTTGAATTGCAAGCCAATGGACTCGCAGGGCATTTGTTTGACTTTTACAGGTACGTAAACGACAGCCTGTGGCTTGGCGGCGCGTATGAGTACAGCGAGCTGCACGAGGCGGCGCCATATTGGTATAATGGAATTGTTCCGCTTGCTTATACGTTGCGCGACGAGAGATTGATCTGGCAGGCGAATTATTTTCTGAATTATGTGTTGGAACATCAGGCAAGTGATGGGTGGTTGGGTCCAGAGATGACGAAGGCGACAAGGGGGATTTGGGCCCGGTGTTTGTTGCTACAAGGAATGATGGTGAGTGAGCTCGCTAGGCTTCTGAAAATTCATCCTCTCATTCTGTGTAGAACCATGCAATTGCGGATCCAGCGCAAACAGAGAAGATCGTGACTGCAATGCTACGGTTCGTGGGCTTGGCAAATGAGATGCTGAAGAATAATTACACCGGCTTTATCCAGCAACCTGGCGACGACTTTGATCCCTACGGTTTTGGGACAACTAGAGCTCATGAATTGTCAACATCACTGCAATGGCTTCTTGCAGAATATCCTCAGGGACAAGAGGCGCTGATTTGGGAGACGATGGAGTTGATGTGGTCTGGAGCTGTTGCAGCAAAGAAGGATTGGACGAGGTTCTTCGTTGAAGAGACATTTCCAAAGGTACCTCTTGTGAAGGGTGACAAAACTTCGAGTTTCATGCACGGTGTAAATCTCGCTCAAGGTTGGTTCCCTTATATTATTGTAATAAGGTGACAGGGCTGAGAAATCTAGGACTTCGATATATGGCCCAACAGTACAGGATGACATACGATGCCAGTCTCCTCACGCAAACTAGACTTGCTGTAAGTCTGACAACAAAGTACCATGGAGCAGACTCTGGTACGATTATTGCGGATGAATACCTTGGAGGCCAGAGTACGCGCCGTGGCTCCGAACTATGTATGGCAGTTGAAATGATATTTTCCATGTCATACTTGTATCGCTTATTGGGCGACAACTCGTTTGCAGATCATGCCGAACTCGCCTTGTTCAATGCGCTTCCTGCCGGAATTTCAGAAGATTGGTGGAGTCATCAATACGTGACGCAGACGAACCAGCCCTGGAGTCGGAATTTGACAGCCATTCCGTATTATAATGTTGTCTCTTATGGAAATGTCTATGGGTTAGAACCAAACTTCGTAAGTCTTGTCTTTTCTTACTCAATTTCCGAAAGCATTCGTTGATAGCACATAGCCCTGTTGCACTGTAAATCATGGTCAAGCGCTTCCAAAAGCCTTGATTTCGTCTTGGGTGACAGTAGGGAAGTCTGAAATCTTAAACATGATCCTTGTTCCATCCACAGTCAAGATCCAAATCAACGGCGCCTCTGTCTCTATCACATCCGAGACATTGTATCCATCATCTAACATCCTACCCTACACCGTCACTAGCACGGGTTCCTTCACGCTCTCGATTCGAATTCCCGCCTGGGCATCTTCAAACTCTACCATATCCTTCGGTTCATCCCTCTCAGGCGGAAAGTCACTCACGACAGACTCTAACTCTATCTTCAGCACACTAATTCATAAGGGAATCACATGTCTGACAATCAACCTTTCAACCTCTATCCGCGTCGTCTCTAAACCCAATAATACCGTTGTAATCTACTACGGTGCTCTCTTGTACGCCCTCTCCACACCATACACAATCACTTCAACTGCACCGCTCAACTGGACAGACCGTACGCCTCTTCCGGACACCACCACTGATCCTCGTTCTATGGACCACGTTATCACGCCCAACGACCTAAATTTTTGGTCCATTGCCATTGATCCTTCTCAGCTCGTCTTCCACTCCAGTGGCGAGGAGGAAGACATATGGATCAATGCTGCAGCTAGCAAGATAGAGTGGGCGATAGTTGGAGATACGCCGGATTTACCACCTAGTGTGCCAGTTGTGGTTGGAGATCCTTTTGTGGTGCGATTGGTGCCATTTGGGAAGGCGAAGTTGCATATGGCGGAGCTTCCTGCGGTATCTTTGGCTAAGATGAATGGACTGTAATTATCCTGCAGTTCTATAACTAATGACTAACACGTCAGTATTACATTAGAAACATGTACACACACACATAGAAGTAGAATAATGAGATCTGATGAAGATCACAGGCAACACTGAAGCAGGCTTATCACTGGGTAGGCAAATCAGGATACCAGCGATCAATATTCCTCTTTTATTGGACGCTAATAAAGAACGGAATTTTGAGATAGAATGCTAGTCCTACTATGTGATTCGCCAACAGACAGACACTTACTGAGCGATGCGAGTCGCTTGGCCAGTGCAATGACATCCAACTAAAAATCAATTCAAAGCTGTCACAGGATGGAAGCCCGTGTTTGTAAACAAAGATTTACCAAGCGAATAAACGACATGACACGAGATGAGTCTGAGCTTCTACTGCCGTACCGGTTCAACCTTGTTACGCAGATCATGATGCTCAGGTCCTATTTAGATCTTATTTAGATGAATGAAGAATGGTCTTGCAATATGGGATAATAGGAGTAAATGGCAATGTGAGACGTATGACTATGAAGCTGCGCGAGCGGGAGATAGGATATGCTCATTAAGGGAAGCTCCGTACTTGAACCTAGCAAGTACGAGCCGGAGGGAGGCATTGGGACTATAATTCTAACCTTGGAATATATTAGGCACTGTATGAAGATTGCAATCATAGACAGATTTATAGCGAAAATGCTGGGAAGAGTGAGACGTGGGAGATAGTACGAAGGCAGACTAGAGAATCTGCCGCCTTGGAATATGATACTGTTCTTCTAACATTGTCGTAAACCGGTTGGTAGATCGTGTTCACTTATACAATGGAATTGACTTAAACAATCAGCTCAAGAAGGTCCCTTCGATTTCGACTGTGCTTACTTCTTGGCCCTAGTGCATTACTACTCTCAAGTGCGGTAGCTCTGAAGAGCTCTGTATTCTTTCGATCAAAAGCAGTGAGATGATATCCGATACTAAATCTGCTAGTAATATCTCTGAGATCGTAACTCTGTCCAGATCGCCGCTGAATATATATATTTTTTCCTGTATCTATTCTAAAGCCAGTTGCTGATCGAAGAGGCTAATGTTCGTTTCGCCAGCTGAGATAACCTCTTTAGGTTCTAAGAATCCTTATCTACCGATGTGATAGTATATAGAGACGAGAATGATGTGTTTCTCGATCGCAACAGAGGCATTCACGAGGTAGAAGGTGTTTTATATCAGATTTGCATCTCCACTAGTATCGAATCCTGCACATACTCAGCGAGAGTCCTAGAGTTGATGCGAAGAAAAGTATACCTCCTTTGTATATTCAAAAGTCGTGGGCTGGTTTCACGGGTCGTAAGATATCTAGCGTCAAGCAATCTGCGCCGCATTCAGCATCGGCGCACAGCCAAACCATTATATGTTCACGTTCTCCTAAAGCTAGTCCGATATTAAAACCTATGTACCGTGGAAAGCTTGGGATTCTTATTGTAGCATTTCGCATACTCTTCCAGGCGGATTGCTATTACTTAGGACATCTCAGTCTGAAGTCGCCAACTGGATAGACTGCAAAAGGGACTCCGAGGAACACATCCTCATCGAAGGTCCCTAAGGGAGATATAACCTCTGAGGCATATCATCTTTGATATTGACTCTTGAAACTACGGGAGCCGGATGATATCTGGTGTCCGGTGTAGGTGGTGGAGGGAGTGATTGGTGAAGCAAGTGTCGAAGGAAAGAGGCACGCGACAAGCGACGCGAAGATGTTGACACATTTTGGTTAATGGGGACGACCTCAAATTCATATAACTTACGAATACCACCCATCGTCAGCCAATCAATGTTAAATCTATTTCCTGTGCCTTCTAATTTCGATTATATTGGAAAATCACTCGGCGCCGGTTAGAATCAGTCTCCTGGAACAGAGCCGTTGGAAATCACTAGATGGTGCTTTCTGTCGGAATCTCTGACCGGCAACTTTTCTGCCACCAGAGGCCCAGGTGGATGTTATACGGGGGAAATCACGACCAGAAATATAAGATTGAACCCGGCAACCTATCTTTGCAGGAATGCGCAAGGTAAATTTGATTCCTTGCTGAAATAATGTTCCTGGTCTAGCCCCGAAGTTGAAGGGAGGAACTTCTGAGTTGAGGCTCGGAAGGCGAGGTCAAGTACTGTACTCACATCTAATTTTGTGCTTTAACATTCACTTCAAAACTATCTCCATTAAGTTCTCTTTTATGTGAGACGTAACGACTCATTGATCCTACAATGCAACATTGCAAGATACACCACTTGTGCGAAAGGAGAATTGCAGCAGCTCAATCAAATCGATATCCAGGCCTCTCCTCCCCATCGTCCGTACACCGATCCCTCATACGTGTGCCTAGCATGCAAGCTAGAATCCTCTTGTTCACTGTCCAGAAGAGCCTTTTGCTGGTTTGATCATCAATGAAAGCGCCACTTACCCCAGCATATGTCGCCGTCTAAATGAGGTCAACTATCCATAGGATAGAATTAGGATGGAGTAAAGCAAACCTCCTCATCTAGGTCAAGGTGGCTTTGCGGGACGGCTGGAGCCGTGTACGGGGTGATACCATCGTCATGACAAACCTCAGGAACAGTTTCCTCCTTGTTCAAATTCTTGTTCATATGGTGAGTGGGAAAAACCCGAAGGTCTCGGGTTATTAGAAGGTGTGAAAGCAATGGATTCAAACTTTCAGATGATCTGGGTAAAGATGCAATGGGAGGCTTTGATAACGGAAAGATTCTCGACTATATCTTGAGCGTTCCGGAAAGCGCACAAGAAGTTGGGCACGCCAAACAGAGAGGGCAAGTATGCAGTTCAGCTCTCTCAAGTTTTTGAACTTAACATAAAGAATACAATCAAATTGTAATATCTACGCAGTTTATGGCCGGAAGTTCTGCCAGGTTAAATTCAAATCGTGGGTACCTTGTATCGCTGTCCGGAAACTCGTCCGATCATTCCTCCGCGTTCCGCAAGCCAGAATCGTCGATGTAACCATCCCAGGCCACGGGAGTTATGATGGCGAGCTGACTCGATCTGGTTCAAAGATGTGCTTCAGCTCTTGCACCGACTGTGCATATGCTGTCCGTAATACAGAGCATCGCATTAAAGTCCTCAACCGATCCGGTTTCTCCGATCATTTGAGAATTATTTTAAGCCTCTGCTTTGTTTCCGTTCGTCGTATTCGCGCTGATGTCCACTTTCTAATTGGTTAGCCAATGCCATGCGGATCCGTAGAATGTGTTTGTTTCTGTTCTGTTTAACGCACTATCAACGTGACCATTGGCTCGGAGGTTCTCGATAATAGATAGGTCTGTAATCTTCACGATAGTCCCACGTTGTGCTTGAATGAACGATGGTGCCTGAGTTGATTGGTTTGCTAAGACGCGCGGCATTTCTAGTCAGTACCGACACGTATGAAGATTTGGAAGACAGCATAGTCTGGAGGACTTGCGCAATATTGTTTGTCGCTTTGGTTATGTCATGCTTCTCCTGAAGGAGTGCGATTGCAGTTCTGCTCAATTGGGACACTTCCTTCACAGCGTGATCAGCCTCCTGGCCTACTATGGCAATCTCCTGATGTTTACCCGTGTTGTGCTGGATTGTCACTGCTGTAGATTGTACAGTTTCTGTGGTTGTTTTCGGGTCACTTTAGATGGTCGTGATATTTTTGGGAAGTAATGATATGGGTTATATGTTTATTTCCGAACTCTCGCCTTCTACAGTCCAGTTTTCATTGCGCCCAAATCAAGTCACCCCAGCCAGACAAATCATCAATATTTGACGTAGGAGCACCTTCAAATCCTCGTGCTGCCTTGGCCTCTGCTGTCCATGGCGCATTTAGTTGTTTTGATGCTACGTACTCGTAGTAGATGATGTCCCAGGCAGGAACTCCAATGCCTCGGTTTGCCGTGGAAATTTGAGTCCATGGCCCTGGTTCTTGATAACATGAGCTCCTTCAGCTGTCCAGGCCAGTCCACTTTGAGCATGACCTTGATCACGAGTCATGACCTGCCTCCAGAGGCTTTCCAGTCCCGGAGTCATAGTTTCCATATATTCCAGCACATTGATCACTTAGCATAAGATATAACGCATAGTTATACTAAAAGCGTCAGTGAGATCCGACTCGAATAGATGAACTTACCATGATGACATCATCAAGGTATACAGCGAAAGAGAGCAGTGCCTTAATGCTAACCATACCATAGTTTGCTTGCCCGTTGATGATTGACTGTCTCGCAAACAAGCAATAAAGTTGAATCGAGAATCCGTTGCCCCCTTGCCATTTGGCGCCGGCTTCAAGCCATCCTCCTTCCCAACGCATAATCTCTGCAGCATTTGCAAACATGTCTCCCTATAGACCTACGAGAAGTGATGCATCTGTCCCGATAACATCGACAGGGCTGTTCCCCATGAATCAAGGATCGTCGTGCTTCTATTCCAGTGGCTCTCGTCTTTCGTGATGTGTCCTGTATTTGGGTCAGTCGAAGCTGAGGCAGGAAAGAAACTTACACATGATCGCGTTTTGCCATGCAGCTCTCACATCCTGGGTGAAGTTCGTATAGTTACTCCCAGTTCCTCTCACCAACACTGTTTTTGGACCTTGCATGGTGTAATTCGCTAAAGAGTATTTGTCGACGCTGAATTTATCGAAGGCAGATTTCCAAGGGTCATTTCCTGCAATAACGTTGGTTCTCATTCGCTCTAAATCATCGTGGCTATGCCATAATCCTGGGTGATTGAAATCTCCTGGTGAATTCTTGCTCCATGGTAATGCTGTAGGTACAAATGGGAATGCAGCACTGTTAAACGCGGAGTGTTGGTGACTGTAGCGATGGTGAGTTGGACGAGGAATGGAGACAGAAGGAGCTGTTAGACTAAGTCAGTATTTTAATCTAGGAATAAAAGTTCAATTCTACCTTCATGGTTGAGCGCCTGTGTTAGGTTGGTTATGCTTTTGTGCTAGATCTGTTGGACAACAATCAAGAATATCCGACACTTATTTTATATTTGTTGATTTTGATCTAGTCCGAGTGCATTTTCTATCAGAGCTGAGATGATCCTTTTCCGGATCAAAACCGTAAAACACATATTAATTTATTTTCGTGATATCGCGCTCAGAGAAAGGCTCGGAGTGTTACGAAGTCACCATGTGACCAAGTGTAAGGGTGTACTTGGTAGGGAATTGTAAGAGCACCACTAGACAACCGTAAGGCATTCGTAGCTCAATAATAGGGTATAGCTTAGATACAAACTAATTACTACTGATCTCTTTTCTTTTCCTTATATAGATCAACCCTAATAAAAATTCAAAGCTGTGATAGGATGGAAGTCCGTGTTTGTAAACAAAGATTTACCAAGCGAATAAAGGGCATGACAAGAGGTAAGTCTGATCTTCTGTAACTTAAAGATATATATTCTTTAGCATATTTCTTTAATATATTCTTTATCTTATACTTATTTAACTAATACTAATTAATAGCTATTAGCTAAGATAATAATACTTAAAAGTAAGTTTATTTAGAGGAGAAAATAATACAACAAACTATACGAAAATAGTTTAGTCAAATGCTCTGCCTAAAGTACTATAGCTTCGAGCTGGCCTAAACTGGAAGGTATATTTAGTTAATCTTCCTGCTTAGTTATACTCCCCATCTAAGTTGCTGCGGCATTGAGCTGGCCTAAACTGGCCCCGTGCCTTGTACGTGACTGGCCTTCTGTATTTAAACTCTTCGAGCTCCAAAGCTCCCTTAGTTCTTTAGTTGTTAATTCTAAGGTTAAATCTACTCTATTATTGAAGGTTCATCATAGAGATCGAGGACGAGGTAGATGAAATGATAGCATTTCTGACGAACGTTCTGCGCCGGCGACACTTTAGTTTCTAGGCGTACGCCTTTTTCCCCCGACGACGAACCAATGCCAAGGCGGGTACTTTTCCCAGCGACTGGCCTATTTCGTGATAGCGAGAAAGAAAATATCGTTTTATAATGCACATTCAAAATCTCAGAATCTCACATGGACGCACACAGGATGCGTGGTATATCGGTGCTATTCGTGGTGGTTACGGCCGAATCGCCACAGTAATAATAATTCTAATTCTCTGAAGTCGTCGTTCGAAAATGAAAGCTTTCTTCAAGCGGTTCAGCTTTGGGTACAACATCTCTAGAATATTTCTAGTTCGAGCGATGGATCACAGCCAACAAATTCGACATCGATGTAGCTGGACAACGTGTTTTAAGATGAACTGCTGATTTATGCTTTGGGCGAGATCGGTCTTGAGGACGAGCCTTGTCGCTCTGCTATCTCCATGGCTATCTTATTGACTGTGAATTTGTGAAATTGGAATCTCACATCGTCCTTATCCTCCTCCTCAGGAACTACCTGATGCACACGGTGGATAATCCTCAACTCTTGCAAGCTCCTTTTCTCTAAAGTCTTCTAGCTTTCAAACTAGTTTTAGTATATTATAATCGATGTCCTCTCTCTCACTTATCTCGTTGTCCATAAGGCCGTGAATGTATACACTGCCGATGAGACGACATCTTACGTCGCCCTCCTCATTATTTAACCAACGTAGCACAAGCGGCATTCTGCATTTGACCGGGACAAATAAAATATCGCCCAATTCTGCACTGAAAGGGAGCAGGCAGTAATATTCTGTATCTGTCATTCCGAACTTCTTACCCTCGGCGCTGAGGGCTGATTGAATGGCAACTTTGACCGCATCGTCCTTCTGTGTGTTAGTGAGCGGCGCGAAGAGACCTCGGGGGCCGGACGAGAGACTCTTCCAGACGTTCAAAAACTGCTCCCTCTTTTCGCCGCGTAGCCGACCCCCGTACCGGTTCGCCCAGTCGAAATCCCCGAGGTAGGTGAGGCATCTTGCCTCCTCGTGGGAGTCGCTGGTGAAGTATCGGTCTTTCTTCTTACTGCCCCGGAATATCCTATCCACGGACCACTTTTTCTCGAATGGTTCCCCATTCTCGATCCTACTCACCTCGCCGACAATTAGTCCTCCAACCGAGAGCTCGTAGAGGGTGTCATTTTCAAGATTAGGGAGAATGCAGCTGAAGCCCTTGTCCTTCCTACCCTCGAACTCTGAGCCGGAGTCGTAATTCTGAAACCTGAGATCGTGATGTAGCTTGCTTCCGTCCTTCAAAGTCGCCCCCAAATCCAAGGCCCAGCTGGGCAGATTCTGCAGAGGTGCCATGATAGCGTGTGGTTGCGGCGACGTCTTCATGTTAGCCGCTGCCTCGGGCGATGATCTGGACGGATAGAGTGAGTCAATGAGTAAGATATCCAGGCTGCCGCTGCTTAGGATGCATTTCTTCACAAATTCGCAGTACAAGTCCTTCGGGCCTTTGGTGTAGTCGACTTTGATATCAAGCGAGTCTTCACAGATCCCCATCAACGCGTAGATCATGTCACGCCGGTCCGATGCCAGCCAGGCCCCGTACTCTAGAATCGCGTCCTGCATGTTCGGAAGGAGTTTCCCTCTCTTGTTGAAGTAGCTCAGGTTCGTGAGGGTCTTGTCTATTTCTCGGGCCCATTCACCGAGCATTAGCTGATGCGGTGTGTGCTCCTTGCCGCCTCTTCGCCCTCCGGGGTGGTACCACGTCCTCGCGTCCTTCATAATGGCATCAATGAATTTGTTTAGATAAATTACGAACGATACCATACCGTCCATGGTTATCGATTTTTGGCCACAGCAGAAGCGGACCTTCTTAGTCACGCATAGTTCCTGCACAATCCAGATACGCCGCCAGACGTAGTTCTCCTCGAAGACCTCCCGGACAGCATCGCCGACCCAGGTGATGCGCAGTTTTGATTGCATCTCGTATGGATATCCCTCCCTCCTCAGGCCCTGGAAGCGGTTATCATCATTCAAAAAGTCAAAGAGGTCATCTGTCCGGTGCGCACTCGGCCCAAGCCACGAAAGAACCGTGTCGGCGCGCTTGTAGATCTCGGTCATGAAAGCCACCTGGCCGCCTTTCTCAACGTCATCCTGCTGGTTGATGCATAGAGCATCAACCTAGAGGGTCCTGGGCTCATCGTGCAAACGCAGATGATGCAGTGCGGATGATAGGTTAAAGGTAACTGGAAACTCACGCCCGTCTAGGTTAATCCGCGTCTTGTATTTCTCATCCCCCCAGAGGTACGAGAGGGCCTCGTAATGTGTATCTGGATCATCTAAAAGGGCGTGAGATAGGACGCACCAAACCGAAGTACGATCCGAAGCAGCCGGCAGCAGCTTCACGAGACGGATTTCGCGGCGCAAAGAGTCTAGGGGCCTGTAGATAGGGGTGCCGGAGCTGGATTGCATTGTAGCAGGTCTTGTAGGAATTATGCACGGTAAGAGAGTTAGATTATATATCAGTATGTTAAATTTCGTCAAGATTGCGTAGTAGTAAGCTTACTATATATATACCCGGAATAATAATATTCCGTTAAGTACAAAGCTACTGTGCACTATATTTGTTTCAAGTCGTCGAACATATGACTGTAGGGACCTTAGGCTCAGAGGATTTGTTGGTCAAGCGAGATTAAATGGGGCATGGACTACGGAAGGGCAATACAAGGGTAGGCTGCGCACAAATAATCCGCTCCGTCCGGATATCCTGATCCGCTCCGCTCCGCGGAGGAGCCCCCCCTACTTTTGTGCTCCGTTGGAGCTCCGTTTAGGAAACAATCCGCCCCGGCCTAAAACGGATAATCTGCGGATTATCTGGCGGATATCCGTTTATATAAAAGATATATAACTTGTATATAAATATATAAATTGCTGTATAACTTTTATAATTAGTATAAAGGTTAGTATAAAACCTTGAATTTGAGGCTGAAAATATTTAAATTTTGAGGATATACTTTTTTTAGATCTTAAATCTCTACTTATTTAAAATAATCCGTCGGATTTACAGATACCCGCCGGATTTCAGGAGCCACTGCAGATATCTGTGGATTATCCGTAGTAGTACTATTTAGAAATCGCCAAAATCCGCTCCGGTACGGATTAATCCGCGGATCCCCTTGAACCTAAGTGGTAGTACTACGGAGCTCCGTTTGCGCAGCCTATATAAGGGCTAATTGAATATACGGAATAGGGCTGAAATGAGGGCATTCGTAGAATTAGCTAGATCCGTAGTTGTACGCAAAGCTGGGTATTTAGCCACCCTGCTCTTCCCCTATCTTTTAGAGAATCAGACTTTATCAACCAAGTATCAGATCACTCTTTTGGAAGTGATCTTATACCACGGTTGAGCAGTCAACCCACAGGATTGGAATAGGCCAATCACAGTAGACCACTATATTAAATACTTATATAACCCTAAGGAGCCGATGGATCCTGAGTGCTTCCAGGGCTTGTAGAGCGGACGGATCTTCAGCACTCCTCAGGCTCTCAGAGAATGAAGATCTATATAATCAGATAGTTTCCTTTGTTTGAATACAGAGCTTCGTGCTCAACCGACAATTACTACTTTTTTACCTACCATTGCAATTACGATCGATTCCCTATATAACTGTTATCAACAATAAACCTATGATAACACTAAAAGCCCTCTAGCTTATAATATTCCGCGAGCCTGGCCACTTCTATGTGACTCAGAAGACAAGTATTCGTAAAATATAAAGCTCTATATACTAAGGAAATACTATCTAGTTATATAGACCTTTGTTCTCCTATCCTACTACTATCCCATCACTATCTCATTAACCCTTTGCCGGAGTTCTTGCTGGGATATCAGTAGGAATATATAACTACCCTATATATAGGTTCTACTATGATCAACTAATCACTGAGTCTAAGGTCCTGTATGGTTATATGTTCTCGGCAGCCCTGTAATAGCTGATTCCTTGACCGGGATTAAATGCTTTACGTTCATGTGGATCAGCCACGTGAAATCTAAGGACGAAGTCTGGAGATGTCTGGATGCCAAGACAGCGTGCATCATACTTTTTGTTGGCTGCCGAACCTTCTCATGGAGCAGCGAAGTCACTTGGTAGTCCGCTGTTGTTTAGAACCAATGGAGTTGTTGTATTTTCGATAGATAATGAGCTTGTATGTGGAAATGCGACTTCATTGGCGCTTGAATTAGTGGTCGGTGCAGGAGACGCTTCACATGTTTCGGCATTTGAGAGATACACCGCAATGTTATCAAAAGGAGGGATACCAAATGTCCATATGCTTCCGACGTGGACTACTGGTTCTTTGACTTCCTTTACATTCAAGCTGTAGATCTTTAGAAGGACATAGGAAACTTTCCTGTGAAGAACGCGAGCGATGTGGTAGACTCTTCAATTGTCATTTTGCGGGGTGACATTGTTGCTTTCCATATTGCTAACACGTGAGGGCTCCTTGGGTCTCGACTGTTAGATGCATTCAAATATCGAGAAAAAGCACAGATTGACTAAATTGGTACCTTTCTAAAACTCTTTCCGTGAGATTATAGTTGAGCAAAGGTACAAAGAATTCGACGAATTCAGTCGTGATACTGAGAAGGAACTCGAGAAGAATAACACTTTCCGCAGGAAATAGTTCAAGGAATATAAGATCCGAGAGAAGAGAAATTAGAAAGAGTATAAGAGAGCTTCCCGTGAAGAAGAAGGGTATTTGGCAAGGAAGCCGAGGAGAAAGCTACCAGAGAAGAGCACAAGAGACACGAGTTCATAAACTCATAAACTCACGGCAATTTGTAAGAAGAGACAAGAAATATTGGAGATGGTAGCTCTATATGAGCGAAGAGCAGAACGCGCTACAAAGAGGAGAGCAGAGGAGAAGGCGAGAGCTATAGAAAATGTTAAGAAGCTTGTGTAGATAGGAGAAATTTACAGTCTGTTGCGGTCGAGAGCTCGTCCAAGTATCGAGGAATTAACTGCCAATCTGCTGAACAAGGCTTAGCTTCATTGGTAGATCTTTATCTTGGGGTTACAGGGGTCAAATAGGCGGGAATGATTTGGTAATGAACTACTATTTGAGTTGAGTACGAAGCTCTATATACTAAGGAAATACATTCTGCTTATATAGACCTTCGTTCTCCAGGAGCCTTGGGAGCACTCAGGATCTATCCGCTCCTTGGGATTATATGACCACTACCGTGGGGTCCTACTGTGATTGGCCTATTCCAATCTCTGAGCCTAAGGTCCCCACAGTCACATGTTCGACAACTCGTAACACTATTCCCCGAGAATTCCCAGTCGTACGGAGCGCCGTTCACGAAGACGGTCTCCAGTCGGAAGGATCTAACAGCAGCCGGCGAAAGACGATCACAGCTTAGATATAGCCGGGTCACTGAAGATTTTTCGGCACCCACATCGAGGTTGAATGGCTTAATTGCGGGAAATCGCACAGGTGTGGCTCTCGTCGTTGTAGGCCACGGGTTCGGCAAGCCCGAGATGCTTTGAAGTACAGTATTCCTTAGGCATAGGCATAGGAGTACCGCAGAAGTAGAGGGCTTTACCGCAGATGCTGTTGCCTGGGTAGTTACGGCATTCGCCTGAGTAGAATTTGCAGTTCTTGCCTCCGCAGGTGGTCCTCTCGGACTGAGTACAGGGCCTCTCGCAGTAGGATCCTGAGGAATAGCCGCCTGCTTCAAGGTGGGTCCTCTCGTATCCGGATGAGCATTGCGCGCTGCCGGTGGTGTACCAGGAAGTACATTGTTCCCCGAACTTGCATCTCAGCCCGCTCTCGCGCTTAGTGAGGTAGGCTGCTGGGGACAGTGCGCTGGCGATAGTGAGAAGTCCGGCAATTGCCAGCGAGGAAATCCAACGGACCATGGTTGGTGGTAGAAAGATGC
This sequence comes from Rutstroemia sp. NJR-2017a BVV2, assembly GCA_002946415.1. Lineage (NCBI taxonomy): Eukaryota > Fungi > Ascomycota > Leotiomycetes > Helotiales > Rutstroemiaceae > Rutstroemia > Rutstroemia sp. NJR-2017a BVV2. The sequence goes on along the minus strand of NJPS01000001.1, from coordinate 17,996 downwards.
TGGATTTGGAAAGGGAATAAGAATAAAATCTGATAGTGAACTTCAAGTTTTGAGCTTGTACAGGAAATAAGAATAAAATCTGATAGTGAACTTCAATTGTTGAGCTTGTACAGGAAAATGGGGGTTTATATACCTAAGCATCTTAGCTCTATGATCTGCTAATCGGGGGCTCCCTCTCTTAGGGGTATCAGTGTGATTGAGACAATCACTTAAACTATCCTGTATTTGTATTTTCCGAATACTTAGATTCACTTAGAATATCGCTGATCGAGCTGCTGTCAAAACTCACAGAGACCTATAGTTTACACTATAGGTATATTCTTCTCCCTGTGGAGGTTCCTGCCAAGACACTAGTATATAGGGCCAAAGATCAACATAGAAGCTAAAAAACCATTGGTACTCGGACGATCTCGGCTGGATCCGATCAACAAGATCTACATTAAGGATGTGGGTAGCCTAATGCATAGATCTGTCAACAGGGAAATAGCAGACTATAGGAGGCTAGAGCACTAACGATGACGCGATGTACATTTCATATAGACTCTACTCGCTGTTCTATTAACCCAGATAATATAGGTTTGTTAGATATTAAGAACAACTGGCTCTTAGCAACAATTCCTTACTTCTTTATTCAACCTTTAATACCTTACCGAGTTATATTGAAATGTTTCCCAAATGATATAGATGTAGACTATAGAAGATAAAATTACAACTTTTGATACTTGTAGTTGCTAGCAGCGAAGTTCTGTTTAGAAGTTATGAATCTCGGACTGCAAAGTAAGCTTATCTATATATTATAGCTCCTAAGAAGCGGTTTAGCAATATCAGAACTACTGAGACCTCCAGATCTTATACAGGCCAAAGAACAGGGAGTAAGCTATATACCCAGTAGGACTAGACTTGTATATAGAGACTAAGTAAGTTCTAATTGTATACTGATATTCAGTATGATCTGGTATGAATTTGTTGTCGAGCTATTGTTGGTCCCGATAGTAAACAGGATAGATTATACTATTCTTCGGAGATACTTACTGTTATTCTATCAGGCAGTGAGATTGGAACTAGGCAGTCAATATAATCAATATGGTTATCATAGCTCTACAGTAGTGAACTTAGTATAGTACTAGATAGTAAACTTAGATATAAACAGTATATAATAGACTAAATTCTATTACTTCTCAATATATGATTTTGATTGATTTTAGTGTATTATCGAGGTGCACAGGGTTGTAGTATATACAACCACGTTATTAAGGTACTGAACCTGAGTAGATTCAGTAGCTAGCTAAAGTACAGACTTTTCTACCAGACTGTAAGGCGCCTGGATATATACCCGGGTATAAATATATACGACTCGCGATTTATATAGAATCATATATAGCTGCCTTTAAGCTACCTGAGTATCTAGTATATATATAACCTGATCTATAATATGAACCCAAAAGTGATACTATTCCTAAGAATGATAATTGTAGTTTATCAGTGATTATAGTATTCTACTTTATAGAAGGCTACTAGAGCTGCTTTATAAAACAAGATTCTCTGTAATAGCTTACTCAATACAGAAATAAATACTCTAGAACGAATTTGGATATCAATCTTTTGATTCAACAGATCATCGTAACCTCCTAGTAGCTAATCCTGCCTCGAATATCGAATTCCTTTATCTAGTAGATTAACTACTTCTCTTATATATTTTTCATTCTTAAGCCTTCAAAACCTTTGCTGATATTACGAATATCAGACCCGAAAACAATAGTAGCTTCACTAACTTTTATATTATATATATAGATAATTAGTTATATTGGTCTTATCTACCAATAATACTGTAGTTTGCCTTATTAGCTACGATACGAAGCTAAGAGATAACTAAGATAGACTAATCGATTTCTACAATTATCTTCCTAATCTAAGACTTTAACTAGAAGATACCTTTGCAGAACGAGACTTCGCGAATTTCTATATCGATAGTAGAGAATAGTATAACTCTAATTATAGTAGCAGCTTGATATAATTAGATATATAATTAATTTATAGTAGATATTATCTTTATTATACTATCTCTTCTATCTTACCTCTGAATAAGACTTACAAATAGCTTATAAAAGCTAATCTTCTAGCAAAGTAACTATATAGACGAGGTTCTAGTATTAACCAGTTTAATAATAGTAGTAGCGAAGAAATTTGCCGATTGGGGTTATCACTTCTATATATATAGGTATATATATAGGACTATACTCTCTTCGCTCTATATAATCACAAAATTATATAAATAGGAATTATTCTTATCTCTAGGTTTATCGCTGATATAAGAGATTATTTGTTGTCCTTCGGTAGTTATATTAACTAAGATACAAGTCTTGGAGATTAATCAGGATAGTATTAATAATATAGTGTCTATAAGCTCAAATAGATTTAAAAGTAAAGATAACTTATACTTGATTCAACTATTCTATAAGTCTATCTATAGTAAAAAGGATTCTTTATATAGATAGACAACTTAGAGTAACTCTTAATATTTACAAGCCCTGCTTTAGTACCGAAGGCCAATATATACCTAAAAGCCGAAATCCTATAGGCTTTATAAACCCAATACTACAGACTTACCAATCCTATTTTACTACCTTACTCAATAATCCCTTTCCTAACTACTATAGATACTCCTTCTAGCTCCTTATTCTAGATTTATTAGCTCTTAAATATATCTCTTAAAGGCTCTAAGTAGTAAAGGCTTAGTTAGTATATCAGCTAGTATATTCTCAATTAAGTAATATACTATAGTAGCCTTGCTATAAATTATAAGATCCTTAATATAGTGATACCGAACCTCTATATACTTCATCCTACTATAGGCTATAGGGTCCTTAGCTAGAGTAATATAGCTTTAGTTATCATTAAAGATAGATACCTCTAGGTAATCCCCTAGATATTAGAGCCTATCCATCTCCCTAATTAGAGCCTATAGCTACTACCCCTACTTACTAGCTTCGGATAGAGCTATATATTCAGCTTCAGTAATCGATAAACTTATATAATATTGTTTAACTGAATTCCAAGTAACTAGCCTACCTAATAATAGATACAGATATCCTAAAACTAACTATCTATCGGTTGTATCCCCTATATAGTTAGTATCATAGTAGCCCTATAGTATAGGTTTCTGGCTACCTATATACCTATATTATAGACTATATCCTAGCATATCACTTAGATATCTAAATACTCTAAAGGCTATATTCTAGTACTTAACTTTAGATATATTATAGTATTGGTTTAGCTACTTTACGATATAAGTAATATCTGGCTTAGTACTTTTAATATATTATAGCAAACCCTCTATAGTGCTCTAATATAAAGCTTGATCTATTTAGAGCTTGTTCTCCTTCTTTTTAGTTAAGCTATTCCTATCAGTTATAGAGAAGTTTATAAGCTTAGTTGCCTCGAGCTTGAACCTAGCGATTAGGTCCCTGATATAAGCCTCTTAGGCTAGTTTTAGCATCCTAGCCTTTTGGTTCCGGACTACTTGTAAATCTAAAATTATATTTATATCCCCTAGATCCTTTATTTGTTATAAGTTTGAAATACCTTTGATTACTTCCTATACCTCTTGTAATATAGAACCTAATATAAGTATATCATCGATATATAGGCCTATTAGCACTCCTGATTTAGGGTTCCTGAATATACTAAGATCGCTATATAGAGGCTGGAAGCCTAGCTTCTTAAATCTACTATAGACTTCAATATATTATTCTCTACCTAACTATTTAAACCTATATAAAGATGTTTTTAACTATAATACCTTTCCTTCTGGATATCCTTCTAGGCCTAGAGGTATCTTGGTATATATAGTGGTATATAGTTTAGTCCTTGGGTAGATACTAATTATATCTATTTACTTGATTTCTAGATCCTCATATATCTTTATAGCTAATAAAACCCTTAAGCTCTCTTATTTGATTATAAAGCTAAAAGTCTTTAGGAAGTTATCTCTAGGTACCTAGCTAAAGCCTTATATAACTAGCCTAACCTTAAAGTGGTCGATTAGGCCTATAAAGGTATATTTGATTATAAATATCTACTTAGTATCTATAGGCTTCTTTCCTTCTAGGAGTATAGTATATTCCTAGATACCTAGGACCTGTAATTTGGCTAATTCATCTTTAATAGTATCTCTCCAATAGACTCCCTATACTGGGTTATTAACTGCTTCAGTATAGTTCCAGGATATATTCACTTTAGTAGCTACTAATAAAGTATAATTTATAGGCTTTCTAACTTTAAAGATATACTTTAATCCTAGACTCTGAGTTCCTTAAGTTTCAATACTTTTAGCTATACTATTCCTCTCTAACTTAAGGGCCTTAGAGTCTTCTGATTCTGAGCTACTAAACTCTTCTAATTCCGAGTTATCAAAGCCCTCAGGCTCTGCTACTTTAGGGCTTTTTGAGTTTTCTGGATCCTCTACTTCAAAGCTTTCAACTTCAGGGTTCCTGGAAATATATAAATAACTGATATCCACTATAATCATATCTCCTTCAGGGAGCTTAGACTCAATTTGTATTTCTGGTTTAAGGGTCGAATTAGGTTTGGGTAGCTTAATATATTTACTTTCGTCGAATATAGGTATTATAGTTATTACTACCTTATTAGTTACTGAATCGTATAATCTATACTATTTAGTTGTAAATATATAGTTTATAAGAACTATTTTCTTAGTATTTGGGTCCAGCTTATAGTACCTCTCTTTAGAGATATAGGTATATATAATATATCCAAATACCCTTAAGTACCCTATATATAACTTCTTACTACTATAAGCCTTTTCCAGGGTTATACCCTTTAGACCTATAGAAGTTCTATTCCTTAAATAATAAACTATATTTACAGTCTTAGCCCAGAATTTAGTAGATAGCTAAGTATCCTATAATATAGATCTAGCTACTATAATTAGGCTCCTATTTAGCTTCTCAGATATCCTATTCTATTTAGATATATAAAGGATAGTAAACTCAAATTATATCTCTATAGTTACTATAATCTTCTCTAAAGCTCTATATTCCGGAATATTATTATACCTAACCTACTTGATTTTCAAATTAGTTTCAGTTTCTATTCGGACTCTAAATACCTGAAATAACTTCCTAAGCTCCTTTCTTTCTTTAATAAAATAAACCTATGATTTCCGGATATAATCGTTAGTAAAAATAAGTATATAGAGCTCTCCAGCTAGCCTAGAGGTACTATAAGGCCCCCAAAAGTCGCTAAATACTCTTTCCAAGAACTTAGTACTATATTCTAAAATCTTCTTATTTAGTACCTTTACTGATTTAGAAATAATATATACCTTATAGAACTCTTTTAGCTTCTTTATAGACTCCTTTAGGTCTATAGTTATCTTATACAGATTCCGAATTAAGTCTGGGTTTAAATAACCTAATCTTCGATACTATCTTATTGCTTTAGGACTATTAGACTCCTAAGTTGTTACTTTCAGTATATTTATATCTACTTCTAAAGTAGATCCTTGAAGAATATATACTTGGCCTACCTTATAGACTAGGTCTACTATAGTACCCTGGAACTTGATTAGAAGCTCTCTCCTTAGACCTATAGTAATCTAGATTATTAAGTCTTTATTTTATAGTTATAATACTGAAATAAGGGAGTTAGCTAGTTCTGGAATATATAGTATATCTAATAGCCTAACTAGCTTAATTTGGTTTTAGACAAGAGCTTGTAGCCTAACTATTCTCTAACCTATAGCCTATATTATAGCCCTTGAGACTATAGTGATATCAATAAGCTTATCCAGCTTTATATAGTTATCGAACTTCTATTTAGTATAAGTTATATACCTAGAGTAGCCTAAGTCCACTATCTATATAGGTTCTTAATCATTATATTCTAGTACTTTAGGGCCTAATTGCCCTTTAGTTATAGTTGATATTCAGTTGATTTCAGTTATTTTGGCTTAAGTCTATTTAGGAGATAGATCTCCTCTACTACTAGAGGTAGCTAATAGTCTAATACTGAACTTTTTGCTTTCCTTCTTATCTTCTGATTCTGAGTATTCGGTTTTAAAGTAACTCTATTAGCTACAATTAAAGTAAGTTCCTTTAGGCTTCTTAGCTTTGCTTTTGGAACTCTTCTCTTTAAAGGATATTTAGATACTAAATACCCTTTCCTTAATACTCTCTTTTGGGCCTAATCGGTATTCCTACTTAGCGAGTTTAGCTACTATATTCTCAAAATTCAGAATTTGATCTCTTATCTCTAGCTATAGAATTAGAAACTTAAACCTATAGTCTAGCTCCCTAACTACCTTATATAGAGTTGCTAGTTTAAGTATATTCGAAAACTGTTTTTTAGACTCGATAAAGCCTATTTCTGACTATAAAGTACTAAGATAATTAACTACCTTAGTTACCTCTTTAGTACTTCTTTTAGGTATCTTATAGCCTATAAATACTCGAATCTTAGTACTTAGTTGCTATAGATCCAGAGGCCTATATAAGGTCTTAAGTACTTTCTATTAGATATCAGTACTATTATATAGTAATATATAATCTAGTACCTCCTTACTATATAAGTCCATAATAAAGAAGCTTATCTTAATATCCTTAGCTACTAATTTAGGGTCCTTGGGAGTATCTATCTCCTCCTTAGGCTTCTCGGATACCCCTATAGCTCCCTTAGCTATAATATCCTTAAGCCCAGTTTTAACTACCTTCTACAGATCTAACCCTCTTAATAAGGTTCTGATCTGAATACTCTAGGACCTGTAGTTAGACTCTATAAACTTAGCGATTCTAGGTTTCTCAATACTATAATCCTCTATTATAGTTGAATATTAGCTTGTAAATAGACTATTCGAATAACTGAATATAGTTAAATCCGGAGCTTACAGTATTTCCGGGCTTATAACCTCTTAAAGGTTGATCGGGATAGTACTAATAATATAGTATCTATAGGCTCAAATGGATTTAAAAGTAGAGATAACTTATACTTGATTCAACTATTCTACAAATCTATCTACAATAGAAAGAACTTTTTATATAGATAGACAACTTAGGGTAACTCTTAATACCTATAAGCCTTGCTTTAGTACCGAAGACCGATATATATCTAAAAGCCGAAATCCTATAAGCTTTATAAACCCAATATTACAAGCTTATCAATTCTATTTTGCCACCTTATTCAATACTTACTTCTTTATTCAACCTTTAATACCTTACCGAGTTATATTGAAATATTTCCCAAATAATATAGATATAGATTACAGAAGATAAAATTACAACTTTTGATACTTATAGTTGCTAATAGCGAAGTTCTGTTTAGAAGTTGTGAATCTCGGATTGCAAAGTAAGTTTATCTATATATTATAGCTCTCAAGAAGCAGTTTAGTAATATCAGAACTACTGAGACCTCCAGGTCTTATATAGACTAAAGAATAGGAAGTAAACTATATATCTAGTAGGATTAGACTTATATATAGAGACTAAGTAGATTCTAATTATATACTGATATTCAGTATAATCTAGTATAAATTTGTTGTCGAGCTATTATTAGTCCCGATAGTAGGTAAGATAGACTATACTATTTTTCGGAGATATTTATTATTATTCTATCAGGTAGTGAGATTGGAACTAGATAATCAATATAGTCAATATAGTTATTATAGCTCTATAGTAATGAACTTAGTATAGTACTAGATAGTAAACTCAAATATAAGTAGTATATAATAGACTAAATTCTATTACTTCTCAATATATGATTTTGATTGATTTTGGTATATTATCAAAATATATAGAGTTGTAATATATATAACTATATTATTAAGGTACTGAACCTAAGTAGATTCAGTAGCTAGCTAAAGTATAGACTTTTCTACCAAACTATAAAGTGCCTAGGTATATACCCAGGTATAAATATATATAACTTGTAATTTATATAGAATCATATATAGCTACCTTCAAGTTACTTGAATATCTAGTATATATATAACCTGATCTATAATATAAACCCAAAAGTGATACTATTTCTAAGAGTAACAATTATAGTTTATCAGTAACTATAATATTCTACTTTACAGGAGACTACCAAGACTACTCTATAAAACAAAATTCTCTATAATAGTTTACTTAATATAGAAATAAATATTCTAGAACGAATTTGGATATTAATCTTTTGATTTAGTAGATCGTTGTAACCTTCTAGTAGCTAATCCTATCTCGAGTATCAAATTCCCTTATCTAATAGATTAACTACTCTTCTTATATATTTTTCATTCTTAAGTCTTCAAAACCCTTACTAATATTACAAATACCAGATCCGAAAATAGTAGCAGCTTTACTAACTTTTATACTATATATATAGATAACCAATTGTATTGGTCTTATCTACCGATAGTACTATAATCTATCTTATTAGCTATAATACAAAGCTAAGAGATAACCAAGATAAACTAGTTGATTTCTATAATTATCTTCCTAATCTAAAACCTTAGTTAGGAGATACCTTTATAGAACGAGACTTCACAAATTTCTATATCGATAATAGAGAATAATATAATCCTAACTACAATAGCAGTTTAATATAATTAAATATATAATTAATTTATAGCAGATATTATCTTTATTATATTACCTTTTCTACTTTATCTCTGAATAAGACTTATAAATAGCTTATAAAAGCTGATCTTCTAGTAGAGCAACTATATAAGCAAGGTTCTAATATTAACCAGTTTAATAATAGTAATAGCAAGGAAATTTGCTAATTGGAGTTATTACTTCTATATATATAGATATATATATAAGACTATACTCTCTTCGCTCTATATAATTACAAAATCATATAAATAGGAATTATTTCTATCTCTAGATTTGTCGCTGATATAAGAGATTATTTATTATCTTTCGGTAGTTATATTGACTAAGATATAAGTCTTGGAGGTTGATCGGGATAGTACTAATAATATAGTGTCTATAGGCTCAAATAAATTTAAAAGTAGAGATAATTTGTACTTGATTTAACTGTTCTATAGACTTATCTATAATAGAAAGGACTCTTTATATAAGTAGACAACTTAGAATAACTCTTAATACCTATAGGCCCTGCTTTAGTACCGAAGACCGATATATATCTAAAAGCCGAAATCCTATAGACTTTATAAGCTTAATACTATAGATTTACCAATCCTATTTTGCTACCTTACTCAATAGTCCCCTTCCTGACTACTATAGATACCCTCTCTAGCTTCTTATTCTAAGTTTATTAGTTCCTGAATATATCTCTTGAAGGCTCTAAATAGTAGAGGCTTAGTTAGTATATCGGCTAGTATATTCTTAGTTGAGCAGTATACTATAGTGGCCTTACTATAAGTTATAAGGTCCCTAATATAGTGGTACCGAACCTCTATATACTTTGTTCTACTATAGGCTATAAAGTCCTTAGCTAGGGCAATATAGCTCTAGTTATCACTAAGGATAGGTACCTCTAAGTAGTCTCCTAGATACTAAAGCCTATCCACCTCCTTAATTAGAGTCTGCAACCACTATCCCTGTTTACTAGCTTCGGATAGAGCTATATATTCAGCTTCAGTAGTCAACAGGCTTATATAGTGCTATTTAACTAAATTCCAGGTAACTGGTCTACCTAATAATAGATATAGATACCCTGAAACTAACTATCTATCGGTTGTATCTTCTATATAGTCAGTATCGCAGTAGTTCTGTAGTATAGGCTTCTAGCTACCTATATACCTATATTACAAACTATATCCTAGTATACCGCTTAGGTATCTAAGTACCCTAAGGGCTATATTCCAGTACTTAACTTTAGATATACTATAGTACTGGCTTAGCTGCTCTATGATATAAGTAATATCTAGCCTAGTACCCTTAGTATACTATAGTAGGCCCCCTATAGTGCTTTGATATAAAGCTTGATCTGTCTAGAGCTTGTTCTCCTTTTCCTTAGTTAGACTATTCCTATTAGCTATAGAGAGGTTTATAGGCTTAGCTACCTCGAGCTTGAACCTAGCGATTAGGTCCCTAATATAAGTTCCTTGGGTTAGTTTTAGTATCCTAGTCTTTCGGTTCCGGACTACTTGTAAGTCTAAAATTGTATCTATATCCCCTAGATCCTTTATTTGCTATAGGCTTGAAATACCCTTGATTACTCTCTATATCTTCTATAATATAGAACCCAATATAAGTATATCATCGATATATAGGTCTATTAGCATTCCTGATTCAGGGTTCCTGAATATACTAGAATTGCTATATAGGGACTGGAAGCCTAGCTTCTTAAGCCTACTATAGACTTCAATATACTATTCTCTATCTAACTGTTTAAGTCTATATAAGGGTGCTTTTAACTATAGTACCTTTCTTTCTGGATATCCTTCTAGGCCTAGAAACATCTTGGTATATATAATAATATATAGTTTAGCCCTTAGGTAGATGCTAACTATATCTACTTACTTGATTTCTAGATCCTTATATATCTTTATAGCTAATAAAACCCTTAAGCTCTCTTATCTGATTGTAAGGCTAAAGGTTTCTAGGAAGTTATCTCCGGATACCTAGCTAAAGCCTTATGCAACTAGCCTAGCCTTAAAGCAGTTGATTAGACCTATAAAGGTATATTTGATTGTGAATACCTACTTAGTATCTATAGGCTTCTTTCCTTCTGGGAGTATAGTATATTCCTAGGTACTTAGGACCTGTAATTTGGCTAATTCATCCTTAATAGCATCCTTCCAATAGGCTCCCTATATTGGGTTATTAACTGCTTCAGTATAGTTCCAGGGTATATTCACTTTAGTGGCCGCTAACAAAGTATGATTTACAGGCTTTCTAACCCTGAGGGTATACTTTAATCCCGGGCTCTGAGTCCCCTAGGTTTCAGTACTCTCGGCTATACTATTCCCCCCTAACTCAGAGGCCTCAGAGTCTTCCGATTCTGAGCTACTAAGCTCTTCTAATTCCGAGCTATCAGAGCCCTTAGGTTCTGCTGCTTTAAGGCTTTTTGAGCTTTCTGGGTCCCCTGCTTCAAAGCTTTCAACTTCAGGGTTCCCGGAGGTATATAAGTAACTGGTATCTACTACAATTATATCTCCTTCAGGGAGCTTAGGCTCAACTTATGTTTCTAGCTCAGGGATCGAATTAGGTTTGGATAGCCTAATATATTTGCTTTCGTCGAATATAGGTACTATAGCTATTACCACCTTATTAGCTACTAGGTTGTATAGCCTATACTGTCTAGCTATAGGTATATAGCCTATAAGGACCATTTTCTTAGTATTTGGGTCTAGCTTATAGTATCTCTCTTTAGGGATATAGGTATATATAATATACCCAAATACCCTTAAGTGCCCTATATACAGCTTCTTGCTACTGTAGGCCTCCTCCGGGGTTATACCCTCTAGGCTTATAAGAGTTCTGTTTTTTAAATAACAGGCTGTATTTGCGGCCTCAACTCAGAATTTAGTAGATAGCTGAGTATCTTATAGTATAGACCTAGTTACTGTAATTAGGCTCCTGTTTAGCCTCTTAGATACTTTATTCTGTTCGGGCGTATAGGGGGTAGTGAACTCAAATTGTACTTCTGTAGTCGCTATAGCCTTCTCTAAGGCTCTATATTCCGGGGTATTATTATACCTAACCTACTTGATTTTCAAGCTAGTTTCAGCTTCTACTTGGGCTCTGAATACCTGGAACAGCTCCCTAAGCTCCTTCCTTTCTTTAGTAAAATAAACCTATAATTTCCGGGTATAATCATCAGTAAAAGTGAGTATATAGAGCTCTCCAGCTAGCCCAGGGGTACTATAAGGCCCCCAAAAGTCGCTAAACACTTTTTCCAAAAACTTAGTACTATGCTCTAAAGTTTTCCTGTTTAGTACCCTTACTGATTTAGAAGTGATATATACTTCGTAGGGCTCTTTTAGCCCCTTTATAGGCTCCTTTAGGCCTATAGTCATCTTGTGCAGGTTCCGAATTGAGCCTGGGCTTAGATAGCCTAATCTTCGATACTATCTTATTGCTTCAGGACTATTAGGCTCCTAAGTCGTTATTTTCAGTATACTTATATCTGCTTCTAAAGTAGGCCCTTGAAGGATATATACTTGGTCTACCCTACAGGCTAGGTTTACTATAGTATCCTGGAACTTGATTAGAAGCTCCCTCCTTGGGCCTATAGTAGTCTGGATTGTTAAGTCCTTATTCTGTAGCTATAGTACTGAAATAAGGGAGCCAGCTAGCTCTGGAATATATAGTATATCCAGTAGCCTAACTAGCCTAATTTGGCTCTGGATAAGAGCTTGTAGCCTAACTATCCCCTAGCCTATAGCCTGTATTGTAGCCCCTGAGGCCGTAGTGACGTCAATAGGCTCGTCCAGCTCTATATAGTTGTCGAACTTCTATTTAGTATAAGTTATATATCTGGAGCAGCCTGAGTCCACTATCCATATAGGCTCTTGATCACTATATCCTAGCACTTTAGGGCCTGATTGCCCTTTAGCTATAGTTGATATCCAGCTGATTTCAGCCATTTTAGCTTGAGTCTGCTTAGGAGATAGGCCTCCCCCACCGCTAGGGGTAGCCAATGGCCCAGTACTGGACTTCTTGCTTTCCTTCTTGCCCTCTGATTCTGGGCATTCGGCTTTAAAGTGACCCTGCTGGCCGCAATTAAAGCAAGCTCCTTTAGGCTTTTTAGCCTTGCCCTTAGAGCCCTTCCCTTTAGAGGGTGCTTGGGCACTAAGTGCCCTTTCCTTAGGCTGCGCAAACGGAGCTCCGTGGTACTACCACTTAGGTTCAAGGGGATCCGCGGATTAATCCGGACCGGAGCGGATTTTGGCGATTTCTAAGTGGTACTACTGCGGATAATCCGCGGATATCCGCAGTAGCTCCTGAAATCCGGCGGATTGTTAGAAATCCGGCGGATATCCGTGAATCCGTGGATAGTTGACGGATAGTGGAGAATGTGTTGTTATATTTAGAAATCGTACCCTGTATACTAATCTTTATACTAATCATATTTCAATTCACAAATCATTCATAATTTAGATATCTTTGTGAAGGTTATAAAGGTATTATTCATTATGTTTTAACTATTACCCATTGAAAATCCATGCTCCGAACCAAACCATTCATTCAATCATTATCTATCTACTTAATCCTCCTTTCAATCAGTCAATCAAGCCTCCCAGGGAAAGAATATCCAGTCATAGCCCTACGAAGTGCTTGAACCAACTGCATATCTTTCTGCTGAATAGTAACACGTTTGGCGTGAATTGCACAGAGATTTGTCACTGGGATTGATTAGTATAAAGATTAGTATAGAACAGAAACAAAAAATACTTACTATAGAACTCATCGACCAACATTCCCTCTGCAGCTTCTTGAAGAATAGCTAGAGCTTCCTGTGTGAATCGCATCTATAGTCTATTCAAATTGACATATGTGATCTCGCGAATGAGACGACCGAAAGGTACCTTCGGGATCAAAAGGTGGAAGGAAGCTTGAAATTTTCTGATTTCACGAAGTGCGACAGCTTCAAAACATTAGATCGTTATACTAATCTTCATACTAATCAGATAACTTACTTCCTGGCTTGAATCGATAGGACTTCCTTGCAGCAGGTGCTTTGGATGCTTTGGATTTTTTGGATGCTTTGTGCGGTGATTTAACACCATTACGGTAGCTACCGAAAGATCGTGTAGTAGCCATAGTTCTTGATATTATTAGTAATAATAATTGAAAATATGGATTTACTTACTTGAGAAGTATAAGTTTAGACTGTGAATAGAGTAAATTGCGCGTGAAGTTGTCGTATTGGTGGTAAGTTGTAAAAATGAGAAGAGAAAAAAGTGGAAATTTACTTAAACGAGTATAGTGAATATACATGTACAGGGCAAGACCCTTAAGCGAATTTTAAGGTTACTACCATATGGATATAACCTAAATTTTATGCAACTAAATTTTTAACTTCTTACAACTTACCTTTGATCCCTACCTTTTACATACAACCAACCACTTAGTACGATTTTCCTCTGTGTAAGTAACTCTCTACATTATACTAATCCTTATACTAATCTCTTGAAGCAAAATGCCTCCTAAGCGCAAAGCTCAAAATGAACTCTCGCAAAATCCTTACACTGCGAAAGCACGTGTACGCCTAGTTGGCAAGAGTGAAGATGAGGTTCGAATTGAGAAGGCCAAAGCAAGTGATCAAGCTGCAATTACTTATCGCTTGAATCAAATGCGCCAAACCGATGAATGGATTCAAGGTGATGATGCTGCCAAAGCCAGGATCAAAGAGGCGGTTAAAGATAAGGTGACCCATAAACGGTAAGTTCATTTCTGATTAGTATAGAGATTAGTATACTAACTAGTAGTACAGCAAGGTTCAGGGTATCCATGCTTCTGTAATTGCTAGACAGTTGGGCTATGGAGAAGAGGGTGGTGAATTTGCACAGTTCGATGATAATAACTCCAATTTTGAAGATTGTGAAGAAGAGGATGAGCTTATCCAAGAGAAATTGTAGCGAGAGGATGATGCACGTAATGGAGAAGTTGTTATTCAAGCAACTGGTGATCTTGCTATTCAAGAGGTGCAAATTCTACGACAGAGAGTAGATGTAAGTCAAAACTGATTAGTATGAAGATTAGTATGATACTGATTGAGTGTCAGAAGCAAGCTCTCCTTGTCTTCCGTGCTTGGCAAAGAACTTAGAAGAATGTTCGGTCTTCTCTTCAAAAGAAACTCGACCAATTAAACTTGGGTGGTATGGATTTTCTCCGATCGCTGGGTCCATATATCTCTTACACTTCTGGATATGTTTATCGTGATTGTTTCTATACTAATCTTTATACTAATCCTCAATCTTAGCAAATATTATGATATTCGTCCACCACAGCGGTTCTTTACGAAAAATGAGCTTGCTATGTGGCGTAACATAAATATGTGGGATACTGAGCGCAATGATCTTGATTGGGTAGATTTGCCTGGTCCTGTTGACTGGTATCCGGAGAATTACAACTACCGCAAGCATGGCTTTTTTGTTCCAAAGGAGCGAAATATGGAGCTGTTCAAGGAGGCATATGATTTGTTGACGGCTAAAGTAGATGCTATTCCATAGGTATTTGGGCGGATTGATTTTGCTTCTGGCGAGTTTCGTATGATAAACACACATGAGATTCTCTTTAAGTTTTCTCATTAAGCAGATAGAAATTTGAGTATAAGTACTGGAGTTATCTCACTATTATACTAATCTTTATACTAATCGACCGAGAAACTCATCTACTCTACTCTCAAATAACTTCTTTATTCTTCACTCAAATGGCTTCTTCATCCTTCTCTCAAATGGCTTCCTCCTCCTTCACTGAAATGCCTATATCAGTTCTAGGATCCGATCCCTTCGTTGAGACAAGTACAGTTCCTAACTCTCCTACTCAATATGAGATATCTGATGATGATAATGATCTACCCCCTAACCTTCCTAAGATTGGTAGATCTAAGGATTGTTATTTATTTGTGGTTTCTCGAAAGGCTGTTTTCTTACGCTGGTGGAAACAAACAACATAGTACAAAGATAATAAGACTTCTGATACTGATCTTGTTAAAAGGATCGGATGGGATACCAAAAGAACTGCAAGTATCTGGGATAAATTCGACTTGGCTGCTCATATTGCTACTGGACGACCTGTAGCTGTTTGTCGGTCATGTGAAACACTTATTCGCCATCCAAATCACAACGGGAAACACAATGGTACTACATCCTTAAGCAACCATTCCAGCTCAAGTTCATGTAAAAAGACTTCACGGGAATCTCAATCTACTCTTTCTTTCCAGGTAAGGTCTTGTGATTAGTATGAAGATTAGTATAAAGATCTTATCCTAATATATTGATCTAGGCTAGACCACCACCAAAGGTAGTTACACAAGAGGAGTTCAACCTTCATGTTCTTCGGACGATTGTTTCTCTCAAGACCTCCTTTCGCTCGGTGGAAGATCCGGAGTGGAGAAAGTTATGTTCCTTGCAGAATCCACTTTTCCAGCTTCCCTCTGCAACTACTATACATAATCTCTTAGCAGACCAAGTTAGCTTCTTCGAAGCTACTGCTCTTCAAGATCTTGTTTCTGGCTCAAAATGTGCGATTATATTGGACTGTTGGTCGAGTCCCATGAGGGATTCTTTTATGGGTATTAACTGCTGTTTTATCGATAAGGAATGGAACTACCGGTGTATTCTTATTGGGTTTGAACCTATTTTTGAGTCTCATACTGGACAACATCTAGGTAGAGTCTTACTAGATATCCTCAGGAGGTTCAATATCGTTGATCAGGTCCATTCGATTACTACTGATAATGCGTCGAACAATATTACTTTGCTTGCTGCAGTTAATAGTGTTATTTCAGAGCAAAACCTGGGACTTGGTACTATTTTACATATTCCTTGTGTAGCACATGTTATCCAATTAGCACTCAAGCAACTTCTCCTTACAATCCGTCTTAACCCCACCAATGACGAACTTCAGAGGAATTGGGAGGAGCAACAAGAGCTTCAGTTAGAGCAGATCAGGAATCAAGGTCTTCCATATACTTTAGCTAAAGTAAGTACCCTTCTGGTTTTATACTAATCTCTATACTAATCGCTTTAGCAGCTGCGAAAACTCACTATTTGGGTAAATAGTAGTTCTGTATGTCGAGAAATGTTCGAACAATATCAGGAAGTTCCGTCTGGAAAGAAACCCTTACGTTTAATTCAAGATGTTGCAACACGATGGAATTCAATATTCCTAATACTTGTTCGAGCATTATGCCTATACTCTGCAATTGATAGGTATACCGAGGTTGCTGCCCATGCCCAGAAATTTCGTTTAACTCGTCAAGAGTGGGATCAATGTGGAGTTATTGTGGATATTACTCGGCTTTTTAATTTCATGACTGAATCTATCGGTCAAGAGGACTCTACTACCTCCTATATTCTTCCTATCTACGAAGAGCTTTTTGAACATCTTGAAGAATCGAGTCGACGATTATCTGCAAGAGCTGAACTATGGGCCCAAACCCTCAAAGAAGGTATTCGAAAAGCAATGGATAAGCTTTTCGAATATTATAGGAAGATATTTCTCCAGGATGATTCTCTTTGTGTTTTCGCTACAATTCTGAATCCTACTTTTAAGCTGTCTTGTTTTCGAGAGAGATACTCCTGGGTTACTTATACCGATACTAATTGGGCGACTACATTTCGAGAACAATTTACTACTTACTTTCAAGTACATTACGAAGATTCTACTAGTCCACAGTCTTCGCGGACTTCTCATCCGAATCTCAGGGGTATGACATTGTTTTTCAATGCAGCTAGACGTAATGGAACTAGTGGATCTTCTCAGAATTTGTCAGAAGTGGATCGTTATCTTCAAACAAGTACATATCCTATACTAATCTTTATACTAATCACTGACTTTTCCAGTTCCCATCGATGATTTGCCTCTACAATACTGGAAGCAAAATGAACACTTATATCCTAATCTTGCACGAATGGCACGAGATATGCTTTGTATTCCATTAGCTGGAACCTCAGTAGAGCGGGTTTTTAATATTGGTCGTGATATTTGTGGTTATCGCCGAGGACATCTTAATCCTTCAACTATTTGCTCTTTAGTCCTCCTTTCTTGCCAACTTCGATCTGATGATAAGCAAGAAAGGCTTAAAAAGGAGAGCTTATTTGAGGAGATATCTAATATTCTTCCAGTTAATGAGCTCCTGGATGATGAAATTGAGAATAAATACCAGATCCGCCTACATATATTACAGGATAAACTCGATTTCCAATACTTATCTGATGTAGAGGCAGATCCTCCCCGAGTTCCTG
The DNA here is from genome assembly GCA_002946415.1 of Rutstroemia sp. NJR-2017a BVV2. Classification (NCBI taxonomy): domain Eukaryota; kingdom Fungi; phylum Ascomycota; class Leotiomycetes; order Helotiales; family Rutstroemiaceae; genus Rutstroemia; species Rutstroemia sp. NJR-2017a BVV2. Next base: position 112 of record NJPS01000001.1, on the reverse strand, counting down.
TACCGACTCCACGAAATGAAGAGATTCGTGAAGCAAAACGTCAACGAATAGAACAAGTAGCTGAGCTACAACAAAGGGAGGGTTCCCTAAGTCCTGGTGGCGATTATGAGGA